>BMAV01026144.1:0-21084 GCA_019973955.1 Trichonephila inaurata madagascariensis | reverse complement strand
TAATCCATTTCGGTGGTATTCAAAAGTAATTTAAAAACCCAAATTGATTTAAAGATTGAGGTTATATTAACTGAGAAGAATTGTGGTGATCACACATAGTATTCTTTCCAAAGCCGTAGTTCTATCCAACACTTTGATCACTGGTTCCTTGTTGACGACAAAACCAGACCATTACTACAATAAAATGTCGGACTAAATACAAAAGGTAATTGTAAGGATCCAGCCCCCGCACCTGGAAACAGGCTGAGTATATAAGAGAGACCTGGCAACAGGTTGAGCATATATGGGTAGATCTGGCAGCAGGTCAAAGATATATAAGAGGGCCTGGCAACTCGAGGGAACTAGACTGGTGAGAGGAAGCCGGAAACGGGGTCTAGGGAAAAAGCACTACGGAGCAAGAAAGAAAGAACAACGCATGATGTCGCATTTTTAATCCAACTTAATCTCATGAATATACTTGTTTTTGTAGTGTTTAGTTCCGTAATATCATAGGTATAAATAAATGGGACTAAAGGTTTCCGTATTTGTTATCAAAGAACAAACTTTAATATAGAACATACCAAGTCTCCTGTTGAAAAAAATTCAAAGTACTAAAAATAAATTGTTTAAATTTGATTTAAGGAGAATATAAAGCGTCTAAATAGCTGAGAAAGAATAACGTGAGCTGTTGAAATGACAAAATATTACACATTTAATAAACTTCTGTGTATAGCTAAGCAAATTGTCCTTTTCAAATTGGTTATTTTGAAAGCTCGTAGTTAACTTAAAAGAAAGTTTAAATATATAATCTAATTAATAATATTTTTCTATAATGTTACGAGTAATTACTAAAAAAAAATTTTTTTCGAAAAAAAAATCTTTTAAATGGTACAAAAAAGTTTGCTAAATTTTTGTTATAGCTGCTATGTTTTTTCCCCTCCTTTTTTCGAACGAACTTGGCAAAAAGCAAACTCAAAAAACTATTTGAGTTTTACACAACTAAAGTAACTTTCAGGTAATATATTATGAGATAATCTCATTATTTTCTTAAAAGACATTGAATAATTTTCTGCTTTTCTAGGGAATAGGGTTCCAGTATAAAATAATTTTAACTACCCGAAAACAAAATAATAGAAATAATCAGCGTTAAAAGTAAAAATGAATTTGAAAAATAAATTGCAATTACACACACACAGGAAGTTTAAATATAAGTGTTTCTAAATCTCAACATGAGAAATTTCATAATCATTATCAAATCATCTTTATAATTTGAAACAAATTCGGACGTAATTAACTCAAGAGAAACTTGTAAAATTAAAAATTCATAAAAAGAAGTAAAGAAAATTTAACAATCAACTCTAAAGTATTAAATCTGCTTAGCAGATAATTATTTTAATAATCAGAATTTATATATATATTCTATTTTCTAAGTTACAAAACGTAACGTCGAGAATATCAATTCAGAAACGTTTATGTTTTTCAAGCAATAACTTTATATATATTCTTCAAAATGCATATGAAAATCTTATTTTGTAATACATATATTAATTCCTTAAAAATAAAATCCAATCCTAAATTATAGATGAATGCAGGAATTTAACATTTTTGCCTCAAAATTATCTGAAACAACTGGTATTTACTTTCTGAAATGGAAATATAAATTTTGAAGTATATATGATCAATCTATAAAGGTATCATCTATCTATACTTAAATATAGTTCTTTTTTTCTCACTATGTATATCCACTAGATATCCAAAACTGATTATTCATAAAGTTATTTAAGATATCCAAACCCCGTTGAAAGGGCCAAATTCGTCATAAAACATTTTTTTTATTTTTTATTTTTTGTAGACTATTTTTTGGTTTTTTCCAAAAACCCCTTGTTTTGTTTTTACCCCAGGGGTCAAGTTATAATTTTTTATAAAATAAAAAACAAGTGACCTGTCTCTACCGGAAGTGGCAATTTAAAAATCTTTAAAAAATTGTTTTAGAACATTTTTTTTCGAAATACGAAAAATTTTTAAAAAATAATACAAATAATTTTTGTTTAAAAAGGGCAAACCCATTTCTTTCAATAGTTTTGGGAATAAGAGATTGTGTTTACAAAAATTTTTAAATTTCGTTTCACTAAATTTTAGCTCGATGTTTTGATTTTTTTTGCAAACATTGTCATTCTTTTTTTGAAATTTTAATTTTATTAAAATTTTGTATTCTCTTTGGTATCCCACTACTTTAAACCCTAATTTTAAAAAAAACGCATAAATGGATATTTCATGATATTTGTTCACTTAGTGAAATAATTATAATATTGTTTTTTACAAAAGAATTTATTTAAATACAATATTTCGGCAAAAATTAACTTAGAATAACCTTTATTCAAAATTTTTTTTTTGTGAAAAATGCTTTATTACAATAATACTTTGCCTGTTTTAGCTCAGACCTCTGTACAGGGGCTCAACTATGATTTTTAAAAAAAATTCCCTTTTTATTTTCAAAAATTTAAACCAATTAAAATAATTATTGGCGGTTTTTTTTAAAATTTTCCCTCCCTCTGTTGTCAAAAAGGGGGAAAACCCCCCATTTCCCAAAAGTTATATATTTCAAAATTCTAGTTGTGTAGGGGAATAAACCCTTTAAAAATGCTTTTCCCCGGCGTACTTTTTCAAAAAAAATTATTTTTTTTGTAATACTATCATTAAAACAATTTTAATAAACAATCTAAGTGCCCTTTAAAATATCAAAAAATATTATCCATTTCCCGTTTTTAAAAATGGCATGTTAATAATGGGGTAATCGCAAAATAAAATTCTCAAAGTAAATAAAATATATATAAGTTTAAAGGGGCAAAAAGATACACTAGTAAGAACAAAAACAAAATAAGAAAAAAAAATGTAAAAATATGTGCACCCTCCCTGAAAGGGAAAAAAAAACTTTAAATGATTCAAAAATTAAAGTACTGTTAAAAATGAAGATAAAACGAAATTTTTTAATTTAAAAATTTAAATAATGTGTTTTCCCTTATTATGGGGAATGTTTAAAAAATAAGATATACAATTTTTTCAAAGAATCTGTGTTTTTACATTAAATGATCCTATATATAAAATGTTTAAAAACAGATTTTTCTTAAAAATTTTTTTGGGCCCTCCCGGGAAATTAAACAAAAAACACAATATAAATCTTTCCTTTGTTTTTTGGTTTTAAAAACCATTTTGGGGGAAAAAAACACTCTGCTGAAAGGGGCTTTTTTTTGGCTTGTAAGCTTTTTTTTCCCAAGACAGCTTTCAAGGGTCTTAGAAAAAAAAAAAAACATTTTCTAATAAAAAAATTTTATGTAAAATTATGAATTAAGGGGTGCGCTTGGGGGTTTCCAAAAGGTAATTTTGATAAATTTTTTCAATGCGGTGTTCACACACACACCCAAGTCCCCATGGAAGGGCAACTGAGGACACTTGTCTTTTAAAAAGGAATGTTAGGGGTGTCATTTCCAAAAAATACTGGTAAAGGTTTGGGGGGGTCTTTCGAAAAGTGGGGAAAAGCTCAAAACGAAAAACAGTTTTCCCCGAGGTGAAAAAACATTGGGGCCTTTAACCCTGGAACCTGTCGGACTGTTAAAAATATTCAGAAAAATCTGCTCCCGATGAGAAAAAATTCAATAAAGTTAAATTCTAATGGGAAATGTGGATTCAAAAAATTTTTAAAGGTTTAAAAAGTTTTTGTTAAAAATGATGGTTAAAAAAAATTTTGCTTTTGGCCCCTATTCAAAAGGGGTTTTGGCCCAAAGGGTTTAAAATTGGGGGCTCAAACAAAAGGGGCTAAAGGGGTTGGGGAAAATTTAAATGATAGTTTATCAATAAACTGCAAAAACCCAAAGGGAAAATTTCTATCAAAAATTTGTCAATGGGGAAAAATGCAAAGTCATTTAAGGCCCCCATTTTTTTTTGCTGTTTTAAAAAAAACCCAAAACCCTAGGGCCCCCAATTGGGGTTTGGGACGGGGGTTCCTTTGGCGGGCCCTGGTAGCCGGTAGGGAATTTTCGGATCGAAAACGCGCGCGCCCAGTTCAGGCCCCCTTTCCCACCCGGGGCCGGTGTGGGGCGGCGATGCCCTTAAATCTGTCGAGAGCCAAAAAATTTCCCCCCTTTTTGGGGTGGTGGGTAAATTAGGAGAGGGGGGGCCAAAACCCCGGGGGTCGTCCATACTTACCCTGGCTAAAATTACCGGGTTCCCCCCGCCAAAACCCCCCGTGTAACTAAACAGGGGGAATTAATAATCAAAACAACAATCCCCGGGATATTTCCATACTTTTCCCGGAAAAAGGATTATTGGTACTGGCCGGGACTTTCCCCAAAAAAATAAAAAATTATTAAACCTCATTTTGATATGGAAAAAACATTTTAAAAAATGTTTCATGGGGGGAAAAACAAGGCCAAAAAGAAAATTTTTTGGGATTCTGTGGAAAATTTTTCCGAAAAAATATTTTTTTGGGGTTGAGGTTTGGGGGGGTCCCTGGCTGTCATACAATTTTAAAATTTAAACTTTAAAAACCTTTTTTTTCCAAATTGTTGACCCCATAATGTATTTTACGGGAAGGGCAGAATAAAATTTAGAAAATTTTTTCAAACACTTTTTAACCCGATCCCCCTTTTTCAGAATTTTTAAAAAATATTTCTTTTTTTATGAATAATTTTTTTATGGCCAGTTATTTAAATAACGGTCTCATAAAAAGGGGCTTCTATAATTTTACTCGATCGGGTCAAATTTTTTTAAAATTTTAAAAAACAAAATTTTAGACATTTCCCTTTTTGAAAAAATACCCTTAATTTTTTTTTAATACTTTTTGATATAAGTTAATTATTTTTTTTTTCTAATTCGGGAATTTTTAAAAAAAATTTTTAAAAATTTTTCTTATAATTTTGGGTTTTTTTAAAAAATTTAGAAAATTTTTTAAAAATTTTTAGTTAAATGTTATTAAATTTTTGGTATTAAAAACCCCAAAAAGCATTTATGTTTTTTTTTTTCTATTTTTAAAAAAAACCTGTTCCCGGGTACCTTTCAATTATTAGACTTAAATAAATTTTCTTTTTTAATGTATTACCTATCCATCCTAAAAACCCCTTTTTTTTTTTTCCAAACTTATGGAAAAACCCAAAATAATTAGCAAAATGGGGTTTTTTTTTCCCGTATTTTATGGTTTAAAAAAAACGAAACCCATTTCTTTTTTAGGAACATGTTTACAACTTAATTTAAAGGGGAATGAAAGACCAAAAACTATATTCTGAACGCTTTAAAAAAAACTTCGTAAAAAATTTAAAAATCATAACTCGAAACAAATTTTTCTAAAAACACCTTTGTCGTAAACTGATCTTTTTTCCCCGAAAAAATGGGGGTAAAAAAAAAAAAAAGAAAAGGAAAAAACATTAAATTTCAAAAAACAAAAAAAAAGATTTTTAAGAAACACCCTAAAAACAAAAAACCCGGGGGAAAAAGTAAAAATTTCAACATTTTTAAATTTCCCTTGCTTCAGCAAATGGAAGAAAGGAAAAATGGAGCGACAATATTTTATCCTTACGGATTCGAATTTTTTGTAAGGTTCGTTCCTCCCAGACAGTAAGTACTGTTTTTCCGACCCCAAATTTTAAAAAACGCTTACTTTTAAAATTTAAACTTCTTTTTAAAAACAGAATTTTTTCCCCCAAATTTTAAAGTAAAATAGGGGATGAAATGAAGCGAAGCAGAACATTTTGTTCCCTCTGACAGAAAAGCTCCACAGCGTCAAGAGCTAGATTTCCGTTTCGAGCAGGATTCATTCCTAGCATCTTTTACCAAAGTATAACAATTTATTTATTTTTTCTTCTTTCCTACAAGAATCTGAACTCATTTGTGAAATTGCATTTCCATTTCCAGAAGAAGAGTGCATTGTAAATCAACGAGATTTAAGAATAAGAAAATAACGAATTTGACCTGTCCAGATCCTATTAATCCTTGAAAACAACTCAATAATCAAGTTTTTTTTTAGACCAAGAGGTATTCAATGCTATTTTCTTTTTCCAAATTTACAAACTGAAAGTGGAGAACTAATTAAATATTCGCCGCGTTACTTATTCATTGAGACGGAACTTCAGTCGCAGATTTAGGTAAAAACATAGCTTCAAAGCATTTTTATCATTTTATTATGCTTCTTAACAATCGCACATCATCATTTGTTGACTGCTTTTTCTAAAATTTCTGCATCATTATTATTAAAAGCTATAGTTTCAGAAGCATAAAAATTTATGACTTATTATAGTCCTCCTTTTCTCTATATGTAGTAGTTTGACTAAGAGTACTTAGTACCTCTCGCGAAACCAAAAATGTACATTTCAACATACTCTTTCGATGCAACATAAATGAATGATTTTTGCACATTTTGTATGATTTTTTTTTTAATTTTTACGACAAAGTGTACTGTTAAAAATACTTAATCAATTTTTGCTGTTAAGTTAATATATTTTTCTAAGCAACATAAAATATTCACACAAAAATTTAAAGAAAATTAACTTACCTTCTGCTACCCACAGGATAATTTGAAAGATGTACGGTAGAATCTCCATTTAGGTACCAAATTAAGGTTAAATAATGCCTTTATTCTGTGAATCTCAAAATTTTAAAGTTCTACCATATTTAAAAAGATTTCAAAATTTAGAAATCATGAAGTTTAAAATTAGAAGAGTTTTTTTTCATATATCGTGTTATAAAATAAAATATATTCATCACATTCACAAAACTGAGGTGCACAAAATAAAAATTAGCAAGTACAACTTCCATATAAAATTTTAGAATGCTACGATCAAAGCTTTTTTTCAAACTTGTGGGAAAATATGAAAATTACAAACTGAGGAAATCAAGTTTAAACAATGAATTGTAATTTTGTACAGAAAAACAAAATTATTTTATACTTAAAATGCACCTGCATCATATGTTGGAATTTCTATTTCAATAAAATGCTCATACATGGGGTTTTTTTTTCTTTGTTTCCTCAAAGCCCTACGAGTATCTAATGTTGAAGAATTAGACATTATTTCGTCTTTTATTTAACCATTGTCAGACTAAAAAACATGTTCTAATTTACAAATTTTTTTGTGTTCTAAAACACAATGTTCTAATTTACAACCCCTATTTTTAATAATATATAAAGGACCAGCTACGTTATATCATTATATATAACTACTGCCTCATTCACCGCAATATCAACCCTTCTTCTACAAGATCCTGATATTTTGAAGCATTAGTTCTAAACCAGAGTTGAGAAAGACTCGTTTGAATTCTAAGTCTTCCCTCCTAAATATTTTTTCAATGGTTTAAATGAAGATAATTCTGCCAAAATTAGTTTTGTTGCAATCATAACAGAGGTGTGCCCAATATTTGTATGCTTGTAGAGGATGTATTTTCTGAGGCCTTCTGATCCTTACACCATGAGGAAGCACTAACTGGGCAGAAGTAATGTATTGGTTTTTCATCTGCTGAGTGTTAGAAGCAATAATAGCCCATATGGATTGACACATATTATCTATGGAGCAGCAATTCCTACATATATCATTTGCCGCAGTAGGCTGTAAATTTATCAACTATTAATTTATCACTGTCAGGTGATTTTCTCACTTATACTTTTGCCATCTGATAGCTTTTGGTGCGAATAATTCATTTCAACTTACGAAGTCGTGCACCCATGCGCTTTTGTATATGACCAACACATTCGATTGTTTTCAAATTGTATGACACAGTGCTTTGTAGCTCTGGAAATGTTTTCGTATCTCCGTCAACAATATATCACACATCTGTGGCCTTTTTTCCCAATACTCTGTGATATCTTAAAAATTATCTTCTTTTCCTTCACTTCCATTTTATTAAAAGAGCCAGAATGGTTTTCACACACACAATGGGGGCCATAACTCTCTGTTAAGAACTCTAACTTCAAACTATCTGTGAATCACGCTTTCTCCCACCAGAGGAAGCTAGTTGCGTCAGATAAAAACAAGAAATTTCCGCAGATTCCTCAGATTGTTTCGTCAGTTGATTTGGGGAGACGTCCCCAAAGTAACGTTCTCTGTTTACCGCGCTTTAAACTTATGTCTTGTGTTCATTTGTAATACAACAAAGTATATAAATTCTTAACCAATAATTATGATTAAAACTTAATTCAGAAAGAATAGTCTTTCTTGCAATATTAGGAAGCTACCTGCTACAACGTTTACTCTCTGCCCACAAAACATCAGAAAAGGCAGGACATCATTTACTTTGTTAAAACTTTCTAATAAATTAAGAATGGATTATTACATGGCATCCCTGGTGGGATCCGAGAGCTTGTGTGTATGAGATATGTAAGATATATTTTGAACTGTTGAATATAATTATTATTATTGCTAGCTGTAATAGAACTCTGAATTAAGTTGTTAGAATCAATTATACGTAATTGATAAGACTTTAGGTTCTTAACTGAGGCAGGTTAAGAAAACAAATATTAAAATGGCAGAAAAAGACATTGTTACTGTTCTGAAAAAGAAAAAAGCACAATTAAGAACCGCAGTTACAAAACTGATGAAGAAATAGAAAAATCTAATGTTAATTACGAAGAAGTAGAGGTAAACATTGAACTTTTAGAAGATAAGTTTCATTTTCTAAGTACTACTGATGATGAACTTATAAAACATTTCAAACCGGAAGATGCAGATAGAGAATTTAATAGTTCCGAAGATTATAGAGACAAAGTAATTAGATGCAAATATAAAACTGCAAAGTGTTTTAAAAGCAAGAGGGTTAGATGACTCGCGAGCTACACTTTTAATTCTCAATCTCAAAGCACAGACTTTAATTATAAAGAACGAATAAATGTCAGATTACCGAAAATATGTATTTCAAAACTTTCTGGTGATATTTGCGAATGGCTGAGTTTTTGGAATTCATTCGAAACTGCTGTTCATAAAAATGATTCGTTAGATGATGTAAATAAGTTTAATTACATAAAAGCGCATTTAACAGGAATTGCACTAAGTACAATAAAGGGATTTTCTTTAACTAAAGAAAACTATAAATATAAAATTAAGTTATTAGAAGAACGCTTCGGTAAAAGTGATTTATTAATAAATACCCATATGAATTGATTATTAAGTATTAATAGATTATCTTGAGATTTAAAATGACGAGAGAGACGTGTGTGTGAAACACTGATTTGAAATTTTTAGTAAACTGTAAAAATTTAACTATAAAATTTTTTAAAATTTTTAAAAAAATTTTATTTGTATAATTTTAAACTTTTTCACATTAAAAATTCAAACTGGTTCGTTATTTTAAGTACAGATATGGTCAGAATCTCCAGTAAAATTTTTATCGTTTTCCATGGAATGGTTTTGAAAATATGCGCGTAATGAGAAAAAATGACGTTCTGAGAAAATTGACATCAAACATAAAATTTACCACAGTTTTATTGTATATATTATTATGGTTACTCAAACAACAACTAAATTTTAAATTAAAACTAATGGGAAGTTTTTATAGTCAATAAACTTCAATTTATTAAAATTATTATAACTAAAAACATATATTTTACCAATGCAGTACAAGCATCGAAACGATATCAAAAGTTACCAAATAATCAAAATACAACAAAGTGATTAATTTCTTCAAAATAAAGTTAAAAATTTATAAATATTACTTAAAAAAACAATTAATATCTTAATTAACAAGTACTTATTATAAATATTAAATAATTTGTGATATGAATGCAGTGTATTACTATGATTTTAAAATGTTAAAATTCGCTACATGCATACGATGTTCCCTATTTTCAGTTATTTTTTACAAGTAGCTTTAAATTGCATTCTTGTAACCTGTCGCACTTCCTTTGTGCGGAGATTAAAATGTCGCTCTGCAGTCTGAATTCTTTTTATATCTACAAATGTAACAAATTTTTGCTCAAATTTACCAACAGTCAGACCAAGCGATTGCATAATTTTTAGTCTGCCTTGATTGCTATCATTAAAAATGACAATTGCCTCATTTGTAGAAATATCAACAATCTTTCTACCACAACCTAAAGTTTTTGGACATAATTTCCAAATTAATGAGTTAATGGATTCATTATTATTTTGGGTTGTACCCCCTAGACATTTTTTGTAGGAGTTTAGGTTGTGATAGATCATTAAATACAGGTTTTATGGCATCCATTACTGCCACTGGCAATTTGTTACTGTGTTTAAAAGTTTCCACACTACCCTATAATACTTGATTTTGATATTTACTCCAAGAATTAGGACCTACAGGACAAAAACTGTGCAATGGTTCTTCGTCGCTTGAACGTATATGGAAATATACAGCCCAAACAGCTTTTCGCATATCGGACAGGCATGTTTTATTTTGTCGGATTGCATTTCCATAGTACGTTGTGATTAAGTCGATCATTCTGTCGGTCAACCTTCCCTTTCCACCAATCGACTTCCCATCACCGAGTTTGGAGCTCATTTGTTTTAGTTTTCGTAAACGAGTTCCCCATTCTCTTTTTAACATGCCCAACACATTCAATTTTTGAAACTGATATCTTCTCCATACGGATTGGATGCAGTAATAGATGAGAATGTTTTGGAATCGCCATCCCCAATGTAAGATGTATATCTCACAGAACGATGACTTATTGAACGCTGAAATATACGAACCATTCCCACAGTCTCCATCATGCCAGCTGAACCATTGTGGTTTTTCAAACATTCTTTAACGTGAAGAATTTTCCACGTTTTGTAAGCAAGAGTGACCCTTTTCTTCGTTTCCAAGAATCACATCCCTTACAAAAAGAAGACATCACTTCCGCATCAATACACTTTCCTTTTTTGTTTCCTGTAACAGCACACGCACCAACACGAGAAGAATGGCCACGGGTTTTCCTCATTCCATCGCCACTAATTATATCAGAACAATTTGTCAAGGTTACCTCTTCCAAAGCTGCACTTTGCATTGAAGATTCTCTCTCTGCAACTTCTTTACTATAAAATTGTAGTTTGTTTATAATGTTATTTATATATATATATATAGGGTTTTTCAGCAACTGGAGGAGGAAAGTCCATAACACCACAGAAAGTTGTCATTGCTGCATGACCCTGTCCAATTGTCCTCATTGCGTTTACAAAACGTCTGTTTATTTCTGGAATATTTTTTCTTTTACCCAGCATTTTTGAATTTCTAAGCGAACATAAGTCTTTACAATTCTTGCATTCAATCGAAAAAACACTAGACAAACCTCTAACACATTTTTCTGTTAGTTCAATATCTCCACCAAATTTTTTGCAAGCAAAGTTTTGAATGTTTGTAAACATAATAGTTTTATCAAACACTCTATAGCCATCCAAAACCGTCATCATGTTCTATAAAAGATGAATCAACATCTTGCAACCTAATCTTTTTTCCAGATGCACTGTTGTTTAGTGATTCCTTCACACTGTGTACAGCTTTTCATCTCGTATGCATATTACCAGTAAACTTCCTTTTCTTAGGACGTTTACCAGATGGTCTTTTGGCGGATTCAGTCAAATTCAGGATTCAAAAATTTTAAAAAAATTAATATTTTTACTAAACTTTATTTTAGAATAAGATACGGTGTGAAAATCAGAAACGAGCGAGTATAGAATCACGAATCACTTTATCAAAACAAAGCAGAAGTCTTATAAAGTTAGAAGTTGTAATTAATATTCAGAACAATAATAATATTTGAGGATTAGATTCAAGCATTTGATAATAATTAGAATTAAAATATTAGAAACAGAGAAACACAGCTGTCAATAGCGACATGACAGCTGTCACCCTGGAGCCAAAATGTCAATAATATTTAAATCACCTTTTCTGCTCTTTTTATTTTCTTAATAACTTCCGTTCTATTGGGAATATCTGCATGCGGTTTCTTTTAAAACACTCAGAAAGGTTTGCTGTATAAAATAAAACAATAATAAAAAATCGATTTTCCGAAAATTTCAAAAGGTATGACTTTTTAATAGTAAGCTTTAATTTATCATTGATAATTTTCCAGCATTTTCTAGAACTTGAAAATAGCAAAAAAAAAAAAATATTCTGAATAAAACCGAAAAATGCTTTTGTTGCCACTGACGAATTAGCTGTGTCTACCACTAATAGATTCCATCTATGACAACTGCAAAGAGTGAAAAAATCCCTGGGATTTATATTTAATATTCGAGTTTTAACTCCACTATTTATACCTACCATATTTTCGCCATTGTCGTATCCTTATCAACGACAGTTCTGAATATCTAAGCCATTTTTTTCTAGCTCTCCCAGTATTGCATGGTGGTGGTCCATGGGGTCACTGGTGATTATTAAACTTGTCCTTAACTTAGTATTGTTAAATTAGTTATAAAATAGATTGTGCAGTACTGATATATTTATAAGTGTATTGTAGTGTAAATGATAATAAAATATTATGGCAGAATGTATTTGTTTGTTTACTTTCAGTAAGTTAATAATTTTTTTAAATAATCTTTTGTTTTCAACTTTTCAATATGCTCGCGCCTCCCTCGTAGGGTTATCACGCCCCCCTAGGGAAGGCGTGCCCCACAGTTTGAGAAACACTGATCTAATTTATTATTACCAAAGATAATATTCCAGCACAAGCAATTTATAAAAGGAAACTCTAGAGTGATATAACGAGAGCTCAAACCCTATGGGAATAAGCGCATGAAATCCGAATAGCTTAACTTTAATCAATGTTATCTTAATAATCATGACTTCCCTAATTTATTCTAATAAGTCCGTCCTTTAGTCCGGCGGTGAAATTCTGATCCTTACCGTATCAGCACTGCTTTCAGCGACTCCTCTCCTTTTCCTTCAAATCTACGATTATTAAACTTCAACTATATATACACTAGCTAATCTGCGTATCATGGTTTCTTCTTCAGAGGGATGGCTGTGAAGTAACGCAATTGCTGGCCCAAAGATTCCGCAAGAGGATTTTTAGTAGAAATTCTCGTAAAGCCCCGTCACAACCTGACGCTATCAGTAAAAATATAAAAGGAATATAAACAACATGGCTGTGATTTTTAAATTCTTTTTGATGTGTCCCCACATAGGCTGTCAGTTTTACGGCTTAGATGATTTTTCGGTAGATCCTGGACACCTTGATCTGTCAGCTCAGGGTGTCTTGGTGGGCTGTTCCTCTGCTGTGTCGCTTGTAGGGCTCGACTTTGTAGATTCTGGATTACTTCTGCCTTCCACTAAACTTGTGATGGCTTCGTAGGCTATAAGAGCTTTATCTCTTGGGCTGGACTTGTCTGGATCATACTGGTCTTTATCGGCTGCTACGGCTCCTCGTGAAGAACAGGGATTGGTTGTTCTGGACTGCTCTTGCCTTCTATTGAACTGTCGTCTGTTTCTAGGTCATAAGAGCTTGATCTCCTTGGCTGGATTCGTTTGGAATGAATTGATCTTTTCTCGGCTGCTACTGCCCCTCGTGATGAACAAGGACTAGATAGTCTGGACTGGACTAGTCTTTCTTCGGCTGCTTTATGTGGTCAGGGACTGGATTCTCTCCTGGTCATCTTTCTTGTTGAGGGTCCGGAGGGAATAGAGGAGAGTACGCTCCTCTTGTTCCCCTTGTGGTTCACAGGTGGTCTCTTCTTTGTTTGGCGATCGTTCTATACCGAAGGGAGGGATCTTTTATTCCTGATTCTATTCTCCTGCGGCCTGTTGCTTGATAAAAAATGAAAATGGATAAGTAATCCAAAAAGTCCAATAACCAAAAGTTATATTTGACCTATCACACAATGTAAGACTTAATAATACACCATGATTCAAATTGTGTGTGTATAACACAAAATCTTCAACCATTTGAAAAAGAGGTATGAACGTGAATTTAATTGTAGGTATGAGATATACTTTTAAGATACATGAAATATTTTTATAGCATACTTTTAAAAAGCAAACATTTAGGGGTTTTGTGTTCCCCAATTATAAAATAATAGTGTGAAAATTTTCAAAATTGAAAATTAAAATAAATTTCTCGCATTTTTGCATTTTGTTAAATATTATGCTTAGTTATATGCAATAAAAAACATGCTGGAACATTTTGGGCAAAAAAAATGACCGCTTAAGGCAGTGCTTCTCAAACTTTCAATATTTGCGACCCAAAGTTCAATCATAATTTTTATCTCCCTCCATACAATAACATTGTATTCAATTCAATTATACTATACTTTGATGCTAAAGCTAGGATACGAAAACCTCTTAAGTGGCACCATCGCATATAAAAATCTCACTCAGCCAAAGCATTATTTTCCTCGGACGTATATATGTCTTTCCGAACTGCGATCTTTTCTGTGTACTGCTATCCATAAAATTATTCCGAAGGTTATGGAATGCAATAAAAGGACCTTAACAGTGTGTCCGGTGTCTTTGGGAAGCGAATTAAGTAACTTTTAATCCTCAGTTAAGGATTAAAAGTTAAGTAATGTATGACAAGACCATGGGATCACACACAAACACAGTGGTAATTATTAAAATTGTTCTTGACTTAATTTAATTAATTATCAAATACATTGTGTTGCATTGATACAATTATAAGTATATTATATCACTGTAAGTGTGTATTTTATTTTTTATTATGTCACAATGTATTTTGTTAACTTTCAGTAAATTAGTAATTTTTTTTAAATAATCTTTTGTTTTCGACTTTTTAATAGGCTCACCCCCCAGTACAGTTATTACGCTCCCAAGGGTGGGGGGCGCACCCCCACAGTTTGAGAAACGCTGGCTTAGGGCCATGTTTCACAAACTTTTGACATCTATTTACGCCTTCTATAATTTTTGTAGTGCCAAGCACTCATCGTCAAAAGTAAATGGATGTATTTCAATAACAATTAAATTTATAACAAAAGTTAACGATAGTAAAATATAAATAAAATTTACATTATAAATAACATATATTTGGATTAATGCGAAGGATGAACTTGTTTTTACTGAAATGACAGATCGTCATAATTTGGTTCCCCCGGTTCTTAATTTTAATCTGAGATGCGGTTTCACGTCCAATAATATGTTCTTTTCTTTCGACTAAATGTCTGCAAATGCAGAAAATCAACTTCACATAAATATCAA
This sequence comes from Trichonephila inaurata madagascariensis, assembly GCA_019973955.1. Lineage (NCBI taxonomy): Eukaryota > Metazoa > Arthropoda > Arachnida > Araneae > Nephilidae > Trichonephila > Trichonephila inaurata. The sequence continues at coordinate 5,982 of BMAV01026144.1, read as the reverse complement.
GTGGAAAAAGGCAAGATGTATTTCAAAACTTTTTCTCATAAAACCGGATAGACATGATGCAATTGTAAGCAAAATGTTGTTGAAGTACACTCCTTATGTTTATTTTTCAAAACTCTATCTGAAGCCCAATTTCCCAAAACCGTGGAGAAAACACACTCTGTGAAGTTTCCCCCCCGGGGGTGCCCCTTCCCCCTTTGATTATCAGTTTGGGAGCTAGAGGTGTAGGAATAAGGGGAAGAACCGGGGGTTGCCATGATTTTTTAATTTGATTTTTATTAAGATTTTAAAAACCTTAAACATCTAATAGATTAGAAAAAAATAATAATAAAAGAGAGAAAATTTCCTTGGATTGTTAAACACACAATGAAATTTTATTCCCGAAATAACGTAAATCGAATCACTATCAATAACTAACTCCCCTTTAAACTCTTCCAATACTATCACAGATCCTAATATTAAAAAAAGTCCCCCCTCCCTTTAAACCCCCTGATCGACTGATCCAATCCTACTGGAATTTTCATTTATTGGAGTGCAACGGTAGGCACCTTGGCCCTTTTCTCTATGTCAGGGAAATTTCCCTCTGTTGGCTGTCACTTCACAAATTAAATTTCACATAACATCTATCACATACTATCATAACTTTCCCCCAAAATTTTACAACGTTTACTCTAACTTCTGATTTTTAAAAAAGCTTTAGTTTGCACCTTTCCTTCACGGGCCCCCCTTTTTGGGTTTGGGTTGGAAAAGAATTCCTTTAATTCGGGGCCCCCAAAGAACCCAAAAAACAGTTAATAAAAAAGACGCGTAAACCCCGTCAAAAACCCCTCTAAGAAGCAAAAACGTGATTTATTCGATGGTCTTAATCCCCCTTAAGAAATTAAGTGCCTAAATTTTTTTTTCTAAACTTCTAACTTTTCCATGCTCTATTTAAATTAAAAACTTCTCATAATCTTTTTAACCTTTAAATTTTCCCAATATTTTTTTAAAAACTGAAATTTTTTTCACTATTTATCTTAAGTTTTTTTTTAATATTCCTCTTTAATTTAAACCCTCGACAGCCACATTAAATTTTACCAATTAACTAGCCCAAAATTTAAACAGTTATACATTTTAATCACGGTAGATTCCCCTTTTTTACAAACGAAAAGGGGTTTATGCCCCCCTCCGGGAAACCGCCCCCGGGAAAAAACCATATATGTCTTATTTGGGAAAAAATGAAAACGCAAAACCCTTAACCAATTTTAATTCTACTTAATGCTATTTTAAAAACTATTAAAATCTTTTTTTCTGTACCCCTGCACTTCCATCATGTCGTATTTACAATGAGAAAATTTGGTTTATATTGAGAATTCAGGGTCTGTCAACCTGAAATAAAAAAATCTTTTTTGCCTTGGAATAAAAATTTTTACATAATACAATTAATGTTATAATTTTTTTACATTTTATCACCTTTTTAAAATTTCAAAATTTGTTTTTATATATACAAAACCTTTATCTGGTTTTCCAAAAACCGCCCCCGGGAAAACGGGTAGCGCCGTTATTGTTATTGTTCTTTTTATTGTTTAGTAGACTGTCTATGCCATGTTTCCCCAAAAACCCGATTTTACATTAATATGAAACAATATAACAAAAAATATATATGTACACTATACAATTACAAATATTTTTTAATAAACCATTAAAAAAAAATAACCAAAAGAATTGTCGACCAAAGGCATTCCCTAGAAGTAAACAAATGCATTTTAAAATTGTTTTTTCTCCATCAATTGAAAAAAATTTTTCAAGTCAAAAGTTCAAAAAAAAAAGCTCTCATTGTAGTGTCAACTTTCTTGGCGTTATAAATGTTAAAATCCGACCGTGAATTGTGCTTTTGCAAAATTCTTCCGACCACTTGGGTGGATAAAATATAAAATTAAAAAAATACAACCTGGTTTTTTTGACTTGTAGTTTGGGGTCTCCTACTAGGACCCCCCAGTGATATTGTATGGCAGGTATTGTCTCCCCCATTTCCTTTCCGTCCATTTTGTTGTTGACTACCTCTTCTTTTAGATTCTACTGCCTTTACCTTGCTTGCTCTTTTGTTGTAGGGTCTGTAGTGCTTTTTTTGGCTGGGGTTTCCCCGGGCCCCGAACCAGTCCTCCTTGTTGGGGCCCTTTATCTCAATGGGGGGGTTTGGGGCCCTTCCCTTATTTCTTCCTTTTGGGTTGGGGTTTTTTTCCCACTTGCACTGGGCACTACTGCTTCTTTTTCCGGCCCTCTTTCTAAATTTTGGCAAATCATTATTTATAGTTCGAAAACAATGCTCTTAGGTTTCTCTATGTTCTAAAACCCTTCTGAATTTCCTAAAGGACCTCCCAGACCCAGATTCAAGCGATTGTTTATACCATATATTCTTTTCCTTCTCCTTTTAATCTTTCTACTGTGTTCAGACCAAGAGCTAGGTGGCAATCTGATAAGTGGTCCGCGCTTATCGGCCCTACCTATGTGTCTCTCACCTTGATCTATCTTAAAACTTAACCCTTATTCCTCTAACTCACGCTTTACACCTGACCCCTTCTTCCTACCATACTGCGACTCATTTGATCTTCGTTGTACGCTTTCAAAACTACTCGATTCATGACGTGAACTATTGCTATCCGAACTACCAGTTCTTATCTCCTTCTCGTCACATTTCCTATGACGATATACTCTAACTTGATCGAAATTGACTTTTAACCTTTTTCCGACCTCAATATCACTATATTATTATTTTTTACTTCTAATACTCTATGCGGACCTTCAAATTTTAGTTTAAATTTAGCTTAAACTTTCTTTGTTGCTGAACTTAAAGGATGCGTTTTTATCAAGACCCAGTCATTCACCTTAATTTGTACATCACGCATGCGTCTATTATAATACTTCTCCCATTTTTCATGTTTAGCCTTTGTGTTTCGTCTAGCTTCAAACAATCTCTCTATATCTCCTACTTCAAATTCAGTTTCTTCCGATACCATTACTAATTTCTGAAATGGGGTAATCAACTTTCGACCTAAAAATAATTCTGCAGGGGTTTTTCCCGTCGTTTCATTCCCTTCTGTACGAATAGCATAAGCTAACTCAAGTAAGAACCGTTCCCATGTAACATGTTGATCATTCACATAATTTGCAATCATTTGCCCAAGATCGCGATACACGCGTTCGTTTCTATTTGCCTGAGGTCTATATACAAAAGTCTTCACATGCCTTATGCCTAATCAATCACTTAAATGTCCAAAAATATCGGATATAAATAGGGGACCATTATCGCTTATTAATTTTACTGGAGCTCCAAAATGCGATATAAAATTATCAAAAAAAGTATCTGCTATTAATCGAGCCGAGGCCTTTTTAATGGGTGTGATTTCAGCCCACTTGCTGAAATGATCCGTAATTACTAATACATATTGGTTACGTCTCACTCTCGATGCAGGGTATGGACCTAACAAATTTAACGTAACTATCTCATTTTGGATCATTTGATATAATCGAAATTAATCGATCAGCTGGTAACGCTTTTTTATAATTAACTTTGCACATGTGTCATGTGAAGACATATTGATCAATAAATTTTCTCGTATACAGGAAATAACAAAACGTCCCTTATTTTATGGTAAGTCTTAAAGCGTCCTAAATGACCTGCTATGTTCTTGTCGTGAAATTCTCTCATTATTTCATTCCTTAAAAACTTTGGAATGTATACTCGCATTTCACCTAGTGACGTTACATATTTCGCATAAAACAACAAGCCCTCTATTAACCGGAAATCGCGGGACCAATTCTCACATGTTGTCGCATTATCTGAGCTATCTTCTGGGATTTCTAGATATCTATAGATATGAACTAATTCTGGGTCTTTTCTTTGCTTTTCAATTAACTATTCTCCTGACGAAAGTACCAAATCTCTCATTATTGCACAATTTACTTTTTCCCCTATTATACTTTCAACCGGGTTCCTCGAAAAAATGTCAGCCACCGCATTTTGAGTTCCAGGACGATGTTCCCATTCTGTATTAAATTCTGCTAATTTTAGAACCCATTGGATCATTCTACTAGCCAAATTTTTACCATGTGTTAAACGCGTCAATGCAGGGTGATCCGTAATAACTTTAATCGGGAGTGAACCTAAATATGTTCTGAATTTATTCAGAGCCCAAACTACTGCTAAACCCTCCCTCTCCGTTACAGTGTAATTCCTCTCCGCACTGCTAAGCGTGCGAGAAGCAAATACAACGTGTCTCTGTTCCTGATTTAAAACCGCTTCTACACCTATTGAACTGGCATCCGTAAATAACACGAAAGGCTTTTTGAAATCCAGCAGTTTTAAAACTGGCTCTTTCGTTATCGCCGCCTTGGCCGCGTCGAATGCCTTCTGCGTCTCTATTGACCAACAAAATTTCTTGAGCTTTCGTTTAAGATTATGAAGGGGTTCGCAAAGATCAGCATAACTCCTAATAAATTTTGCGTACTATTGGGACATACCTAAAAATTTGGATACCTCCTTAGTATTTCTTGGGGGTTTCATCTCAACTATAGCTCGAACCTTTGTTTCGTCCGTTTTAATTCCCTCCTTACTAATAATCAAACCTAAATATTTCAATTCATCACAACCAAATTTGCATTTATCTTTATTTACTGTTAACCCTGCATCTTGTAATTATCGAAACACTTCCCTTAGATGTTCAATATGGTGAGTAAACGACGGAGAAGATATGATAACGTCGTCCATATACACATTCACTAACTTCCCTATCACCTGTTTTAAGATTATATCAATTGCCTTCTGAAAATTGGGAGCCGCTCCTGATAAGCCAAATGGCATACCCCGAAATGCGTAGGTGCCATTCTTCATGACAAACGCGGTCTTAACTATATCACTGGGGTTTACTCTCAGTTAAAAGTACCCTGATCTGAGATCAAGAGCCGACATAATCGTCGTATGGGGTATATTCATTATTAAATCATCTATTATAAGGGTAAGGGATAACGGGGATACTTTGTAATAGAATTAAGTTTCCGATAGTCGACAGCAAATCTATACGCTTCCGGATTATCTGGAGGTAACCCATTATTTTTTCTACATAACACGACTGGTGACGCGTACTGGGATTGAATCGGAATTATGGTGCCCTCCAACAACATTTTCTCTACATGATAATCGAGTATCGCTTCTTTCACCCTATCATAATGATGCGGCCGAGAAACAACTGGTGGCATATCTCCCGTGTCAATTTCATGATATAAAACATGTGTAAGCCCCGGTTTTTATCTGAAAATAATCACTTAAAACTTTTAAACAAATCCTGTAAATCATTTTTCTGTTTTCCCTTTAACTTTGTCTTAGAAAGATATATTTCTACATTTCCTTATTCAATTGCTGTAACCACTTTCTCAATCTGCGAATGGGGAATCTTCAACGGTTTTCGATCAAAATTCAAAACAATCTTTGATCCGCTTATGAAATATACCCCGAGAATGCAAGGATATTCCAAATCTGTCAACACATGAATCAACCAATTCTTTTCAAACTCCTTAAATCGCACATTCATTTCCACGATTCCTATATTTTGACACTTAGCTCCCTGTGCCGTACTTAGCTCCTGAGCATGCGATTTTTTTACTTGCTTATAAAAAATTATTTTTTGTATATCTCCTCCGATAAAAATGACTTTTCTGCTCCAGTGTCCCATAGCGCTTTCGTAAAAGTATCATTTAACAAAATAGGAACATATGGGAGTTCCACTGGAGACATATATATCGCAGAAAGTTATCTGCCGACAGAGTCTGATCACTTTGAACATCACTAACTTTCAAAACATTCAATCGTCCCTTTTGCTTCCTATCACCCGACTTCCTTCGAATCCTGTGACAACATCTGTCGATAGCTTGACGTGGGGGGTTCCGGTAAGTTAGAGGTGTGGGGTTATCGGAAGGGTGAGTTTTTAAATTTTAATAAATTTTATTTAA
>BMAV01026141.1:15787-64692 GCA_019973955.1 Trichonephila inaurata madagascariensis | reverse complement strand
CATTTGTAGATTTCCGACTGCCACCATTGGTGCTCCCATCTCAAAGCTAAATTTTTTCTCATTTATTCTTTTGCAAATGTAACTTTTAAATGTGTAACAATAAAATTAATTGCAAATTAAGGAAATGGTTTTCTATAATCCCCTTTAGTACTTAATTTAATTGAATTTCGTTTATTAACTTTGGCCATGATGAGATTAGAATATCTTAGAACTTGGGTTTATTTTGATTAAAATTATAATTCAATTTGGCCTAGCATCAATATATTTTTTGTATTATATAAACTTGTATGCATACCTTTCCTTAAAGCCTATCCATTAGCTCTAAAGGAAATCAATGAACAATGTAAATTCTCATAGTTTTGAACACTAGTGTATATTTTTCAAATTCAGAAATGACTTTATTTACAACCCTAAAAAGGAATGGCCATTTTTTTTTATTTCATTCGATCTCCGAATTAAAACTAAATCCCTTTCATTCAAGGTTCACAAAATATATTTTAATTTTGAATGATTATTAGGTCAAACACTGGATTTCATTTTCTTTTATAGTCATTGGAACCAAATAAATGAAAAAAGTTTGAGCTTTACTTCAAAATTGTGCAAATGTTTATTATCATTAAAAATAATCAAATGTTTTTATTTCGGGAAAAATATAATATGTATTGAAATCACTTTCTTCGTACATTTATGAGTGTCATTAATATATTATAGTTGAACTCCACATGTTAAAGCATTTTTATTCTTCTTTATAAACAGTTCAAACATGCATTTATATTTAATAGTTTGAGATTCAATATAGTAGATAAACATTGCAATTTTTATGTATTTGAGTGCCAAGCATTCATTAAATAATTTGAAATCTGTTACTGTTTCACAGACTTTATTGAAATTCTATGAATATTTAATATGTACTCCATTTATTCAAAATTTTATAGTTCCAATACAAAAACCCCTTGCAAACTCTTTTAAATATTTGTCTGTAAATAATTCCTTTGAACTTTTACTCTTATCTTGCAAAAAACACTTAAACTATATGAAGTAGTAAATAGAAACTATTAAAAGTAATAAATCACCTTTAAAACTATAATAGAAAAAAAGAAAAAATTTAACTTTACAAAATTGCAACTGTGACTCATTACTTATGATCTGACAGAACTCCCATATCTTTATGATATCAACATTCAATCTGGTTCTGAAATCTACTATATAATTTTTACATTTATTATTAATGATAATATTGCCTTTCTTGGAGCTTCCGGTAATGACGAGAATTTGTTCATAACACATACGAGCAATTCATGATCTTTTAAATTTCTAGCGCTAAGATCTTTACCAATATAAACCTCAATAGAAAAATAGCTTTATGGGAAAATATATCTAAAAGCGATATAAAATATTCTATTCAATTCCAATTTTAACCAAAATTGAACTCTTATCAAATTTGATGGATATGCTAAAATAGCTCTAATTTGTACAAATATTAAGTAGCTTCTTAGTGTATGAAAATAGTATTGGTAAAAAAGCTATATAAGTGAATATATTCACTACCATGAAATAACAATAAAACTTCCTAATAAACTATAAAAACTCCTTATATAAAATCCTTAATTTCTTTCATTTTTGTTTCTATGGAATGTTACGATTTATTATTTTCTTAAAGAAATCTCTCCAGTATATATATATATACATCAGATCAGCCTGTTTAAAATCAGCCTTTAAGAAATAATGTACTTTGAGTGTTTGCACCTAGCGTTTTCTCACATTATATATATATATATATATATATATAAAACTTATTTTTGTCTGTCTTTACATTAAGCGTTCGATTGTATTGAAAGAGAATCTTATAACACTCACCCCTTGATTTAAAAAAGGCAAGACTTTTAAATAACAATTTCTAATAATTTCTAAAATTTAGGTAGATCATTTTCACTCCCGTAATCCCCTCCCACAAAGTAGATTTCACCAAAAGCCATTTTTAGAGGATCTTTATTCAACAAAATAAACATTCTTGCCAACTTTCAAGTCTATCTTAAAAAGTACAAAAAGGGAACTTTTGTCTTCAATAAGCCTCGAGAACCCGTTCGAGAATTGATTCCCGAGAAATCATTTCGCAGCAGATTTGAATGCAACACACAAAAGATAATTGTTCGAAAACAGATTTTTTTAATCAATACGCCCCAGTAGTACTTCGCTCTCCCCATAGAAGTCGATTTCCATAAAAAAATCCGTTCTTAGAGGATCTCTACTCCATGAAAAGAACATGCCTACCAAATTTCAAGTCTGTATATCTAATACTTCTAAAACGGGAATACATTTATCTATAACACTCCTTAAGCCCTTGCATTCCCCCTGGGGGTCGATTTTTGCCAAACCCATTTTGGATCTTTACTCCTTGGAAGAAATGCGCCTACCAAATTTCAAGTCTGCTTGTCTAATAGTTCAAAAACGAAAATATTTATTTACAACGCCCCTAAAGTCCCGCAACTCTCCTTGGGAGACGATTACCGCAAAGCCCAATTTGTAGAGAATGTTTACTCTATGAAAGGAATCTGCCTACCAAATTTTAAGTCTGTATGTCTAATAGTTTTAAAATGGAAGTATTTATTTATCACGCCTCTCTTAAGCATCTGCAATGTCCCTTGGGGTTCGATTTTCGCAAAATCCGTCCTTAGCAGATCTCTACTCCATAAAAGGAACATACTTACCAAATTTCAAGTCTAGATAATAGTTCAAGAGATATCGTGATGAGTGAATGAGTCACTTTTCTCCTTTATATACAGATGTACTTCCTAATAAATACATTGTGGTTTCAGTAAAGAAAACCGATCTAAGGTAAGTTCCTCATGACAAAACTTCGTATAATCAAAATCAAATTCTCTCTCTCTCTGAAAGGTTTGGGTTAAAGATTTGATTTTTCCTAAGTTTGCAGAGGAACTTGTTGATTGGGAATAACCAATTTGACCATGTTATAGAGAGTATTTAAATAAAAATATTGTTATGCATTAAGTTTAAAAAGTCTTTTAAACCTTAGAATGAAATGGTTTCAAAACTTGAAGAGTTAGTTATCGACTTACAGATTCCTTCTTGCGTTATTTTATAAATCTAAAAATTCACAAAGTTCTTCCCCAGTTGCTCCCAATGAAGTTCTGGTGGATAGAAATTCAACATTACATCAATCATTTCAAGTAATTTAAAAAATACTTAATTCATTTTCTGAAAAGTATTAATAAAAAAGTCAAAACATATTAGGAATATTAATAATATAATCTATTTTAACAAATATCACAAATTACAACTGCATTTTGAAATGTACCACATTAAGGTTTCCTACTACTTGCGAAAACTTTTTCTTTAAAAAATGGAAAGAAGATTTTTTTGTGGTTTTTTTAGATTTATTTAGTACATTTTAAGAAAAAAAAAGGCTAAAATTAAGAAGAGAAAAATAAATTGTTACTACTAAAAGGGGGGGGGGGGGTGGCAAGAAGACAAAAAATTGTACAAACGGGGCCCGCTCTGTACAAATAGTAAATGAACAAATTCTCAGTTTTTCAATTTTCACGTATTACTTTGCTCTTCCTTTTTTAAACTACTTTCAGGATAAGAGATATTTTAATTTTTACAAAAACTGGAGCACTTTATTTTAGTGATTATTTGAAATTGCTTAAAAAAACAGTGATTATATTCACATAAAGAACTGTAAATTTTGTAATAAAACACAGTGATTGATAAATCTGAAGATTAAAACACTTCTACTGTTATGCAGAACTTACATAAAAGTTTTCATCAAATTATTTTAAAAACCTTTTGAGCAATCGCTGTCCCCGTTTGAGCTTTTCGAAAAAAAAAATAATCGAGTAAAACACATTTTAAAGTTTGACATTTTATGGAAAGTTATGGCATCTGCTTTTACTAAAGCACTTGTAGTTTTTGTTCTAGTAAATGGAAAATAAAATGCTTGACATTTTTATAAAGCTAATAAAAAGGAATTATAAAAGAAAATCATAAAAATTTTGCCAATTTTTTTAAAAAAAACAGGATTTTACGGTAGTCGGATACCTTAAAGTAATTATTTGGATTAGCAAAATCTATCAAATTATAATCTATGATAAAAAATGTATTTTGTACAATTTTTATGATGAAAACTCATCCTGTAGATTCTTAGGCAGTATACTACATGCATCTTTTTTATTCAACTCAACGTAGTATGAATGACACACACACACACACACCTTTGCGAAGCAAATTCAAATATTCTGTTTGAATATATTATGAATACTTAAGGTAAAATTTTGCAACCTTCCAGCAGAGACCCACCTAAGTATTTTGTTTGAGTATGTAGGTAATGTATTTTTACGGCATAGTTTTTTTATATCCACTTTTAATGATAAAGAGATTGTATTATAATAATAGAAGACAATTTAGAAAAATAATTATACATATAAGCATTAAAAATGATTTTTAATATTATTAGTGAACAAAAATATCTGATAGATATATAGATGTGCGTATGATGTGTTCTGATCCCCTACGTTGGTTTGTGTATTACAGAATATCATGAATCATATTTATAACTTATTTTCAAAAGGTATCCTGTTTAATCCATATTTTTGCAACTTTTCTAATAGTAAGAAGAAATTTTACAATGTTTGGCATTTTCATTTTTGCGCTCTAATCGTATGTTATTTTACGCTTCTTTGCATCAGTATAAAATTATGAATATTCGAATAATTTTTCAGTCTCGTCATCAGATGTACACTATTTAGATTCCTTGCTGATTTAATCTACTTTAATATTTTTATTACTGAGAATATTATCTATTTTCCTAAAAGGAATCTGAACCCTCTTGCTTTCTTTTTTCTCATCAGGTAATTCTTAAAAATTACGTGCAATAACTTCCAATTTTTGTGAAATTTTTAAGCTATAATTCGAAAATTTGAAGTATTATTTTTCTCAACAATACAAAATAAAGTAATAATTCTATATAATGTAAATAAAATATATAATCACGAAATAAAACTCTGAAACGTGGAGACGAAAATTTATTTCAAATAGTGGGAACGAGTCGTTAACTTAAGGAATGAAGCAGAGTACTGCATAAATTAATGAAACAACGGAAATTTAACCTCATAAAAACCAGATAAAACCATTTCACCCCAAAGGGAGGGGATGAATAAGAAAATAAAAGTCAAGTTTCAAACAGTTTTGGTACCGTATTTGAAAACAGTATACAAATGGCGTATTTTTCATAAAAATTGTGTAGTCTCGCGTATGTGTTAGCTAATACGTTATTAAAAAGTAATTCTTAAATATATCAAGAAGTTTTACCAGAATACTTTTTGGGAACAGAGAAATCCAACATACTTAAGAAATTAAATTGATTTCAGCAAAAGATCTCGTTAAAAAAATCCAAATTAATCACTGTTAATTAATATGCATATTATATCAAATGTATTCAGAGGCTCTACTTTGAACCACTGAGAAATAATATTGCATGTAGAACAAATGTTATTGCTTCAACAATTTTTCTTGGGCATTAATTTTACTCAGTTATCAAGCACCCAAATGTAAACGTATTATTCTGACAAAACAAATAAACACAGATAAAGAACGCATTGTGATTTAATATAATTTCCATTCAACCATTCATTTTCCATCAAACAATTTTATAGAATGCAAGAGTTAAAGATTTTAAATTAGATGTATCTCTTATGTTTTGCTTTCAAGGATGTAGAATAGGGTGAGCTTCCAGTTTTTTTCAATAGCTATGGCCAAGAAGAGTTGCATTTCGACTAGCTAAATAAAAAAAAAAAGAAATGTTTTTCAAATAAAAACTCTATCTTCTACTCTCACATCACACTTAAAATTTTGAAAAATTCAGAAATTTTGCAATTTTTAGCTATTTTTTTTTTTTTTAAAAGTTAACTTATCATGTGGTAAAACAATGGTTTTAAATGTAAACTTTGGTATATGAGAAGTAAAAAGAAAAAAGAAATTAAGACCTGGAAAATACAAAATATTTATTGTTTGCACAGACTAGTTGTTAGATTCCGCCCTCCCCGCTCTTTTTTTTCTAGTATAAAATTAGAGCTATTTTGTAAATGTAATCAAATCTATCTTTTCATCTTTAATAAACAACCGTAGTAAAAGATAAACATATTTTTCATTTTGAATATTTTTAATACTATATATTTATAGGAGGACTTATTATACCTATTTAATAATATTTTAACATAATTTATTAAAAAATATCCAATATTTGCATTCAAAAGAATGGTCTTTAAAATCAGATTTTTTTTTTGAAAATTCCAGTATTATTGATCTTGATAAAAGATTCGTCCTGATTATGCTGTATCTTGCTTCAGCACCACATACTTTTCGAGATTCTTCGATCAGAAGTTTGCCACAACATTCCACAGCTTAGTTATGGAAGGGGAAGTTGCTGAAATTTGTATCCGAGCCGTTTGTCACACCATAAACTTGATCTTTTTGGAAATGACGAGATCGTACATGTGTGTGTGTGTGTTGCTCTATCAGAGATTCCATAACGATGACTGACCAATAATGTTTTTAGGTTGATTCTCAATTCCCACGAGTTTTCTTACTGGTGCCACACCAAAGGCTAGAATGGATCATCATTTTTATCATTAAGTGAGATATCAGATCCTTAACACATTTTTATTTGTTCGGTATAAGTGTGTTCCAGTTTGTAATTCTCCAAAATTTTATTCGAAGTACTTTAATGGGTCTGTTACGCTTTACTCTTTGTTTTTCTTTTTTATGTGTTCTTTTCTTATTAATACAACCATCCAAATTGTCTCAACCCATACTTTCTTCCCTGGAACATAAAACATAGCTCAAAGGAATTAGGTTGATTTTCTCCCGATCATCTTTGACATGATTAACTAATTAAAATTCTGTATTTTCACAAATTTGGAATTTTTTTTAGCAAATATATTCCCCGATAATAAAAATTTTACATGCTGCTACCTCAGAAAAAAGATCAGATTCCCTTTTGAAGATGTCAATCCCTTTTACAAATAAAATTTTATTTATAACACAGTTCCAGGCATACATTAATACATAATAATTACCAGGGTACTTAATTATCTCTACTATTTTGCACACGTTAACCACAAAAATTGAAATCTTTTCTCACAAATAGTTAATTCTTTAAGTTAGCGTTTAGCTAATTAACAAATACTCACGTATTTATTGTTGGAGGGTAATGATACCTTATATCATTCTTTTAAATAGCAGATATAAATATCATTATTAAAAAGGAAGTTTATTTGACAGAATTGTTCTTGGATTACCGAATATAGGGAATTCAAAAACCATTTCCATTACTGATCCCATATTTAGTTTGATGATCCCAATGCCATTTTTACCACATTCCTCTAACATAAACACTCATATTTTACAAAGAATGGGAAAATAAAAGTAAAAATTTTACCGCGATAAATAGAGAAATTAATTATCACGTTATTATTTGTTGGTAATTAACTAAAATGCAAAATAGCTTGGTGAATGGCGAAGGGATATCTCCGTTTTCATAACGAGAGGAATATATCACGTAAAACAGTGATCCGCAACCCCCGGTCCATGGATCAAATGGTGCAGGACCGCCTGAAGAATATTAAACTATTGTCATTTTATTAAAAGTGGTGCATTTCTCTCGGATTTGCTCAACTTTCCACGGAAATCACTTTATATTCCCCGTTAAATCACTTGTATTCATTTTTGGTGTAATTATATTTTATTCTGAAGGCATATTTAAATGTAACTAAATTAAAGTTGTTAAATCAAAACAATTTAAAATATAAACAATCAACGGGTCCCACCTTCAGCGGGCCGAGGTAAAATTATCAAACGTTGACCGGTCCGCAGCGATAAAAAGGTTGCGGCGCATTGACGTAAAAGGAAAGTGGGACTTCAAACTTACATATAAGAATCTTATAAAACTCTGGCTTTCAGTCCACCTATATGCCAGAAATTCCTTGGGAAAATAACTTCAAACAGCATTACTTTGAAAACAAAAAGAATGGTCTACGTCTACTATTTATTAAAGTCTCTTTATTAAAGGTGAAAAGGTAAAATCCAATAAAATTAGAAGTTTTGATAATTTTACAAAAAAAAGGTGTTTTTGAGCTTATTTTGTGAGCAATGCATTTTTTATATATATATAAAATTATCTGTTTTAATTTTTTGTCACTCTTCATATTCTTAACTTCCCATTTAATATTAGTGAGAAATAGAAATAAACAAGTAATATAGAAAAAAAAAATTAAGTCAATTCCTACTTAGGTCAACAAAGAAAATTTTTATTTTATAGTTACATTTTACTAAATAGTTACAGTTAATATAAATATGTATATACATATGACAGAATCGCAATATTAAGTGACAAAATAGAAAGTGATTTTCCTTGCAAGTTTCCATTTTCCTTTTTATTTATGGTTTTGGACTATTTTTTGTGTTTGTTTGTTACTATTTATTCATTAATTAAATTTAATTTTTCTAATAGAATAGTGTAGTAAAAAAGAAATCACATTCTCAGAAATTAGGCCATTCCAGTTGGGATTTGAACCCACGACTTTTGGATTAGAAGTCCAACGCGCTATCCATAGCGCTACAGGAACAAACCAAGTGATTTTCCTTCCTATATATGCTGTTGGACTATTATTTTCGCTTGTTACTATTTATTCATTTTTTAATTTAATTAATGAATTAATATTTGAAAAAAAAAAAAACTGTATTAACATCAAGTGTCAGCCACTACAAGTTTAAAAAAATGCATTTGAACTTGACTGGATGAATAGAAAGCATTTTATAAACGATTGAAAATTTGAACAAGATATATGTAGAGAGAGAGAAAGAGAGAGTGAGCTAATAGAAGAAATTGTGAAAAATGTGACAAAAAACAGGAAATATTTCAACTTTTCAAAATTTCAAGTACGATACGGAAGCAAAAGAAATTTTGCTTCCGTATTTGCTTTTATTTGATTCCCCACTTCTTTTAATGAAAGAGAAACTTTCCAAGCCATAATGATCTACAAAGAAAAAAATCTCTTCTACCCGCCCCTTAATGTATAAACTTGGTGTAAATAAAATTCATAGAAAAAAAAGAGTGATTAATTTAAAATATTGTACTTCATTTTTGAATTATTACCTAGTTATTCATAGTAAAATTAAAAAAAAAAAAAAACTAGTACAAAATTGAAAGAATTATTTTTAAAGTGGTACTATTTTAAAATTCAAGTCATTCTGACTTAGCCATCTGAGTTTAAAATAAGAATAATAAAATTTGGAATAAATTCTTCATTTCAAAAACGCTTTTTTCTTTTAAAAATAATAAAAGGAGCTTATGCTAAGACATGACAATCGAAATTTGTCACTGGAAGTTTAAAATAGAATATAAGAAAGGGAGAGAAAGTACTTGATAAATCTCTCACAATATTTTAGTAATAATCATTCCTGGAAGATACGTAGTAAAATAAAAATAACACAGACATAAAAATGGTAATAATGCATGATTTAAAAAAAAATTCTAAAAACTAAGAAATTTGTAAGATTTAGAGGAGGTTTGCAAAAGATATAATTCGAAATAATTAGTAGTAAGTTATTCCATAAATCTTTTCACTGATGTTATTTAAAAAAAAAATTCAGAAATGGAAGCAATTCAAAAACATAGAAAAACAATTAAATATCCTCTTTTTCATTCATTTATTTAACACATTGTCATTATCTTTCAAAACTTTTCAGGCTATTTTATAACAGTCACTATGCCAAAAAATAAGTAATATTATTTAGAAAATGACCGGATAAATAAAAAAAAAATTACTTATAAAAAATAATAGTAATTCACTTATATATAGTCCAGTTCAATATTCTCATTTCTATAAAATAACACTATGTTTTAAGGAATCCTGTTTTCATTAAAGAGTCTGTTTGCTCGTATCAATGTTTAATTTCAACTTCTGAAGAGAAAATTAAGTTCAAATTACATTGCTTCAAAAGAGCAAATCAACCTGATATTTATATACAAATAAAAAATACACTATTCTCTCCCTCTCTTATTCAAACTTACACCTTCTAAGCTACATTAGATTTCAAAATAGCTACTTCATCAGGGAATATATACTATCACTCTTTATTTTCTAGCAATATTTTGTAAATTTCTATTTCATTTCTTCAAAAAAAAAGTTTTCTCTTAAATATAAAAATTCTATACTATAGTAATTTTTTACCATTCCATATATATGATGAATAAGTATTAAACATATACCAAAAAAATCCCGAGCAGTTTTGCAGAATAAAGTTCACAAGTATTGCAAATAGCTTTAAAATCATTTTTACTCGAATCATAATTTAAAAAAGAGCTCTGGCATAGAGAGAAACATCAGAATAAAATACAATAAGTTAGGAAAAAATTTTATCCTTATAAAAGTAACTGAATATGGAATCTTTTATTTTAAACTTATATATTTATAACTGAGTACAAATGAGGGGGGGGGGGGGGCCCCCGGTAATTTTGATAAAGTAAAAGAATTTATCAAAATTTTGACTTAATTCATTAATACTGCATTGTATATCATACACTGTATTTTTCAATAAAAGAAAGTTTCACTAAGTTTACAAGCAGTGATTTATGTAAATAATATCAAGTAAAAAGTTTCCTTATGAAAGATATTACAGTATATATAAAATCATATCACAAAAGTAAAATGTACATTTCGATACAAATGATTTCTTACCCTTATTAAACATTCAATAAATGTATTAAATTATTTCAATTGTAACTCTTTGTTAAATATTTAATATGAGAAAATAGATTATAAATTCAATCTCAATAAAGTATTTATAAACAAAGTTTTACATTGAAAAAAAACAATGTTAAACATTTCTCTATCTCAAGAGGTACAATAAGTAGATTCAAGTATGAATTAATTAATTCCTTATAAAAGCAATTAAATTCATATCATGATAATAGGCTGCTTAAATGGTTAAGTAATTTGTTTATAAATTTTGATATTTATGCAATTTTAAAAATTGTATAAATAAAAAAAAATTAAAAAGATAAATCTGCATGTAACTTTTACCAAACAAAAAAGAACAGATTGAAATTCAATTTAGTTTGATTAGTAATATAATAAATTAAATTTTTGGTCTTAAGTTTTTTTACTCAGTAATTCAATTTGATTAGTCGAAATACTGGCAAAAAATTTTTGTGCCTGAGTTTTCTTTAAAATACTTTTTTTGTCAAATCTCTCACGTAAGTTTTCTTGGCATGTCGGAAAAAAAATCCTGCGTTAATTTTGAACGACATTAATATTGTTGCTGTTGTGTGTTTATTACTGGATACATATATATGAAAGACAGAAGAACAGAAACATACGATACAAACACAGACTTATATTACAAACGATGATCCCAGTATAGAACAGAAGGGGTGCGCTGCTTTCCATTCGCGAGACGGTAATCCATTTCTAGTGAAAGTCTGACTTCTTTTCCCGAAAATACATCAATGCCCTATTTGGGATTCAAACCAGAGCCCAGTAAATTACAAGTCGAGTGTATAACCACCATACTAAGCGGGTCGGTGATATTAATATTAAAGAATATAATAATTGATTGATTTCTTAGGCCACACTTCAAAGCAACAAGAGGGCTTCTGGCGACAAACGACGTTATTCTGAATCACGGTCGAGGGACGAAGATGGCACATGAGTTGGCATCTTATTCACCAATCTTCCACATCACACAAACGTTAGGATTTTGAGTCTTGACAGATTTAAAGGGCATCAGTACCTTTACACACACGGTGGGTCTTCAATGGCACCAGCACTCGATCGCACGACTCGAAAGAAATAAAGCCGGGCTACAAGTTCGAGATCATGAC
Source organism: Trichonephila inaurata madagascariensis (assembly GCA_019973955.1). Lineage (NCBI taxonomy): Eukaryota > Metazoa > Arthropoda > Arachnida > Araneae > Nephilidae > Trichonephila > Trichonephila inaurata. Next base: position 52,790 of record BMAV01026141.1, on the reverse strand, counting down.
TACTCCACGCTACCGTGTTCATTGGTGGATTTGGAAAAGAAATCAAAATTTACATGAAGGCAATCTATTTATTTCGGATATATAGTGCTTTAAGCAAATTTATGCAGTATTTGTGATCCAAATAACAATAGAAGAATTTCGTAATATTGTTGAATCTATTTTGTGTGTCTGGTTAAATAATTATTTTTTGAAGTAAAAAATTTAAAATAATATCTCGATTAAAGTACCGCGACAGTAAGTAAGCTGCTGTTCGAAAAAAGTCGTTTTAACTATAAGGAATTTAAATTTGCCATTCTTATCAAAAATATTACTGAACACTTTATTATCAACTATCTGTAAATCCAAGTTCAATGATTCAACGTTTTTTTTTTTTTTTATTTTTAATTAGTTTAAATAAGTTAAGATAATCAAGATAGAACGTACTATTTTTTTTAAATGCACATATTTTACCAAAAAATAATCAGATCTAAGCAGAAGAGATAGGTAAAGCCAGGATTTATTATCAGCATATGATCTATTTCAAGAAATAAAAATGTAGGTCAGACAGTACAAGTAGGATAACCCCAAGGCAAGCTCCTAATTTGGTTATAAAAAGAATGTTGTTAAAAACAATAAAATATTCTCCTGGAACAAGAATATTAAACTTTTCCAGTTTAATTATGTTATTTAAGTGACATTCTTAACATATTTAAGCAAAATAACACTATTCATATCATTAGTATCTACTGAGTTTAAAAGGGCTATAAAATCAAAACCGTATACATAAAAATCTTGCCTATTATGACTTCATAATTTTTTAGCTGTTTACAATTATGGCTGTTCGCTTAAAATTTACTACGGTATTCTGAAGAATCGTTTACAAAATTCTTCCTAATATTGTAATATGCATATTGTATCCATTAGTATGCTATAAAATTGAACAGGATTCTTGAGAAATTTACATGTTTAAAAATGTGCGTGAGCTTGTTTTATATTTATTAAGTGAGTACCACATAATTTTTTTTATCAAATGCTAAGTAAAACAATTATTAATTTCTCTACTGCTAAATTTGGATTCAGAAAAGCACATTTGATGTATATATATATACATAGATATATATACACTCATAGACAAAAACATTAGCGCATCAAGAAATAATTGCGGGATCGTAACGGAACTTGGCATGAAGGTACATGTCGGGGAGATATACAAATGATTAGAAAAGCAGCGTGGTTGCGTATTAATTATAGCCGACAGAGGGCGTTTAACGTCGTTCTCCGTGGAGTATAAAACAGGTAACCAAAGCTTGTTTCAGTGTGCTGAATCGCTTACAAAAGAAGAGCTGAGGTAGACATACCATTACGCCATTTTCGAAGACAATATGAGCAGCTGTCGCACTTTGAGAGAGGGAGAATCATCGGCATGATGGAAGCTGGGTGGTCTCAGCTAGGCGAGTAGCTCTTCAATTAGGCCGCTCTAATTGTGTTGTGAGGAGGTGTTGGGACCAGTGGATACGAGAGATGTCATTTACACGAAAACTAGTCTCAGGACGCCCTCGACAGACCAGTCGTCGAGAAGACGGCCACATCATAAGAAATGCGCGCGTACAGCCAACTGCTTCATCGGCCGCCATCCAGGCACAGATAGCACCTTCACTAGGGGCCCCTGTGTCTTCTTGAACCGTAAGAAGGCGCCTGGCTGAAGGACATTTGGGATCGCGGCTCCCATTAAGTATGCTGCCCTTGACGCCCTCCCAGTGACGCCTCCGTTTGAAGTGGTGCCCCGCACGAGGAAACTGGACTGCAGCGGAATGGAACCAGGTCGTTATTAGCTAGGAATCTAGATTCAATCTCAGTAGGGATGACAATCGTGTTCGTGTGTGGAGACCCTGTGGTGAACGTCTCAATCCTGCCTTTGCTTTACAGCGACACACCGCTCCCACAACTGGTGTGATGGTATGGGTGCCATTGCCTACAATACATGGTCACCCCCAGTATTGATCCGTGGTACCATGACAGCCCAGCGCTATGTCCATGACATCCTGTAACCACATGGGTTGCACTCACGCAATGGCTCCCAGGAGCCATTTTTCAACAAGACAATGCTCGGCCTCACATGGCAAGGATGTCACAAGACTGTCTCCACACTGTTACTACCCTTCCTTGACCCTTGACCCTTCCTTTGTCTCCAATCCAGCATATCTGGAATCATTTGGGATGGAGAGTTGGGCATCCCACGAGTTTGAACGAACTAGAGGCAATGTTACATCAAATATGGAACGAAATGTCTCAAGACATACAGAACTTGTATTCCTCAATGCCCAATCGTATCTCATCCTGCATTCGCGCTAGAGGGTATTAAATCCTCCATTCTTTCGCCTTTTTCTCTGAAATAAATGATTCTTTTTCTTTGATTTTCTAATCATTTACTTATATCAAAGTAGTCATTACGTATGTAAAATTTCATTTCATTTTGACGATTCCTTCTTAGTGCGCTAATTTGTTTCTCCATGATTGTATATAAAAATATTGTTCTAAATTAATCCTAAGATCTGTTACATAGAGGAAACGTTTCACAGAATTAAAAGTAATCTAGAATTTTACAATGTGTACATTCATTATGCTTCAATGTTTACTTGTAACATTATGTTTTTATGCGATATACTTTAGACTAAAAATTATTATCAACAACGTTTGAAGCTGATGTTGAGGATGAGGGATATTAAACACGCTGGTTTCTAAAATAGATTTCATCATTTTATGAATCCATTATCAAAATATCAGTACTGGTGCACTAATTTTTTTGTCCATGAGTATATATATATATATATATATATAAAGAGCATTAGAATTAAAATTATTTCATTTGATTCCTCCATTGCTACTAGATATCTTCCGGTCTATTTTCATCATCAAATTGTTTTCCTTTAAAACATGTAACTTGTATAATTTTCATTCAATATATTTATTTTTTACTAATTCAGTAATCCTTCATATGTATAAATTTTAAAAATTGAAAACATTTAAATATTTTGCCAAACCAAATATTCTAGTGTAATAAAATATATTTCAAGCTTTTTATACTAAAGTATCAAGTTATTTTAACGCTCATAAAATTAAATTAAATATCAAATTACAATATACATAATCCAGAATATAGGGAATTCATAAATGTTAAAATACACACTATATTAGCTAGATAATTTTTTAAACTGGTATATCTGAAGAAGAGAAAGAAAAAATAATACAACAAATCTGTAAAATTTCTTTTATAACTAACTTTAAATATAAAATTTTTTAAAGTTATAAGTAAAAGTATACAGAAAAAATAAAGAGATTAAGATATAAAGAGTTTAATTTTCATGAGGCAATGGTAACAATTATTAGAATGCTGCTATGTACTTTAAAGTATCCAATTTGCAAGCAATTTATTTTTAAAAATAATTAAACTGAACATAATTAAAAGAATCGCATAATATTTTAAAAATAATATACAGTTAAGCGATGCAAACAGAACTACATTTTATTATTTACTTTATATTGTATTACTAAAAACTTAAGGTACCCCATAGCATCCTCCTACTAATACCTGCGCCTGATAACAAATACCCAGGCGATTCCGTGGCACAGCAGACCTATGATTCGATAGCGTGTTTGCGTAGGTGGAGTTCTCCGCTATTTCCAACCTGAATATATGATTCTAAGAAGACTCTTCGTGAGAAAGAAACGGATATTCATGTCAAAATGTGAAAGTGATTTTGTTTCACTGGTAAAAGGATTGTGAAGTCTTTTAAGACATGAAGTAGCACACTGAGAAAAATGATTTGAGAACATAAAAGTTATCCATGCAATAAATCCATCAGTTATCTTTGTTTCTTCATATGTTTTGGTATATTCAGCTGTAGGTTTTTGGTTTTATCTCAAAGAAAATTATATGGCTAAGATGTAGTGACATATTTCAACAATTGTTAAATATTTTAATGAGGGCTATTTTTATGAGGTGTGCTAAGAAGATAGGTTAAATGATCAAGAAAGGGATGTCTAAATTCCCTCATTTTCGTATTGAGCATCACAAAATTAACTTGATTGAAAATTCAGTTTTCAGTCAAAAATATAAGCATGCATTTATAGACAAAAATTATTTATTTATTCCAAAATCTAAGACATATACTCATATTTCTTACTTATCCAAACTGATTTGTAAAGATACAATTTTTAAGGGTGTATGGAATTCAGGAGCAATTTTAAGAATTGTGTACAGCTTTAGTCCTGTTTGCAAATATTTTGACAAGATAAACTAATTAAAATTGTAAAAACTAATTATTATAATTTTATTTTAATACTTATTTTTTCATTTATTTAGTTTTTTAATACAAATAAAAAAAATAAACTTATACTCCAACTGCACAAAATAAAAATGTGAAACAAAATGAAAAAAGGAAATGAATGCTCATAATTCAGAAATAATTTTCTTTTTTTCCGAAAAATGAATTATTTAGAGAAATGTAAATCTAAAATTATACTCACTCACACACACACGCACACACACACACACGCATATGCACACACACAGACACACACACCAACGCACACCCTGGGCTGTCGAGCCACTGAGGAAGGAAGAAATGTTCTTTAGTTGTTTTTCTTTTCATTTACATATAATTTAATAATAAGCAATGAAAACTTCTGCAGTTTTCAAAAATTGAGAACTTAATATATTTTTTATTTTCTTTAAGGTATCCGACTACGTTCGGAACCATGATTTTAAAAAAGCGCATAAATGTATCATTTTCATATTTAGTGTCACTTAGATTAGAATACATATATAAAATTGTTTTAAAGACATTATGACAAAAAAATTATTTAAATACAATATTTTGGCAAAAAATTAACTTAGAATAATCTTTTTTCCAAATGCTCTCCTTTTGTAAAAAATGCTTCTATTGTATTAATATCTTGCCTGTATATAGCTCAGATTTCTGTACAGAGGCTCAGCTATGAATTTTGAAAAATTCACATTATTTTCAGAGTAACAACCATTTGAAATAATTATCGGCGTATTTTCTTAAAATTTCTCCCTTCTGTTTTCGTAAAACATGGATAAACCGACTTCCAAGTTAGGGGTTTCAAAATTTCTAGTTGAGCCTCTGTACAGAGGTCTAAGCTATATACAGGCGAGATATTAATACAATAGAAGCATTTTTTACAAAAGGAGAACATTTGGAAAAAAGGTTATTCTAAGTTAATTTTTTGCCAAAATACTGTATTTAAATAATTTTTTTTGTCGTAATGTCCTTAAAACAGTTTTATACATGTATTCTAATCTAAGTGACACTACATATCATAAATATTATCCATTTACACGCTTTTGCAAAATCACGGTTCCGAACGTAGTCGGATACCTTAAGCAAATCGTGCATGTAACAAAATATTTTGTCCTCAGTTTTCAGCCATTTACTATGTGCTGATTTTCCATCCCTTGTCATTTCATTTTTCTCTTCTTTTAGTTTAGGAATACATTTTTCTGCCTAGTAATCTTGAGCCAAGGTCTTCAAACTGTGGCCCTCGAGGCCTTTTCATTCGTTCCGTGGTAAAAAAAAATTACAGAAATTTACTTGTATCCTATCAAGATCTACCGCCGTTTTCGTGGACAATACGTTTTTGCCGAATTAAAAGAGAGGCACATAGTTAAGCGTTGTTTTTGAACTGATAACTACATTGTAAAACTTTATTTACTGCTTACTTTTTCTACTTCTGTTCACAGTTAGTGAGGTGATTTAACGTCATCTAGTAGTTAAGTTTTTAATGGCTTGCAGTTTGTTCAAGACTTGATTATTATGATGACAATTTGCCAATTGTGGTTGATTGCTGCGATGATAAAGTGTTGGTTTCAGTTAGCGTCCAATTGCGAAACATCTCACTCTGTTTTAATTAGTGTTAATTTCCTTCGAGTAATTACTTACGCGTGTGTATAAAGTATTGGGAAAATGTGGTTAGTTTAACAAGAATTTTCCGAATATTTTCAAGAAGAAACATTAAAGGCAACAATATCTCTACCAAAAATGGATATATTTGTATTGGATTCAAAGACAAAATAAGTGAGACTGTTTCAAAACCCATTTGCAGCAGGTGCGGCCAGTTGATCAGCAGTTCGAGGGAATTAAATTGCTGGCAAATGATCTCCCTAAGGACAAATTCAAAGACTGGAGAAATTTTTTTTATCAGTTTCTGCATAAGAAAAACTTTCCAGTAAAAAAAAACTTTTGCATTAATATACCTTTCATACTTTAGAACAACATGCTTATGCGCACAAAAATCTTCAAGAATAAAATACGTGAAGAACAATTTGAGAATAAACTTGTCTGATGATGATCCCAGGTCACTACGGATGTTAGGGACATCAAATATAAAGAAGAAATGTCTGGAATTTTTTTTTTTTTTTTTTGGCAAGCTGGAAACCATTCCAACTAATACAGATGATAATAGGTAGTGTATCAATGTGTTATTAAATAATAACTGAATAAAATAATAATAAGTAAATAACTAAAAACATTATCTATGATTTGATTCTTTGTAACACGCTTTTATAAGTTTCACTTGTATGTAATGGAATCTTTGAACTCGATTTTTAACCACTTTAAAAGGTCAGATTAATTCGAAATTTTGCACACTTGTCAAGAATCGATGACAATGCAATAATTTCATAATTTTGCTTCATTGTCCTGATCAGGATCCTCAAAAATAAGGATTCTAAGGATTTCGAGATTTGGCGACTAATTCATTATATCGTTTCCAGATTTGGTGACTAATTGCATAAACCATTTTCAGATTTGGTTACTGATTCCATATGCCATTTCCAGATTTGGTGACTAATTCCAAATTTACCGACTAAAAGATTAAGGTGCAACCCTAAAACCGCAAATAGGCTTCTGTTTAATACAAATAAAACAAAAAAATGTGTTCTTTATGTGAAAAAGGGTAGGGTGGGTGTATAGTTTTTCTGAAAATAGAATAAAAAAAAAGACTCGTGCATGTGAATAATAATTTATGTTCCAACTGCTGAATATTTTTTTATTTTGATAAAGCAATATGTTTAGAAGTGATGATACGAATTAACACTATAGCAATACGTTTAAAAGGTGATAATGCGATGTACATTTAGTATTTATAACACACTTTTATTAATTAGACCTGTATCTATAGAGACGGAATCTTTTAAATATAACGATAGGGGACTCATCCGAGGCCCCGTAAACAGAGAGAATAAATACCCTTCAGATCCCTTAGTTAATATCCATTGAAGAGCAAGACTAATTTCAGCAGCCACATAATTCCAGCTCCAAATATCAAACTCAAGGATAAATTCAACAAAGAATAAATGATAATTTAAAAAACTAAGAAAACAGGCTTTTATTGTAGATCGAACTAAAAAATGAAAAATAAATTATAGTTTAAAAAAAAAAATAAAAAAAAAAAAAATACACTTTTATAGTGAATCGAACTAAAAAGTAAAAAAATAATTCTTAGTATAGAATAAAATGACTAACGAGAAAATTAATGTAATTGTGGTAAAAGCGTTAGTTGTGCTTTGTACTACATTGTTACACTAACTCAGCATTTCGGAATAGAACTAGTAAGAAATTATAACAATTAACATAGAGCACCCAACGCTTTTATCCCAATGACATTAATTTTCTCGTTAATCATTTTATTCTTATATTAAGAATTATTTTTTTTTTACTTTTTAGTTCGATTCACTATAAAAGAGTGCTTTTCTTAGTTTTTTTTAAACTATAATTTATTTATTTAAACCTCGAGTTTGTATGTATGAAACTGCTGTTTGATAGTTAATGCAGTATTTGGTTTGAAAAGTTAGGAGACCCCTGATCTAGAACAAAAAGTGTGAATGCTTATGTCATAAAACTGGTTTATTCTAGGATTGAATATGTTAATTGAAATTCTGGATTTCCATTTCTTATTTTATTTTTCCACTCTTAGGATTTTTCATAATCCAGAGTAATGGGTTTTTCTTAATTTGTTTTTTTTTTCTCTAACAGTATAATTCTCTCTACATTTACATATATATATATATATATATATATATATATGTCGCACTCCGAAGCTACACTTGGGTTATTTATTGGTGACGCTTGTTATACCGTAAAATATATCTATATTGTATAGTTAATTATAGTTTTTAAAAACTTAAGAAGCCCTTATATATATCGTTTATTCTTCAAAATTGATAAAAAAAATAACATATTTAAAATTCACCTTGCTTATTTCTTATTCATTAACAAACCTGAAATAATGTTCTGAGAATCATTACATTTTTAAATATTTTCTGAAAGAAATTTTTTTTAAAAAAATTCATTTTTCGAATGGAAACTTCTTTTCTAACATATTTATATAATTTATTTCATTTTTTTAAAATGAGGAAAAAAATTATTGTCAAACTAATTTTTTTTCCATTTTTTAAAACTTTGAAGAAAGTTTTTAAAGCTTTTAATTGAAGTAAGTTTTTACTGAATATCATGATTGTTTTTAATTAAATGATAAATGCATCATTTCAAATACAAGTTTTTCAGTATTCCATTTTTTATTAAAATTTTATAGTTAAATGTCTAATAACCAACCTGCATTATGTTTCAAATCTCTTAGTTCTATTTGTAGGGATTTTTGATCCAGTTATTTTTTTTTTTTTGGTCATTAATTATGTTTGTGTGAATTTTATCCAGAAAACTGATCCTTACGTATTGAATCAAAGTTTTTTTTAATAATATAAAATAACGTTATATTAAATAAAAGCCATATATTTCTTTATACTTTTTCTAAGATTTTCTAAAAAATTTTTATGCTGTATCTAAATTTGTTGTAAGGTACATTCATGTAAAGTAGTTGGATGTATCTTGAATTAAGAAAAAGATGTGTGAAAAATACATTTTATAAGACCATCTTCATCTTTTCTGATTTATTTCATGAATATATCTTTGTTCTCAGAAAGCTTCAAAATGGGACACAAAGATTGTGAAGAAACGTAATCTGGAGTTACGAGTTTTGTATTTTAATCATTACTCAGGACTTATTAAGATATAAATTACCTTGTGTGTTGAATTTTTTTTAAATTATCTTCAAATCAATGGTATCATTTTGGGCATTTGATAAATTTTCCTTTTCCAGATATACATCAGACTTAGCACGAATTATGCAAGTAAGGAAATATTTAAAATTCATCTTGATATGTCATTTTCAATTGAAAAATGAGTCAAAAAGAGATGAAATTTATTTTACTCTTAATAAGTCTCACGTAAGGAAGACAATCACCATTTGGAAAGAGAAATCAAATGTTTGATATGAAGGATAAAAATTATGCACAAATACATCCCTATCCAAATAAAAACATAAATACGCTGAGATCCCCTAAGCTTTACAAAGATTTTTTAAAAAAATGTAGTAAAATGGAGTATAATCAGAAGGAAGAAAGTGAATCCAAATGATAGAGGTTTTGTAAATTTCTAGCTTAGTAATAAAAGTATATAAATGTAAATGGATGAAATTAACCCCACAACAGTATAACATCTATTTTAGAGGACTACGAGTGGCTTACACCAGCGCTTCTCAAACTGTGGGGCATGATAACGGTACAAGGGGGGGCCCGAGTATATCGAAAGCAAGAGATTATTTAAAAATAAATATTAATTTACTGAAAGGAAGCAAAACAAAATACATTCTGACTTAATAAAAAATAAAATACACATTTACACTGATATAATACACTTATAAATGTAACAGTACTGCACAATGTATTTCATCATTAATTTAACAGTACTAAGTTAAGAACAAGTTTAATAATTATCAGTGACTCTATGGGCATGTCATAAAATTAATTTAATAGTGATCTTGCTAACTTGTATGGTGTGTAATTAAAGTCGTATTGTAGCTTTACGTCAAAGTATATTATTACTGAATGCAATGCATTGTATTGTATGGGGGGAGGCGTGATGAAAATTATGATTGAAAATTGGTTAGCAGATACAGAAAGTTTGAGAAGCACTGATCTATAACTATACCCTTTTTTTTAAACTTCTATTCAATCTATTTAAAATTATGTGTGTGTGCATTATTATATTGGAAATCTTATTATGATTATAATAACTTTAAAATTCTGTAGTTTTGAATAGCCGTAGATGGAAGAGTAACTTAACAAAAAAAAAACTAATACTAATAAAAACTAATACCGTCAGAGAAATGACCTGAAAACAGTTGCATGAGTAGGAATTATTCCCGTAGACCTCATAAAAATGGATACATAAATTTGAACCTTGAGTTTAAGTCCTTACATTATTGTTGGAAATTAAGTTCTAATAATAATTCGGTGAGTTAAAAATGAAAATGTGAAGATTTTTTTCATATGTAAAATTTGAATTTATTCATAAAACGGTGATCGATATCATGAGTTAAGAAGTTTTCTACCTTTGCCCCTTTCGAATACCTTTTACATCCATTAAATACACTGTCGTTCTCTTTAGTCGCATAAAAATTAACATTTATGCCGCAGAAAAAAAAATTAGCTAAGACATTTCTAAAATCAATTTCGACTGGTTGCCATTTTATTTTATTTATTTATATTACATTGAGTACTTAATGCGAAACCTAGCATAAAATTAGCGAAAAGGATCAGCCCAGGCAGAGTAGATACGTCATCAACCAAAATATTGTCTCAGAGACCTCAATAATGCCCCTAACACATATTTGTTTTATCTTCATATTAGATAGATTAGATAGATATGTAACGTAAGATATTAAAATTTCAAAATATCAAGAGCAGAGGAAAAATGATAATAAAATGGATAAAAAAAAAAAAAAAGTAAATGAACAAACGTTATCAAGATAAAGCTGACAAATCGATGAGGCGGGGGTATAGCTCAGTGGTAGAGCATTCGACTGCAGATCGAGAGGTCCCTGGTTCAACCCCGGGTGCCCCCTTGCGTAATCTTTTTGAATTAATTTTTTTAATCGAATGACTAAGAGGAACTGTAAAAAGAAAAAAAAATTGGCAGGTATAGAGACTGCCCCGATAGAAATGAAAACTTAGAACTTTTTTAGCATTAAAACTTGAAGTTTCATAATGTTTGAATTAAAATTATCAACATCAGTCTGGTTTTCACATCTATTGACACTCCGAGCAACAATTATATGCGTGTTTAAATGGTTTTTTAATATTCAAATATATTACGGGGTCGTACAAGTCATGACAAAAAATATAAATACAATTCAATTGAAATAATAATTAATATATTATTAAAAGTATATTATTATTGAATGCAATGCATTAATGCATTGTTATTGTATGGGGGGGGCGTGATGAATATTATGATTGAAAATTGGGTCGCAGGCAGAGAAAGTTTGAGAAGCACTGGCTTACACTATAGAAGCTTTAGAAAAAATAATCACACTGTGTGGCATGAGATTTAGCAAACACATAAAATTACAGAAAAATTCCTTCACTAAAAATATAGGGGGGGGGGGAGAATACCAAAGAGAAATTCGATTTTATTATAATCAGTAGCATATTAAAACAAAAAACAGTATATATATAATATATTAAGCAAAGTGGTTTGCATTTAATTTGTGGTATTCAGTAAGGTTCACAAAATTATGTTATATGAAGGTAATTATCCATATGACAAAAGATTAGCATTTTTTAAATAAAAAATAGAGCTTTTTACCTGATAATTTTCTAAATAAACAAATGATAATGCATTCTGATGGTAAAAGAATATATTAGTAATAATTAAAGTTGCCTACACTAAAAAAAAACGAAAATAAATTAAGATCTAGGTATAGAGCTCCAACATTAAATAACTATTTTCAAGATAAAGCTGTAATGCTATATGATGTGGAGCAATGACAGTAATGAAAATTGACAAATTAAAACGTTCCAGGGAGCAGATTTCATTCTTTATCCTAATATTTTATATACAGTGTCTACATATTGTTTACAAATGGAAAATAATGATCTATTGTTTTCATTAAAATTTTTAGCCAAATATTTTTTTTACTTAACTTTGGACAATATTAAAGTAAGACATCTCTGTCTTCTTTGTTATTCTGAAGAGAAATTAAAAAAAAACATATCATTAATACTTTTTCTTATATTTTTACGTAATATTTTAAACAGTTTGTACATCATTTGCTTGTAACAAAAACATATTGTTTACTTATTTTTACTTTACTTTTAACATAATTCATTATTTTTTTATATATTTGTAAGCAAGTTTATAAAAAATTATATGCTTATAAAGAGTACTTTTTTATAAACAAAAGTAACATCAGTGGGAAAAATAATTAAAGCTCTTTTATGGAAAGAAGAATGCTGCAACAGTATTGGATATAACAAATATTTGTATTTATTTCTTTGTTTTATATAAAAGGGTTGCGTTCGTTTATAAAAGAGGTTCAGACCTTATTCATTCCCTAATTTCCTTTTTTAGGTTAATGGAGTCCACGAATCCCTTCTCCTATTTACCTCTTTACTTTCACACATATATGTATAACAATTCACGTGTAAGTGAAATAAAATGTAATACAACTTCCTTATTTTTATTCCAAAATAAAAAAAGAAAACAGTAAATAAGGAATAAATATAAAAAACTGATTATATTTATTCCTTATTAAATTATATAATAATAATATAATGTAATAATAATAGTAGTAATAATATACTACCATTATTCTAAAAATCAAATGAAACACTCAAAATATAAGGATTTTAAGTATAATTGTTTTGTTAAAAAAGGTGGGAATGTTGTTGATAAATTAGAACAGCGTTTCTCAAACTATAGGCCTCGCCCTTATAGGGGGGCGTGATAACCCTACATGGGGGACGCGAACGTATCGAAAAGTCGAAAGTCAAAGATTATTTAAAAATATTTTTAATTTACTATACGGAAGCAAAGCAAAATATGTCCTAACGTAATAAAAAATAATACACATATTTACACTGATATAATATACTTATAAATGTATCAGCACTGTGCAATTTGATAATTAATTTAACAATACTAAGTTAAGAAAAAATTTGATAATTACCAGTAACCCCAGTGGCGTAACGAAAAATATGAGCGAAACCTGACTTAGCGATCTGCTAAGTCAAGTTTTGGGCCCCAAAGCGTACTTGGCGTCAGTCAGGCTCTGGGCTCGCTAGAATCTTGCCCCCCCCCCTCTCATGATGAAGGTGTCGTGGGGGTGTACGTTACGCCACTTAGTGACACCATAGGCTTGTCACATGCAAATCGTATAGTAGCTTTAGCATCAAAGAACATTATTATTGCATTCAATACATTGTTATTTTATGAAGAGGAGGGGAAGGGGGCGTGATGAAATTATGATTGAAAATTGGGTCGCAACTATTGAAAGTTTGATAAGCACTGAATTAGGACGATTAAAACTACAATGGTGTGTTTTTGATGAAACTTCCGGAAATCACTTTTTAAAATTCGAATGACAGCAGGACTTTGGAACTGATTGATATATCGAATGATGCTCAATTCAGTATCATTCAGTATAATAAATTATGATGTACTCAATATATATATATATATATACAGTTACACAGAATTTCAAAGTCTTGGGAAACCCTCTTAATATTGTGTTGGACCTCCTTTATCCAGCAAAGTGCCGTAATTCAACGTAGCATCGATTCAACAAGTCTTCGGAAGTCTTTTGAAGAAAGATTCAGTCGTGTTGCATATGCACCCCTCCATAATTACAAAAATGTTGCCAAAGAAGGATTTTGTGCACTAGTTGCCTTTTCGGTTATATCCCTTATATGTTCAAGGGTATTCATTTCTGGTGGTCTAGATGAAAGAATTATTCCCGGTAATTGCTCAGATTGTTGCTCAAATTAATCGCGAATAATTTTGGCAAAGTGACTTTGCTGATTGTCTATCTGGAAAATTCATTTACTTCTCGGGTGCTTGAAGACCATGAATAATTACAAATGGTCTCTGACTCACTGAACATAATTATTTGCTGTCAATTATTGGTTCAGTCTGATAAGACGGCTTAGTATAATCAACTCGCTCCAAAATGCAGTCGCAACCAGATTACGCAGTGCTTGTTTGACAACTTGGATTAAAGTTTTGTGGTATCTGCGCCACACTTGAACCCGACCATCAGCTCTTGCCAATTGGAATCGTGATTCATCTGACCAAGCAACATTTTTCCAATCCTTTTAGGTTCAAACCTAATTTTTTTACGAGTCCAGCATAGGCGCTGCAACGATGATGTAATGTTAGTATATGTGTCGCAGGAAAATGATGGAATTAGGAATTTAATCAAATCTCTATGAGAGATGATCAATTGGCGGGAGATGTTAAAATGACGTCTCTTGAAGGTAATTTCTCTGATAAAAGTAAGGGATTTGAAAAAATCCTTGATATGTTTCAGTGAAATGATGAAATAATATTGTCAAGAGTTTAAAAGTGTTTATTTAACAAATATGGTGCATTATTAAACCTTGAAATAAGTAATGCAACAATGTTCAATGAAATACAAATTATTTATTCGAAACTAATTAACAAATAATTAGAAAATTAGGCTGGTATTTTTTTTATGTGTAACATCTTTTCTATCGTTTGCTTATACACTAAAATATCAATCCCTATTGATATTTAGGGGATCGATAGTACTACCTGTATGGTTAGGAAGTAAAAGGACTCGCCCCAAAGGTGTTCTCCCCCTTGGACAGCATTTTGCCAATGAAAATTCTGACTAGTTCATTTCATTATTTCACTGAAACAGTTCAGGGTTTGATAAAATCACTTGCTTTCATCATGAAAATGACCTTGAAGAGACATTTTAACATCTCCCGTCAAGTGATCCTATCCCTTAGAGATTTCATGAAATTCCTAATTTCGTTATTTTCCTGTCGCATATGCACTCTAGACAGTCTTATGGTATAATATCCTGTCAACACCAAATTTCATTGCCCCGTCCAATTTAACATGTTAGTCGAACGTCCCACATTGACTACTGCCGTTATTTGAAAGCAGTTCTGTTTATCTTTTAACACTGACTACTGTACACAAATGTCGTTTATTTCGATCATTAAATGAACGCGGTCGACTACTACATTGTTTCACTGAGGAAAATAATGACAAATGTTATATTTCCTCGGTACACTCGGCATTGTAGATCAAGAAACATTGAGTTCCCTAAAAATTTTCGAAATGGAATGCCCCAAGCATCTAGCTTCAACTGACATTTCTTGTTGAAGGTCTGTCAATTTCTGATGGGTGGTTGTAATTATATCAGAAAACTGCTTGGAAACAAATGAAAGCCCTGACAATGCATTGTCCCTTTATACTGTTCTAATACGATGCCACTTGAGTTTTGGCTCATCAGTGTATATATGTTACCGTTAAAGAAGTGAAATGCATTATTTCATAGAATAACTAGGTATTTCATGAAATAACTGGGCACATATTTCAGTTAAAGTATATAATATTATTGAGTTTTACGATTTAACTAGATATATTTTATAGAATAACGATTACTTGATCGTTACAGTATGAAATACAGCACTCGATAGTTCTTTGAACCGATTCTAGCTGCTTTTAATCAGATTTGAAACCTTTATAGCTACTTTTCTATGATATGTGTGTGTGCACGCTTCATTCCGCTGCCTTTAAACGCAGAACTTAGATGGTGTAATGTTAGCGTTTTGCATTTTAGATAATGACCAAATATTTTTGCAACCTGTTTTCAAGCAATGACTTCTGCTAGAATGGAAGACTAAGCTGTAAATAAGAAAGATTCAATGTGAGAAATTTGAATCTTTATTAAATAAGTTTGAGTCAACGGAAAACAGTTCTGCACTTACTCGTGAAAAATTATTATCTTTAATAGCAGAAGTAAAAAGAGCTAAAACAGCACAGAAAAAAGTACCACGCGACTATGTATTGTTCCAGCGATATGATACCCTTTAAGTCTGTACCAGGAACAGATGCAAACATATTCTTTTTCTCTTTTTTGTTTAACAAATGTTAACAATATGAGCAATAATAAGTTATATCATCTGCTCTTGTTTATTATTTATCAATTAAATCATCCGCAATAGGAATAAAAAGTATTTTTTGAGAGATTTAAGCTATTTGTGGTCAATTAATTTATAAAATAACTTTGAAATTCTTTATTTTTCACTTTAAAGGTCTATCATTAGTTATTTTATAGAATAACTAGGTAAAGTATGTAATTTTTCCTCTATCATCTAGTTTATTTCATGAGGTGCCTATAGTTATTCTATGAAATAACTAAATTATATACTTTAATGGTAACATATATACTAAATTCTTGCCCCTGATATCATACGTTATTAAATAATCTAATAGTTAATTAACGTATGCATACATATATAAATGTGCGCGCGGGCATGTGTGTGTACGGGGAGAGATTCGAAGAATAATAATTTGGTAAACTAGTTTCAATTATTTGTTCCTTAAAATGTAACATTTACTCTCATTTAATGTTTATTAATAGCTTACGCTCTGAAAAATATCACTAATTACTGTTAACATAACAATATAAAATGCTAAAATTAAACAATTAAAAATAGCAGCTGAAAAGAAACGTTATCGCCACGTTAGGCAAAAGAAAGCACGCGTACAATAATAAATTCCAGCACTTCATTTCATAATAAAATCGGAAGTGAAGTAAATCATTATGAAATATTTAGACTAAGTAACCTGAAAATTTTTTTGAATGGCCATGCTGCAAGAGATTTAATTATATATATATATATAATCAATTTATTCCAATATTCTTGTGTACTTTTGTATATATATTTAACCCACTATCCAAAAAAATTAAAATTAGAAAGAAGTTATTTTTAAATATTTGTCAATAGTAATAAATATTTCTTATTCAACCCTTCGGATAAACACACAAATGGGCAATAAGATAAAATAGATTTATAGCAATTCCTGTTATTTATTAAATAGGAAAAAAAATCACATTAAAATTTCATGTATCTACGGTACAAGACATTAATGAAAACTAAGAAGCGTAGATTCAAAACACGATACTCTAATGAGCTCACGATAGTGCCAGATATGATAATTTTTTATTAGTGTGAACACACATATGATGTTTTAAATATCTATAATAATTATGCATCAATTTCATAAAATTTGTGTTATTTTTAAGAACAAATAACCTTGCTATTCAATTATTCTTTCTCGTATCATGATTCTTCATTTCAAAAGAATTGAGAATTAATGTCCAAAGCAAAAGTACATTTGAGGTTATCTTAACTCTCACCACATTATTCAAATCTATTCGTGTGCTTATTCATCTTCGTGCCATATCTTCAGAATGCATAATTTCCAGAAGGTGGACAACTCACCAACATCACTGCGCCTCTGAAGAAGCCACCTAAGCGCATGCTAATCAATAAGACAAGCAATTCACCATGATAGTGGGCGTTAACAGGAAGCGTCCTACTTTTTTTCATGGAGCTATCAGCAGACTCAGGGATAGAAATTTCCAAGAAAAATGACAGAAACATTAGTCATGGAAAACGCACGGACACTCTGATTGTGAAAGGCCAAAAAATATCACTGGTTTAAGGTCACATAACCTCCGAATCTGATCGATTGCGAGAATGCCTACTTGCTAAGACCATTGTAAGAAATGGAATGACATATTTTAAGATACCCTTCAAAATCACATATTCTTTGATTGGATCACGCTCAAGATTTCAGGATAAAAATTAGTTTCGTGACAAATGTTTCCCTTTTTTCCGGCGATCGCTAATAGTACGAAAGTGTTTGACATTACTTTTTTTTTTGCGGAAGCAGAGCTAATGTTGTTTTAAGCTGATTTGGGGCAGTGGGATAGCTGAAGGTAATAAATTTTTACCAGCACGATAAAGGGATATCTTTTCTGTTTTCAAAAGATTATTGATACTAAGCGATGGAATTTCACGGCCTGGTAAAATATTAAAAAAAGCAATGAGACGGTTTATGTTAAGCTACTTATTTCATTACTATTTCTATTAAGTTACTCATTACTCATGGCAGATTTTTCCGTTAGGCTTTATCAATAAAGTAGAACTTGTTTCTGTACGGTAGATAGGAACCGTATGAAAATAACCACCCAAAAAATATCCTGAAATATATTTCACATAAATTCTTACATATAACAAACAAATTCATCAAAATATTACAGAATTTTTTTATGCGGAGGAGAGGGACCGCATGAAAAAAGTCGCACTTAGAAAATACGCCAATCGTTTACGAAATTTATGAGAAAGTACTTCCATGATAAAATAAATAATTGAATTAAAGGCGAAAACATTTTAAAAACATTTAGCTTCGCATTGTATACATGGAGAGGTTTTCACAAAACGCACATACATAATTCACTGGTATTCATCGTAATCGAAAGTGTTCATTTGTTTGTAATGAATTAGTTCAAAATCGCTTTCGTCACTTGAAGAGGCAATTTAAATTGGTTTATTAATTGACACCGTAAAGTAAAAGATAAATTTTTGTGACGAAGATCAGTTGATCAGTTACTTGTAACTGCCACGATAACCAGATATGCGTGATCGAAGCTCTTTTTGAAATTTCATACTCCTTTCGGGATTGGTATCTATTTTAAGAAAACGCTTTTCCAATTTGCTGGAAAGATGTATCCCTGCATATATATTTTATCCGCTCTCAAAGAATCCGGTTCTTTTTGTCCATCTACAAAATCTATCAAATTATTGATAATGCCACAGTCATTTAAAGTTTCGTCTTCTATTAAGCGCGGGATGTTGGCGCGTTGAGAGAAAGTAACTGAACGTGTATTGTCGGGAGATTGTTCATAACAAATGAACAGAGAGCTTTGAAGTGTATATATGTGCATTGATAGGAAACATTACAGAGACGACAAAGCCGTTGAAATTCATAAAAACGCAAACTCAGTGGCGCAACAGCCCATGAGGGCCAGAGCTTACTGTGTACTACCCATCCCAGTGTACGTGACCATTGGACGTTGAGGTGCATGAGCAGATGTCCCGATTAGGTGGTCAGTCTGAAGCATGAAATTCATATACAGCATAAAAAAAGATCACACAAAAGTAAAATCGAACAAAACAAATCGCACAAAAAAAAGGACCGCACAAAAACAGGTTCTATTGTATTTGAAAGTAAGTAAGTGAAATTGCTTAAAACTATTAGGTAATATAGTATAGTTTCAGAATATGTTTTTGAAGCTGTAATGTTAGTAATTATTCGACCCATTTTTACTAATGTGATAATGTGTTATTTTATAACACTTTCTTATCAGCCAAGATGGAAGAAACTGCGAAAAAACAAAATTTGAAATACTGCCTTTCAAAATAATAATTAACTTTAATAGACAACTAAGCAAAAATCATTCATTCATGTCCTTACAAAAACCAGCAATCAAATAAAACTATTTTTTAAATGCGAGCTTCAAGCACCAGTCATCTCTTTAAAAACGTATAAACACGAGGGGTCAAAAAATTAACTTCCCTTTGAAATATTAGTAAATATATTTAACTTTATCATAAAAATGCTCCGTAACTGTTTACAACTACTTCTCTAAGGTTATAAATATTTTTAAAAAATCTTGTAAAAACTAATTTTATGTTATTCTAAGATATTTGAAAGTATATATTATCAAGAAAAAATAATCTATCAGCTCTCAGGACTGAATATTCATAACTACAATTCGAAATATTTATATTTTTATGTAATAAAGTGTAGCAGGAACTACACTTGAGAGAAAAATTTAAAGCAATTACAGTTTCTAAATATTATTTGAATGAAACTGAATTCTTTATTTCGGCCCCTTAAAATTATTTTGAAACTATTGAGAGTCAAAATGTATGCATCAAGGTCGACTTAGCATTTCATCCCATCAGTGGGTCGATAAAGGAGTACAAAGTTTGTTTGGGAACTAAACACTGGGGGTTTTGCGCTAGGCTGACCACCTGACCGGAACATTTGCTCATGCACCTCATAGTCCAAGGTCACGTAAACTGAGATGGGGACAGTACGCCTTGGTACTTATGGGCTGTTGCGCCACTGAGTTTAGTTAGTTTAGTATATATATATATATACATACAGCTGATACCCATTATACTGACAATGTTAAATTGAGCATTTTTATGGACCTTTTTCTCAGAAACTTTTAAATGTATAGATTCAAATTTTGTCTGTATATTAAATAGAGTTTTATATTTTTACTAAAATTAGATTTTTCAAATATCGTACATTGTGTATAGTATTTTCAAAAACAAACTTATACTGAGCATAAACATGAATTTTTTGAAAATTGTCAGTTTTTGTTACGATATCTGGTCTCTAGTCAAATATTTTGGTAATATCAAAAAAGCTCACTTCAATACATATAATTAATATGCACTAGAAATTGCAGGTGTATTCATACAGTAGATTCTGAGAAAAAGGTACACGCAGTTTTGAAAACATCATTTTGAAAAAATTGCAATTTTAGTATAAAATGTCACTTCATCATAAAAATTATGAACTGCAACCTGTATTTGCCCTATTTTTTTAAACATTAGCTTTTTCTCATTTTATTTTAAGCCTTTTTTATTTATTATTTTTTTTACCTAGATTGTCCAGATAATGCATATATAGCCTTTTACAGCTTTCACCTATCGAGATATTTTACAGAATTTACATCACTTTCCTCAAATTCTGTATCAATCTTTGAAAAATTCTCAATTTGAATGCATTACCCTCATCGAAATTAGCCATGAAGCGTCATAAATATCATGTAAAAAGTACCAATATGTAAAAGTATAGATCTGGGAATATGTGATTATACGACATTTCGAAAGGTTTCGCTATGGATTTGTTTGTTCACATACTAAAAATTTTTTAAAGTATCAAAATTCAAAAGTTTATCTATATATTAGACAAGGGATTTCTAAAACAGCCACAAGATGACTGTTTTTTTTTTGTTTTTAAGTATGAAATTTATTTATTTTTATTTATGTAATAATCTTCTTGCAACGACAAAGAACATTGCATATGCCTTTTTATGTACATTTTATTAAGAAACTATTAAAAGCTAAAGCTTAAAAACTTGTATGTAGATTAAATAAACATTTGTCTTTATTCTAAATGAAATTTTAAAAATAAATCGTTTACTTCTTTTAAAAAAAAAAAGATAAGTTTTGTACAGCATAATTATGAATTTAATAGAAGCTGTAATTTTTTGTTACATCTGTTTTCAAGCTAAATACTTTAAAAATATTTCAGAAACTTCACTTCAGTACGCACAAGTATAAATACATTTATGCAGAGTAGGTTTAGGTAAAATAACACAAATTATTTTAAAAATATTCTTTTTAGAAAACAGTAATTTTTATTAAAAATCTTACCTCGACAGAAAAAAAAATCTGCACTAGTTACTAATCCATATTTTTGCCTTATTATGTAAAGATAATAATCAACAAATATTCTCTATTTATCCTCTAGATAATACGAAATTTCTTTTAAAATTATTTTGAAGCATCTATGCTTATCTTTATTTATAAAAATCCCGTGTAACGGTTTTTGTCCGCGATGAACTCCGAAACTACTCAACCGATCTTAATATAATTTTGAATGAAAGGCATTTCATCCAATTTAGAATATAGGATAGTTTTTATCTCAATTAATGACGTCAATATTTTTTTTATTGCCAGAAATTGGAAGAATCCAGGAAACGGGAAAATTCGCAAAATGTCGCCAAGCGAGCGTGTCGACGGAAGCGAAGTTAAGGAAAAATGAGAGCCCAGAGTATTTCGGGGCGTGGAATTCGAATTTTAAATCGGTTCCCAAAAATATTTGTAACTTTGCCGGATAATGCTGGACAAGCATATTTTAGATACACCGTGGCAGGGGTTTACCTTAAACGTCTTGGAGCAAGAAACTTTGGTCTCTGGCGTATTTTGAGGTGGACAATCTGAATCTAATATCCGATCCGAGAAATTGCCGCAACTTTGCCGGATAATTCTGGATGACCGTCTTTAACATAGACCGTGGCAGGGGCTTGGTGCGTGAAAAGAACGTTTTTGATGTATTTCAGGGTGGTGAACGAGAATCTGAAATTGAATTATTTTAGAAATTCTTGTATTTTTGCCGGATAATACCGGACGACCCAAAAGCCTCACCCTTCCACTTACTGAACTTACTGACGAAGGGTCGCCAAAGTGTTTAGGGGTGTTGTGTCTAGGGGAAAAGAACTTTCTTTCAGAAACTCCCGTAATTTTGCTGCATATTGCCGGAATAAGGTAAAATGGCTTCGCGCTCGAGTCCCGCGTCCAAGATTTTCATTCCCTCTAGTGGCTGATCTTAAGCGCCCTGGCAAGCCGAAATATCAGTCTAGGGTACGTTTTGGGATGGGGAACGAGAATCTGAAATCGAATTTTAGGAGTTCTGTTAACTTTGCTGGATAAACCCGGACGACAGTAATATCATACTAAACAATGATAAAAGTCAACATTATTTACCTCATTTATAAAATTAAATCTTCATATGTTTTTACTTAAAAACTTTGCAAGTTATACTCAACAAGGAGATGAATAAAATGCAAAATTAAAATTATTATGTTGTCATATGCTTAATTTCAACTCTCTGAAATTACAAGCAAAGATTAATTTAAATGCAATGAATAGCTTAGAATAATATTAAAGCAAATATTACAACAAAGCCACAGCAACGCTTGGCCGGGTCAGCTAGTATTATATATATTATGCTATATATTACCAGCATCAATTCTGTTCACAGTGCAACATTCAGAAAGGTAATCTTGTTTCTTCAAAATCCCATCTACAAGGAACTAGAATATTTTCATTTTCGCAAATAGTTCGACCTACAAAAAAACGCACCTCTTGGTTTTTAACAATTTACTAAATCTTGACATGTTGAAATAATCAGTAATAATAACTGATTAAAACTAAATTTCAAATCGCACTAAGTTCTCAAGAAGAAAAAAAATCGCTCTAAAAGTAAGTAAACAAACTAAGAGTTAAAAATTCAGTTATTATACAGTTAATTTATAGTTAATTGTGTATGATTAAATAAACAAAGGTAGAGGCTTTGCAACTGCTTCCCTGGTTTAGAAGGTCACTGTTTACTTTTTTATCTGTCAAAGTGGGCGTGGCACATCATCTGATTACTTTTTAAACTTCATTTTGGCATAACTGTAATTCATAAAATGGTAAAAATGTTATATCTCTGGAAAGGTCATGAATTAGAGATTTCAGAAATATCAAAAACTCAAAATCGATTTTTCGAAGATATACAAGCTACAAAATAGGCAACAAAATTCGATTTCAAAAACTTAATTTGATTCGATACACTAATCTAATAAAAAAACGTGTAACATCGAAACCAAAAATAAACGCAAGGAATATTATTTAATATGTGGAATATATATATACGGTTTATATTTTTAGAGCTATTTGGGTGCAGCTCTCATGGTGTGAAATTTGTATGTTTTTTTTCTAGAATACTAATCATGAATGAATTCACGTTAACTTCTTTCCGAGTTGTTAAATAAATGGGCTGCTCTGAGAAAATTACAGTGATAACTTCCGCAAAGAAATAACGCTTGAACTTAATTCTTCATTAGGTATTTTTAGTAGTAGTAATGCGAATGACATTAGAATTCGTTTATAAGAATAAAAGTTTCTTATCTTCCTAATAGTGCTGTAATTTATAGAATGCATATTAGCTCCAATATCAAAATCTTGCATTGCTTTAGAGTGTAACGTTGATAAACAAACACACTCGACATCAAAATCGTTATAAAGTAGTTTCAAAAATTTACTTACTGATCCATACAATATATATATGTAATATAATGCTCATTTATACCTGTAAATGTCATATCACATAGTAGCATCATTTTATGCTCGAAATGGCACATTTTGTTTGAAAAACGTAATTTGATCTTATTAAAATTAGTTATTATTTAGTAAGAATAGCATTACTAATAAGAACATTAAAAAGTTTTAAACGCAATTTTAAAGGAAATTTTATACTTATTAAATGCATGAATTGCAAAAATTTACATCTAAAATCAGATAATTTATTCAGATTACAGGGATATAATTTTAAAGAGGTATAATGATTTTTAAGAGCTATAATTTACGTCAATATTGCAATTATCAAGAAGTAAAAAAAAAAAATTAACGGAATTTTAAAGTAACAATTAACCTGAATTATACCAAAAATATGCATAAATTAATATATAGAATAAGATAGTTTATTTAGATTAAGGCGCTATAATTTTACCAAAAAATAATTTTATCAATAAATTGTATCTGTTGTAAAAATTCAAAGTGCTTAAGTACAAAATATTTTTCATTGTAAACGTCTGATAAATTTTTAAAGTTAATCACTTTTTTTAAATGGCATTACAGGGCGTTGATTATATTATATTAAAATACTAATTAAGTTGTTTTGAACTTTTTATGAGTAAAAAGAAGCATTGCTAGACAACTATGTTATTCTCAGATGATAAAAATACAATTTTTAGTAAAACAAATTGCTTCAATTTAAATATTTTTGATAGAGATACCCAAATAAAGAATAGAAGAATAATTCGTGTATATAGCAATACATATAAGATACAAACTGTCAATTATGCTATTACCCCAACAAAAATATATAAATACATTATACTGATTTTCAAAAACAGTTTGTGATGTTAAAAAATTGGATTAAAATAAAAAAAAAAAAACTACATTTCTAAGAAATATTTTACAAGTACATTTTCATTAAAATTTAAAATCAACGTAATAAAATCCTCGAAATAATCTATGATGTAAAACTGAAATTAAGAACCCCTTTAAGAAAAATTATCGAACAGTAAGAATATTTATAAGAAAGTGCTACCATTATGAACTTGCATAGGTATTTGTAAAAAATGTACAGTTAAACTACCGAATGAAATTATTGACACTTAATACGCCCAGTGTGTGTAAGGGTAGCATTTCATTATTTTTATATTGGGTATCATTAAATAAATTTAGATAATAATTTCACAATTATAAAAGCATATTGGAAGTACATTAAATATATATAAATTGTGTTTGATTATTATTCTAATAATTCTCTAAATTGCTACAAGACTGTTTTAAAATGAAATTTTAATAACTCCGTTCCAAGATGGATGAATAAATGCCACATTTTAATGCGACTATAGTCTCATAGATATTTAATAAAAGCACATTATGCAATTAGTGCCAGCACAAAATTATTGTAAAAAACATCCCCTTTTATCTAACCACAGAACGACTTTCATTACATACCAAGCAATACACTTCTAATATATAAGCCTTGTATCTATCATAAGAGCTTGAATTTTTGTAATTGAGTTTTGATGCATTAAATTTCGTTATATCATCCCGTGAGGCCTCTAAAATCCTGCCTAAAATTGATATTTTACACGATAAATGTAACTATTATTGTTATGAATAATTTTGCATAATGTCTCACTCATAAGACTTCCATCTTTAGAAAGTTTTCAAAAACATAGAGTTTTTGGATAGGTACGTTAATAATCTTAAAAATAATCTTTATTCTTCAAAGGACAAAAGTTTCTATAACAAAATGTTATTTTATTTAAAATCTACTATAATTTTTATCATTAAGTAATTGTTGTAAATAAGTTTCATTTAGAAAACGAATAATTAATCCTTTAATATATAAAGTGTTTAAATATAAATCCTCTTTTAAGCAATCATTTCCATTGAATTAAAAAATAAAAGACGAAAATGATACATTATCGAAAAATAAGAGATTAACGTAGTGATGTTGATAACGGGGATATTATATTTAAAAATAGTCTATATGATTTGTGTGTAATTTCCAGCATAATAAAGTAAATTTTTGACAAGAATTTAAAAAATGGTACTGAAAAAGGTCAAATCTCTAACAATACGTTACACGCACATTTTAGAGAGTTGAAAAATAAGTATATTTAAAATTTGTAGCAAACTGAGAACAAGTAATTCTTTCAACAAGTACAGTTATTTTTAAGATGATACACAGGTATGTGTATTATGAAGTAAGAAATTTAAATTTTGTATTAGATGTTCCTAAAAATTATTTGTTACTCTAATCTACAAAAATGCTAATATTTATTTCCTGAAATATTTGAAATATATTAAATATTTTGAGATAATTGATTAATGATTTTAACTTGAGACTATAGAACTGCTTGTGTGTGTAAAAGTGTGTGTGTGTGTGATAAGAAATAATTTTTTTTTAGGAAACGTAGTCCTACTTAATACTGGATATATTCATACTATAATAAAAAGTAATTATTTTCTTAAAATTCTTAAATTGATTTTATATACAAATTAATGATAAGAACACTTTTAGTTTTTTAATCCATTCTCAATTTAAAAAGAAAAAAAAAAATTCATTTTTTTTGTTTAAATTTCTTACCATGTGTAAAAAACTTTACTTTTTCATTCTTGAATTATAATTTTTCTTAAGCACTTTTTTTCATTTTTACTTAACTAAACTGGATATTTTTTCTGTTATATGCTTTTCTTTTGTGACAGAAAGGCTTACAAATGTGTAATATTTTTTATCTCTATATACATTTAACTAAAAATTACTGGAAAGTACAAGCATGATTTAATATTTCATATATTTCGTTTTCGTATACATGATCCAAATTATAATTGTCTCTAATGGAAAAAAAAAGAATATTTAAGCTAATATGACTCAAAGATACCCAAACTCTGCATGTTTATAAACAGATATTTCTTACCGGGTCGATCAAAGTTGAAGGTATTCCAGTTTTGCTAAACTGCTTTATTAATCCCTCTACTCCTTGCCAGTCACCTTTTTTACATAAATGAAGCAAAGTTTGAAGAGGATCTTCTTGTTCTGAATCTTCAGTATTAACTGTTCCTTGAGATTCTGATTCAGAATCAGGTGCTGGAGGAGGTGTTGGTTGCTTCAGAGTGGGTGGATTTGTGGCTGTAGCAGGCTTTGTACCTGTTGTCATAGCTTGCAATGGAGTGGATGGTTGCAAATTACGATTAGTTGCTGATGGTGTCAAAGGCAGTGGGGGTTTTCCTGGTCTACGAAAAGCCCTTGATGCTAAACGTCTTGTCAAAGGAGGGGGCTTCAAAATTGGTGTTTTTGCAGCTGCTGATTGCTCCTGTCTTCTTCCGGGGGTAGAATTACCTGACAGTCGATGTCTTGCTAAGTTATTAGCTACAGCTTCAAGCTTAGATGCTCTAAACACCAAAGATGAAAACGTATTTGCCTTGGAAGGTACATTATTTGTCTGTTCTTGCGTTCGAGTGGAAGACGATTGTCGATTCCCTTCACCTTCTGTAGGAATGTTGTTTCTTTCCAATGTAGAATTCTGAACAGGTGGTAAAGGATCTGGATTGTTTTCAGGGACCGTATTATTACCAGCTAGCCCAGTAGTAGTGTGAGAACTATTAGTTTTCGGTATTTCTGGCTTATCCAAGCCAGGTGTGACACGAGTGAAAACATTTTCCCCAGAGTACAGGTCTTGGTACGAGCCTTTCAAAGAAGGAGATAATGCATTTCTTTCAATTGTTTGTGGCACTTTAGTAGCTGAATTTCTGTCTTTAGACCACTCATCATTACTGATTTTTTCTGAATTGCCTTTATTTGAATCTCCTTGCATATGCTCAAAGAGGAACCGAACAGGATCGGTAAATCTGAAGTCAACGATCCGAGATCTTTGCGGGGGAGAAAGATCATTTTCTAACGATGCGGGATCCATCGCCTCTCAACTTTCTTCGTCTAAGGTTTCCAAGTAACAACAGGATCGTGTGTCCAGACAACAAACTGACCGCTTCTTTTTTCCTCGCTTCCTTTTGCTCATGCGTGATTCGCACAATCTAACGAATGGCAGTCGACCTCACGAAGCATATCCGCTGCACGCTATAGAAGAAATAATGAATAGTTCACTTTGGCCCGCTACTTGAGCGATCTTTTTCAGTTTTGCCTTTTCTTATATTACTCTAAATATATTTTTACGGAACATTTGCGAAACAGTAAAATACGACATTGGCCTGCTCTGAAGCAATCAAACTAAACGATTATTTTAAATGGGAGTGCATCTTAAAAAAGTTTTTTAGCGGAACGAAGACGCGTTTTGATATTCGTTTCAAAAACACACGCAATGAGCTAAATCTTTCGAAAAACTTGAAGAACAGTAATAGATATCTTTTATTTTCTTATTAGTCATATAATTACACATAAATACAAGGATTTTCTAAAGCAATATGCTTTAATGTAGATTTATACCTATTTTTTTAAAAAATAAAAATGATAGCATGTACATTTTCTAGTAAATCATTTATATGAAAATAACTTATTAGTTAGTATCAATATAAATATATCTGTACTACATATTTAAACAACATAAAACATTTTTTCTCGTACTTTTTTATTCCTAGTTTATCGAAAATGTAAATAAATTTGTATTACAAGAAATTTTTGTAAATTACTCGTGTTCATAATTTTTATATTTTTGTTAAATGTATAATTAACCTTTAACAACTTCTTTTACTGGGCTATTTAAACAGAAAATTATATTTAATTTAAAAGAAGTTTAATTCGTTTGTGTATAAATCAAAAAAATTTCTTAAAATTATAGATAACTCAGAATTGGAATATCGTTTGTTACTATATTTAACAATGTACACGCACACACATAAAGACTAAACTAAAAGGAATTATAGAAATATTACATTTTTTTATATATATATTTCAAACTTTTTTCTTTTACTACTTAATTTAAAATAGTGAACTTTTTTAATCTAATATTATATATATATATATATATATGTGTGTGTGTGTCTAGTACATATATTGTCTGATTTAGGGTATTTTAAACGCAATAGTTTTTACAAAAAATTAAACATTGCTTGCAATAATTTGAAGTTTAACAATTTTTTTCTTATGCTCTTATCAATTTGTGTACAAAATAAAAATTAGCAAAATAAGGAACCAAGAGATTTTTGAAAACTTTTTCAGTTTTTCATATTAATTATATATTTAAATAATTATTTATTGTATTTTAATTGAATGTCTGATAGCCCATAAAATAAAAAATAAAAAAATATAAAAAGTTAAATCTTCATTTTTTAAAATTTTTATGAAATGAAGTACCATTGCTTTTTAATGAGTGTTTTTATACCATCTACTATTTTTTAAAAAATATTTCAAGCTATTTGAGTTATTATAATGTTGTGTTATTTTTTAATGTACGTTTATATGAAAATAACTCATTAGTTAGTCAATATAAATATATCTGTACTAAATATTTAAACAATGTAAAACATTTTTTTAATACTTTTTTATTCCTTTTTTATTCCGTTTATGTTCTTTATGATTTAAAATTTAAGACAACGTTTTCATAAAATTTCTGCTCACGTTTAGTAGTAAAATAAAGAAAACATATGCGGATTCTAATCGCATCATAAATGATGGAAAAGGCAAAAATTATTTCTGTAATAACAATTTTTGTCTGAAAAATATTCCAGACATTTTTGGCTTTAAAGTTTTAAGTTACTAAAACAAGCGGACTTCGTGTGTGAGGCATTTTGTAATAATATAAAAAAATCTAATTTTTTATACATAAAATTGTATAATTTTCAAGCGAAATTTGGATTGCGATTTTCCAACTGAAGTTGAGGATATTGTTAGTTTGTCAAAGCCAATGAATAGTGATTCTGATACAGATATTGATAATGAAACTCCTATTAAAACTTTTACATTTTCTAATACTTTTCATTGTTTGGAAACTGTGAAAACATACCTCATGTAGTAGGATGTAAATGACGCATTATTTTTTTTTTCTGCATGAAGTCGGAAAAGACCTTTTTTAAGTCAGGGATCAAAAAGATTGTCAATTATCTATTAGTCAGCATTTTAAAATTTCCAATTAACTGGTGCATGATAATTCGCTAATAGTATTTATAGCTGCTGAATAAAAAGTGTGCAATTTTTAACTACGGATATTTTTTGTGTAGGTGCTTATAGAACTTTCAAAAGAAAACTATAAAAAAATTTGCATTTTGCTTGGATCCCGACATAACCGATTAACGAAAAAAATGTTCGGTCCCGAGGGATTCGTTAATTCCGGGTCTGACACTATATATGCATATATACAGGGTGTCCCGCAACTCAACGTCAAGCGGAAACTGGATGAAAAGGGAGGGGGATCATACCAGTTCTGGGAAAAATGCAAAAATATTTCATATCACTTGGTTAAGTGATGACTAGCACATTTTTCAAAATGTGGAAAAAATAAATACAATTCATCACATCATTAGGTATTGTGACTATAAATTTCACAATTTTACAGTGATTTTTCTCTAATGTGATCTTACAAATCTGTGTTATTAAGGGCTGTTGGAAAGCTAAAATCTTATTTTGTGGACAATTTGAGATTTTTATATTTTCAAATTGCATAGATTTTAACCTTTCTAAAAATACCTCTTACTTTAACCTCTAGGGTAATTAGAAACCCTTAAAACTTATTTCTAAGCAATAGTTGAAACTGGGCTACGCCCATTTGAATGGCGAAAAATGTAAGCAAAGTACTTCGTTTTTGCTTAAAAGTTGAACGTCTGATATAAACCCAAACATGTATCTTTTATTGTAAATTGAGCCTTTTATTTTTTTGATTTCCTAGCCGATTACAAGTCTCACTGTATATATTAAAATCAATCTATCTCAAAATGTAAATTTTGATGTTCGAGATGTACCTTTTCTAAAAAACTATTGTTCACAGGTATGTAAATTTTTTATGATATACTTATAATGACGTCTAATATATACTAAAACGAGATTTGTATAAAAAACTCAAAAACTTATTTTTTACAAAATTTTTATGAGAAAAATGGGTTAAATTTCGAAATGTTTGATAAAATATTTCATAAATTATTAAAAAATTCAAAATTAGCTAAAAGCTCATTCCAGTATAATGAGAAAGGTGTACTTTAATTGAATGAAGTATTTTAGGCAGGTACACATGTAACAGATTTTGAGAAAAGGTACATCGAAAACAACCAATTTAACATATTGTCAGTATATATAAAAAGGTTTCCAACTCCTCTTAAGGTATCCGACTACGTTCAGAACCGTGATTTTGCAAAAGCGCATAAATGGATAATCTCCATGATATTTAGTGTCACTTAGATTAGAATACAAGTATAAAATTGTTTTAAGGACATTTTGACAAAAAACAATCTATTTAAATACAATATTTTGGCAAAAAATTAACTTAGAATAATCTTTTTTCAAAATGTTCTCCTTTTGTGAAAAATGCTTCTATTATAATAATATTTTGCCTGTATATAGCTCAGACCTCTCTACAGAGGCTCAACTAGAATTTTTGAAAAATTCACATTGTTTTCAGAGTTACCACGAATTGAAATAATTAGTGGCGTTTTTTTCTTAAAATTGCTCCCCTCTGTTGTCGTAAAGTATGGATAAACTCACTTCTAAGTTATATATTTCAAAAATTCTATTTGAGACTCTGTAGACAGGTCTGAACTATATACAGGCAAAATATTATTATAATAGAAGCATTTTTCACAAAAGGAGAATGTTTTAAAAATGGGTCATTCTATGTTCATTTTTTGTCAAAATATTGTACTTAAATAATTTTTTATTGTAATAATATTCTTAAAACTATTTTATGCATGTATTCTAATCTGAGTGACACTAAATGTCATGAAAATTATCCATTTATGCGCTTTTGCAAAATCACGGTTCCGAACGTAGTCGAATACCTTAATACCAGTCACAAGTCGGGCAAAAATCTTTATTGGTTTAGTTAAAATCAATGTAGTTTGCTTGAGTCGGGGTTTGAGAAAATGATGTCGCCTAACTTTGACTCTCCATGAAGAGAAAAATATTTGATACTGTCCCAGGCAAGTTATTTCAAAAGATGACACATTTAATTACGATTAAAAATAGAATAACAATTACTATTTTTTTTTATGCATGACAATTATAACCAATTTTTTTCTTTACAAAATGACTCTATTTCAAACAATTCAATCTTAAGCTAAGCTAAACAATGAATTTAAAAATAAAATGGAAATATTTGTAATATTTTAACAAATTAAATGTTTGAAATGTTTACTTTCTAACTTCTTTTAGACCGATAAAAAATGTAACCGAACTACACCGAAGGATTGCTGAAACCTTTACAAAATATTTCAATTGTACAGGGTGTGGGTGATATTTTGAATATCATGCAGTGTGCTGAGAATTTATATGTCTAACGCATAAGTATATTTCTGAAAAAGAAGATGTAGTTTTCAAATTTTTAGCGCAAGTTTTAAATGGATCGAGAGAAGCACATTCTGTACTAATTGTCACTTTAAAAATTAACATAAATTTCACTACATAAAATATACTCATTTTTCTCAAAATTAAATAAGGTGCCTATTATAAGAAATTATAAGACCAGCTGAAAAAAATGAGAATATTATGCATCACATTAGAATCACGTTTCTTCACGTCACAGGGATATGGATCTGCAATAGATCCTCCATCCGCTATCTGATAAGTATTTTGGCGCTGAAAAGTGGAAAACCTGAGTGGGAAAAAAAAAGTTCACTGAGTTTGGTAGGGTAATGCAAGCGAATGACGTCACAGTCTGGGGGTAGTAGTCTTCTGATTTCGGTGGGAAAAAAGTCCTAAGAATTTTGACAGTCAACTGGGAGCTGTAGTGTAAACACTGTCATTAGTTAATAGCAATAAGTGAGAAAGCTCTCTAATGGCTGCCCTAAAGTTGGGGAAATTGAAATAAGAGATTGCTTGCCTGGTGGGTGCAGCGATGAGAAAAAATTTTAAAAGTCAAGAATTAGAAAAATTAAAGATAAAAATATGGAGTAAAAAATTTAGAATGAATAGTTTGCATTTTCAATACCGGTGTTTGCGAAGCAATACTATTAAGGGGGATTATAAGAATCCAGGAGTATTCTCCTGGGTCTCTTAGTTTTCACATTAGAATCGTTATAATGCTATAATATATATCAATATTTCGTGAAAGTATTACTTGTGGTAAATAAATGAAATTGTGGAATGCTTTACGTGATAAATGGGAAGAAGATAAATAATGCAGTGGTCTTCAAATTTTTCAAGGAACCCCTTGAGCTAGAAGATGTTTTCGTGGAACCCCTAGAACTAGAAAGTATTTTCGTGGAACTTTATTCCACACACACCTACTTAAAAGAATATATCTTAAAATATTTAAAGTAGATCAGCATCTTATTGGTGCTTTTTGTAAAGACAATTAATTATAGTATTGCATCTAAAATTAAAAATTTCAATCTACTTTTAATATATAAATTACTCATTAGTAATATTAATCTGTGATCCAAGTGTCACCCACCCATACATCATGTTTAGCAACTAGGATACTTGCTTGATTTTTTCACACCAACTGTCGAAGTCTATGCCTAATGAAATTAACTGCAATCGCATTACATGTTCTGGGCTTAACTTATTTCTATACTTTGTTTTTGTAGCCACTTATGTGGTGAGAAATATTTTTCACTTATACACATTGTTCTGAATAGAATTCAAATGTTAAGGAAATACTTTGCATTTTACATGAATTTGCAACATAAGATTTAAAAGCTGTTCTTGCTTAAATTTAGAGTTTTTTAGAGTTTGAATCTGTTGATAGGTCCATAAGTTGTTCCCTGTCATTTATTGTAGGTGTTTCTTCAACAAATGTCTTAAGGTGCACTTTTTATTGGAAAATTATTCAGTTTCGCAAGACATTGTACTAACGAGTATACAATTATCTCGTGGAACCCAGAATAGTAAACGGTAAAATATTTACAGTCTAGTAGGTAATATATAAAAATGAAACACATTTTAATATTCTTCTATAATATTATTATAAAAGTTTAAAAAGTATTGCAAAATAAAGTTATTATGTAGAAATAAAATTTTCAGTTTCTCACTACTCATTTATGAAGCTGAACTTAATAAATATCATTTCTTTTTTTAATTAATTTATACATCTAATTTAAGTATTTTGATAATAATTTTGCATATTTATTCTATAACTAAGACAGTTATCAATGTAAATAATATAGTTTATATATATGAATTCTATTTTTATAAAATTCTAAAACTACTGTATCTTGATTAATTAATAATTTAATTCATCTATGTTTTAAAAAGTTTTCCTTAAGAATTTGGGATATTTTTCTTAGATAAGGATTAATTTTCTTTTGAACCCATTATTTTTAACTTCCAAAACTTAACGATACGTTTCTGTTAGATGTTTTCTTATTAATTGTTCAAGTCAGGTCATCATTTCATGTTTCTTATTGATTTATGTCACTTTTCTCAAAAATATCTAGTAAGTACTTTTGTTTTCAGAAAAATTTAAGAATTACTCGTTTATTAAGAATCCTATTTTTTAGTTATCATGTGTTAGACTCAAAGCGCTATGAAATGAATACAATTCTCCTTTTATGCTTCTAATTAGATTTATAATTCTATAAAAAAGAATCTTTTTCATTAAATAAACAAACTTTATAATCTGCTAATGAAATTCTATGTATAACTGCAGGATTTTAAAAACTGCAGAATCTTTTTATTTCTGAATTATTTCCTTCTCAATTTTGTCAATACTCAATTTTTATTTTAATCCTACAAATTCAAATGATAATTTTCTATTCTTTTATCTTTAAATTCATCAACCATTCATTTTAATTTCATTTTTTTCTTGGAATATTATGTGTTTTATTTTCCTGATAATTTCAAGTATCAAATAATCAATAATATAGTTTCAACAGTCTTAAAAAATCATCACTCTTAATAAGTCTAAAAAATTTTGTATCCATGTACAAAAACATAACTTTATCTTCGTACTTTTGTTTAAAAACTTTGTAATAAAAATCTGCTTTTATTTTTTACTGGTATTTTATATTTTTATGCCTATACTTCTTTCAGTATTTCTTAAATTTGGTAGAATTTTGTTTTGTATTTTTCAATAAAAGAAATACTAAACATCTTCATACAAAAATATTTAATGATCAGTTCTTTTGAATTATTTTACATATTTTTTTTCAAATCTATTTTCTACAATTTTAATAAATAATATGACTATGTATAACCATATATAACTATTGATATGTTGCTCTTTTTTGGTTTGGAAAATAAATCTCTATTTAAGACAGTGAGTGCTTCTCAAAATGTGGGGCATCCCTCCCTAGGGGAGTGTGATAACTGTACGAGAGGGGTGCGAGCATATTGAAAAGTCGAAAACAAAAGATTATTTAAAAAAAATTATTAATTTACTGAAAGTAAACAAAGCACATTCTGACATAATAAAAAATGAAACATTGATTTACACTGATTTAATTCATTTATAAATGTATCAGTACTGCACGATGTATTTTATAATTAATTTAATAATACTAAGTTAAGAGCAAGTTTAATAATTTCCAGTGACCCCATGGACTTGTCATATATAAAATTATGTACAAAAATTAACATTTTTCTTGATAATTTGTGTGGTTTATAATTAATCCCATAACTGTCGACTAAAAGTTATACGATTCTCTCTCCAATGCCACCATTTTCTACGATGACTTGTGTATGTGATGCATTGGGGTGAGGGGGAGAAAAGGAATAAATAAGCAATTCTTCGCAAACACTGCCAAGGTTCTCTTATCATTCCAAAGTCTTCAGAATAATTTTATAGATAGCAGTGCACAGAAAAGATAGTACTTCGGAAAGACGTATAAGTACGTCCATGGCAATGAACGTTGTGGCTGAGTGAGAGGTTTATATACACGGTAGCACTTAAGATGTTAATGCCATGTTGTAGGTTTAGCGTCAAAGTATAGTATTAATGAATTCAATACATTGTTCTTGTATGGAAGGGGGACGCGAGGAAAATTATGATTGAGTATTGGAACAGAAGTATTGAAAGCTTAAGAAGCTCAGATTTAAGGGGAAAAAATGGAAAAAGTCACATAAACTTAAACACAAACATAAAAGTAATAATATGCACTAATCCAAATTTCAATAATTCTTATAATTTTGCATTTCATAACAATTTTTAAGTTTACTTTCAGTTTTTGATTCCAAATATTTAACTGAAAAGTTTTCCTCAAATAAAGTAATTTTATGCTTTAATTATCTTAAGAGACTATTTTTATAAGGGATAATTTTTATATTATCCATAAAATGTTATACTTAATTTAGGGTTCAGAAAATAAATTATTTTGAAAATTAAATGTTAAAAGAATTTTTTTTTCTTCATCTTATATAAAATAAAATGTATCAACTTAGATTTTGTAAATTTTAAATAATTATAAATATTCTAGGTCTTGTAAGAGTCATGTAATTGGACATGTGCTCGAATTATTGTAAGAAATATTTTTTAAAAAAATACTTTTTTCGCAGATTTGTCTTAGATATAGATCTCTGTATAACAAGACGGTGTCAAAATGGCCGGCATGGGCCAAATTAACAAAATAACAGTGTTTAAATTTGTTTGCAGTACCACTTGATTTTGATAGAGACATGCTGAATATAAAGAGATGTAAATAATAATAATAATGATAATAGTTGTCAACTTTATCATCTAATTGAACGAATAGTAAATGTTTTAGTTTCTCTTGACATTCTATCTTTGTTGGGCATTACACACAAGTTATCACCTCTGGCCACTCGCAGCCAGCGGGTGGCCTGTTTGATACTATTCCTTCTCAGCAAATTCAAGCTACACTTTTAAAATAATAACTCTAAAACTGATTATTTTATTAATAAAGAAAGCAGTCCTTTGTTTAGAAAAGAGACTAATTCTACTTTTACATCCGTGTTCCGAATATATTTTTCGACATCTATATTAATTAATAGGAATTATATGATAATTTATATTAATAATCTATTTAATAGGAATAATCTATATTAATAATCTATTTAATAGGAAT
>BMAV01026140.1:0-13878 GCA_019973955.1 Trichonephila inaurata madagascariensis | reverse complement strand
CCTTGTCCTTGGAGTTAGCATTACTTGACCTCCATTTTCCGAACACATGATTTTACTTTTCTCATTTTATGTTAGATATTATGCTGAACACGCTCTTCTGGAAGAAGTGAAATTTTTTTTTCAGATTACGTTATTATTACACGAGTTTAACTAGTCAAATAATGTGATCATTTGGTTTAAATGTACAAAGATGAAAGTATTCTGTTCTTCCTAAGATACTGCTTTTAAAGACCGGATACGCATAAGGATGAATAGGTAAGAAAATACATATTTATTTATTCTGATTTTAATTTTTTTAATATTTTTTTGCTCAATTTTCTTTTACAGGAATATTTATGCATTTCTTTTACAAGAGCT
Source organism: Trichonephila inaurata madagascariensis (assembly GCA_019973955.1). Taxonomy (NCBI): domain Eukaryota; kingdom Metazoa; phylum Arthropoda; class Arachnida; order Araneae; family Nephilidae; genus Trichonephila; species Trichonephila inaurata. The sequence continues at coordinate 13,521 of BMAV01026140.1, read as the reverse complement.
TTTATTGTATTTTTAAAGATTGCTCCAGTATCATTAAAAGTCCTGATGATCATTTATCATATTGGGCTTTTAAAATTTAAAAGTATGAAACTATATATATATAATACACGCGTTGTTTAATTTAATATATAAAAATATATGTGTCGGCAAACATATAAGATAAAATCTGAACACAGAAAAGAAAACGGATTGCTTAAAAGAAAAATTAGTAATATATTAAAGCGGTAACATTGAGAGAGGAAACTTAATAATGGTTCTCACACTTTTATTTGATAAGTTGAGCTTGGATATTGTTATTTACCTTTAGAAGAAGATATTTTTAAAACAAAATAATAATTTTTTTTTTTGCACATTTAATTTGTTTTCATTCGTGTACAAAATCAAAAATTAAAAAAAGAATGAAGTAAGAATTTGGTTTTTATTTTGGTTTTCTAACACACTGCTGACAACACACATTTATACAACTATAAGTGAATGTTGTTGAAAGGTATATTATAGACTTTTTTAGTAAATTTTTATACAGTTACTTTGGCTAAATTTAGATATTTTTCATGAAACAAGATAAATTAGTTTATATGTTATGTGATTTTATCCCGTTTTTTAGATTCAACTTTTCCAAATAGCCTGTATTTTTCGAAATAGTTTATACAAATACGTTAAGCAAGCAACTGAACTGTTTTTCTTATATAAAAATATAAGAAATAATATATAGTGACATTCCTAGACGTACATACAAGATTAATTTTGTGTCAAGTTAAGCATTTGTCTTTAGCGGTAATATCAACACCACCAGTTGTGTTATTAGACTTTCCACTCCATTGGTTGTGATATAAGAATACAACTAATTCAGACTTTAAAAATTTTCAAACCTCGTTTGGTTTTTAGTTTTTTGCTCCTTGTGTTTAATCCATATATTTGCTTATTTTTTTATTAATATTCTATTTGCTGCAGATTTATGGGCTTAACTTTGTCATACTTTTCAATCTTAGAGAGTTTTCAAGTGTAAGGTTATCCTGTACCCTTTTCAAGAAAACTTTTTGGAGACAGTAATAGTAAAAATAGTTTATGTTTCACTTTCAGATTATAATATAAAGTTGATTCTCTGAAATTAAAAAGTCAGTCCGATCAGCCATTATTTTACAAATTTAATAAATTCAAAATGTTTGAAATTGTTTTAAAATTTTTATAAAATGCTCAATTTTTAAATTGTTTTAGTCATTTCAAAGGATTTATGTTTCTTAGGTTATTGGGAACAAAAGTTAGAATGGATTTAAAAATTTGTTGCCTTGCTGATTTTTAATAGTTATTTTTATAGATAAACTTGGGAAAAAAAACGCAAATTCTTAAAATATTAACTTTAGCATTTTTTAAAAAATATCTAGAAATCTCAGACCTAAATCCATATTAACCTTTATAGAATATATATTTGGGAGTATATGCAAAAAATTTCAAGGCTGTATCTTGAACAGAAAAGAAGCCTTAGGGATTAGAACACGCTTACATTTTCAAAATTAAAAGTTTGAGGAAAACGCATTTAAAATTTGTCAAAGCATAAAACAAAAACTTATAATGCTAATTTGTCACTTTTCAACTTAAAAAACTACATCAAGACACTACTTTAATTAATTATGACTAGAAATATTATTTTTAAATTCAAAATATGCTTTTGCTTAATATTGACAGCATTTGTTACGAAGACAGTTTATTCAGCTTTATCTTAACCTAATATTTTCACAAAAGGTTTCAGCGCAAAATATTTATAAGAAAAATAATAATGATAAAAACTTAAGCTAGAAATCACCAAGTTAGTCAATAACATCTAATTTTTTCTTAGTTTTATATCGGGGTGCTTTAGCAAGCTTAAGTTTTTGTTGCGTGACTTTAAAATACTGAATGTAGTATTATAATATAATTACTATAGTGTAATGTAGTACATCATGGGAAAATATTCACTTCTTTTTTTAATATTTGTATTCAGAGCATTTGTATCCTGAAGTCTCATTATAGTACCAGCTGAAGGCTAGATTTTTAGATTTATCATTTTCAGTCGAATTTCATCTCTTCCAAATAGTGTTTCTCATAGCAACCTGAGCACGTTTAGGCCGTGAAATTTTCTCAACAGGAAAAATTAATGAAAACAAAGTAAAAAGCTTCTACGTTATATCGACTAAGGGGGGGGGATAAATATATTGGTCTTGAAATCAGTCTTAATTAAGTAATTATGACAGAACTTATAAAATACTCGAAACATAAGCAAACAGAAATGATTTTAGTAATTGCAGCTAATAGCCATTTCACACTGAAAAACTGAGTTGTGCTCAAAAATATTTTTAATCAATTCAATTTAGAAATAAAGAAATGCTTTAAAATAAAACCAAAATTAAAATCAAGACTCAGAAAAATTCAAATATCTTAAAAACTAATTGGTTTTCAGATCTGAAATTTTGGAGCAAGCTTTCCAAATATATAAATCATAGGAAAATGCAAAAAAGAGTTATTTTAAGGTACTATTTATATCTTAATAACTAAAATAAAAAAATATCGTCAAAACTCTTAGAAAAATTCAAAGTTTCAATTGCGTGTGAAAATGTAACTTTTTAGAATATTAATATAACTAAAATTTTGATTCATTGCAAACTTAAAAAGCTTATTATAAAGTGAAAAAAATGGTGAAAATATTTTGTGAGAATTTAGTAAAACAATGATAATGTGATTGAGAGAAACTATCAAACATCGAAATAGCTTACTATATATTAATATCACAAGCTAATATGTTATATAAATGGAATTCAAAAGGGTGGTGACTATGTTCAGTACTCGAACAGATGAGACTACGTTCAGAACCGTAATTTTGAAAAGCATATAAATGGATAATTTTTTGATATTTAGAGTCAGTTGAATTAGAATACACATATATAAAAGTAGCTTAAGAATATTATTGTTCTTGTTGACGTGTGTTTGTTATCCTCGGAACATATGAAATACAAGTGAAGAAGAACAGAAATCATACAATACAACAGAAGAATATACACATTTATTAAAGATGATCCCAGCATATAACAAGAAGGGGTGCGCTGCTTTTCCCTTTCGAGAAGGGAATCCATTACAGGCGAAAGATCGACTTCTTTCCCGAAGAAGATACAACCATGTCTTACTCGGGATTTGAACCCGAACCCACTCGGATACAAGCCGAGAGTTATAATCACCATACTGGCATGGCGACAAAAATATTATTACAATACAAAATTATTTTCTTTCGATTTTTTAGCAAAAAAGAAGAATAACATATTTTCAAAACATTCTTCTTTTTATAAAAACTGTTTCTTAATAATAATACTTTGTCTCTACATAAATAGGACTCCTATACTGGGTTTGAACTAAGATATTTGAAATGTATAATTTAGCCGAGGATTTATTCATATTTTTTTTATATCGGAGGAAAAATTTTAACAAAATACACCTGTTATTATTTCAATTGATTGTAACTCGGTGCTTCTCAAACTTTCAATATACCATAATACAATAACCACACCATTTTTTCACCCCATTACAATAACTATGTATTGAATGCAATGAAAAGTGAGCTTTGACGCTAAAGCTAAAATACGACTTTAATTATAAATCATAAAAATTATCAATATAAGTATTAAATTTTTCATATAATTTTGTATGTGACAAACCAGTGGGAGACATTAGTAATTATTAAGCTTGTTTTTAATTTAGTATTGGTAAGTTAATTATCAAAAACATTGTGCAGCACTGGTACATTTATAAGTATATTATATTAGTGTAAATATGTATTTAATTTTTATTATATCAGAATGTGTTTTGTTTTGGTTCCTTTCAGTAAATTGATACTTTTTTTTTAGCTTAAATCTTCACTTTTCAATACTCTCGCTTCCCCCACATAAGGATAATATGCTCCTCCAGGGGGGTGCGTCCCACAGTTGTAACTCTAAGAATAAAGTGAATTTTTCAAAATCCTAGTTCAACACCGGTGTAGAAGTCCTAGCTATATAGAGATAGATTATTATTATTATAAGAGATTTTTTTCATAAAAGAAGATTGTTTATTTTTAAAACTGGTAGATTTCCTTAAAACCAAAAGTAACTTCGTACAAAAAAATAGTGTATTTCCAAGGCTTGCATGTAGTTTTATAGAAAGCTTAATTTTTAAAAAAAATTTAATCTATTGTTTTGATTGATCTCAAGTCTGCATAGTATGATTTTTTTAAAAAAAAGTCTTAATTTTAAAAATAGTATTTCTTTATGCTTTTGTTATTTAAAGGGTTTTTTTTGTAAAATTGAACTATTTTCAGATTATGAAAACTGCATGTTCAACAATGTTCGTAAATGCAGGACCTATAAAATATTTTCTTCTAAGAAAAGGTAAGTGTTTTTTATGCAGTACTTAAAAGTACATGTATACATTACTAGAATGATATGGGAAATAATTATTTTTCAATTTTTTTCTGTGGTGTTAAAACTATGAATAATGAAATGACTTTTTAAAGTTTAATTAACTAAATATAATATTTCACAAAATTTGAAAACAAAATTATTTTTATCAGTTTCTAAATTGCTTCTAATTTAATATTTTCAAATGCAATTTTTATTATTATTATTATTTTTTTATGAAACTATGGAAGTATTTTTTAAAAAATAAATCTAGTGCATGCTTTGTTCATATTCGTCTATTTCTGTGTTTGTAGAACAGAATTGAATATTAGTTTGATTTAGTTTTGAGTTAAAAATAATTACGATATGAGTTGTTGGTAGTGTATTTGTAATTCTAAAATTAAACCATGATGAAAACCAGATGAAATAATTTACGTCTTAAAATATTAAATACTTAGACGAATTCCCGAAATTCCATTATTATACCTCTTATTTTAAAATTATGGTGAATTGTTTAAATATAAAAGATAAACGTTCAATAAAGATTCCAAGTAAACTTATTTTCGTTAATTTAATTTTTGTTAATTTTGTTTATTAAATTTAATTGTCATTTTGGAAAAATCAAATTCCTTGTAACGAGTTGCGTTTATGTTCTCGAAAAGAAAGTACAGTTAGGATTGGAGGATTTTCAGAAAAATAAAAGGTTGACTTTTAGAATACACAAACTTCATTTATTAGAACAGTATCGCTGCGACATTGGTAAGTTAAAAAATTATAAAATAATGACAAAATGTAGCAAAATTTCGCAAAAGTTGAAAAATTGAGCAAGTAGATGTCTGTTGTTGTTGTGTTGTTGTTGCTCATGCCACCTGCCTGACATAGTCAGATCGAGGCCCACGAAATTCATCGTGGCAATGGGCTAGATGTACACCTGTCGTTGGCTTTTAGCCTTGAGTACCATACAGGTAGCTCGGAGAAATTCCTGAAGGAACGATAGATGGCGACACCACCTATCTCCACCTCCACAATTTAGGCATGGAACTGAATTGGAGGGAAATAGTAGATGTCTTTTTGATTAAACATGTGTGTTTTTTCTTCTTTTTCTGCCTTTTTACTTATTTTAGAGTAAAACAACTTTTATAGAATGTAGTAATCAAAAAGGGAAAGTAAATTCCATTTTTTTTTTTAAAATACGAGTTTGAATAAAATTATGAAGTCCTTGCATTGTTTAAAATCTACAGATACAATGTGTGCAATTATTTAACTCAATCTCTCCTATCGCATAACTCTTTGTTTTCCTAATTGATAACCAAACTTAATCTGAAAACCATTCACCCTACATTAATATTAAATAAGATTGATATCGAAAATGAAATAAATCAGATTTTTTTTCTTTGTTTTTATGTTAAAGTTTTTATCTATTTCGCTTTTGTCTTCTTCACGGTAGCATGAAACCGACATTATCAATTTCACTCCCATTGTTAAAAAAAAAAATTTTTTTTTTTCCCAAAAAAGATTTATTTTTTTTTTTTTTTTATGAAAAATAGTTTAGAGTTGTAAAAAAGGAAATAAAAGTTACATAAATTATCTTCCCAACGGAGGGCTCGTGATAAAATGTGGATGGATAATTCTATATTTACATTCGCGTGACGATGTGTTTTATTGCATCATTTCCATGTAGTGACATCGGCAAGATTCAACAAAAGAGATTGTGAAGAGTCGAGCATAGTCAGTGGAGAGAGCATCAAATATTTTGGATCAATGGAGTCTGTCGGTGGCACCGTTTCTTCTGAGGTAAAATGATTTCCTATACATAAGATATTTGTATTGTGTGACATTTGAATCTCTTTGTGTTATGCAAAAACTGATTTTGCATTGAACGAATGTGATTAAAATATCTTGAGATAAAATTAACAAGTAATATAAAAAAAATTAAGTCAGATTCTACTTAGATCACCAAAGAAAATTTTTATTTTAGTTATTTTTTATTAAATAATTAAATATAAATATGTATATATACATATGACAGAATCACAACATTAAGTGGCAAAATAGAAAGCGTGATTTCCCTTTCTGTACATGGTGTTGGACTATTATTTTTGTTTGTTACTATTTATTCATTCATTAATCATATTCTCAGAAATTTGACCATCCCAGGAATGATTCGAGCCCAAGACCTTTGAATTGGAAGTCCAGCGCGCTATCCATTGCGTTACAGGGACAATACGAACGAGTTTTCTTTTTATATATGGTGTTAGACTATTATTTTTGTTTGTTACTATTTATTCATTTTTTAATTTAATTAATGAATTAATATTTGAAAAAACTATATTAACATCAAGTGTCACCCCCTACAAGTTTAAAAAATGTGTTTGAATTTGAATGGATGAATGAAAAGTATTTTATAAACGATTGAAAATTTGAACAAGATATATACATATATATATAGAGAGAGAGGGTGTCACCTAATAGTAGGAATTGAAAATAGAAATTTTGATTATATGTATTACTGCTTAGTTAAATACTTTTTGTTTGATGTTTTGCAGTTTATTTTAAAATGAATCCAGGATTAAGAGATGAATATAATAGAGTTTATTTATAAAATAAAGTTCCTTTTCATTGGTGAAATTTTCTTACTGCATAATCTTATTTTTGTATTGCTTATGATATAAGTTTTTGTATGGAATTAATAATGTTTTCAAGCTGCGCACGATCATACGGGTCATTGCTTGAAGTTGAGTCGCTATTGGAACCTTAGCTCAAAAAATATTTTTTAATTAAAAAAAAATTAATGTTAATATTATATTTTGACTTCCCTGGTTGCATGAAGGACATGGGTTTATTCAGGGATTCGAAACGGAACTGAGCCAAAAACCGAAAAACTTAAAAAATCGTTATTTTGATCTGAACGAAAACCGAAACTGAATAGAAAAAATATTATCGGTTTATTTCGGTTCAACAAAATCTTCAGTCATTTTATTATTGTAACCCAGTGCTTCTCAAACTTTCTAAACTTGCGCCCCAATTTTCAATCATATTTTTCATCTCGCCCCTCCTCCATGCAATATCTTTATATTGAATTCAATAATAATGTGCTTTGACGTAAAGGTACAATACGATTTTAATTATAAGCCGTACAAATTATCAAAATAAGTACTACATTCTGTACATAATTTTATGAAATGCGTATAGGGTCATTTGCAATTATTAAGCTTGTTCTTAGCTTAGTACCGTTAAATTAATTATGAAACACACCGTGCAGTATTGATACATTTATAAGTGTATTATATCAGTGTAAATGTGTATTATATTTTTTATTATGTCTAATTGTATTTTGTTTTGTTTCCGTTTAGCAAATTAAATTTTTTTAACTGTTATCTTTTGTTTTAGACTTTTTGATATACTCGCCCCTCTAGGGAGGTGTGCCTCACAGTTTGAGAAACACTGCTGTAACCTACTTTAATCGATATTTTCTAATTTAAAGTCAACCATATAATTATTAGCATTACATGTACCAGGGCCGGCTCAAGCAGTTTTGCCGCCCCGGACAAAAATAGAAAATGTCGCCCCTTTCTTCAAAACAAAGAATTATAATTAAAAAAGAAAAATTGTTTGCATGGACACACACCTATAAAACTAACTTGAATAATTCTTGCGGAAAAAAAGGCAGTATAACAATATATATATATATTATTTTGAGTCAAATATATACAAAATAATTCGAAATTAAGGACATAATTACCTGCTATTATTTCAAACGAGTAAAGTGTAAAGGTAATCGTTCATTTCAACATGTCAATTTCTTCTTGAAAGAGTCTACTGATAGTGGGGATCACAGACGTTTATTTTAACTTATAGAAACTACACTCAAGACTAAAATCAAACATTTCTCCTGTGACTACAAAAAAAACTATTATTGCTTCTATCGCCTTTTGGATAGTCGACATCAGATGTCGTATGTGTGAAAGGAATGTCCGTTGTGACCATCTTCCGGGATGGGGAAAAAGTTTCTAGAGAAAAATGTGTAAACTTATCGAATTTCATGATTGAACATATACGTTCTCCTCGAATTCTTAAGTTTCAAAATAAAATAAAACTGACATTAAACGTACAGAGTATAAAATAAGGAAGTAAGGTACAGTAAATGAAGTATCATATTCACACCCAATAATATTTCAGAAAATGTATCAAATTTTTTATAACAAATATATATATATTTCAAATCCGATCCAAATGCCGCCCTTAGAATTTGCAGCCCCGAGCAGGGGTCCAGTTTGTCCGGCCTTAGAGCAGCCCCTGCATATACATTACCTCTCGATTTCCTGTTTTGAAGTTTACTAGAACTTTTCTGTTTCAGTTTTTGCTCGAAACTACTTGTAAAAGGTACATTTAATTCAACTGACTAGAAGTCATACTACTAGAAGTATGAACGATTTAAGATAATAATATACATAAAATAAAAATACTCATTCAGAGTTTAAACGATATATTTTTAAATTTCTATTATTAGCTCACACTCTCTATTTATTTATCTTTGTGGAATTTTCAATCGTTAATGAAATACATTTTAAAGCACTCAATTGAACTGAAATTATATATACATGATTATTTTGGATGGCAATTTAATAATTTAATTATAATTAATAAAAATTAATTGATTAAAACTAATTATTTAAAGAATTAGAAATACAGCCACGTTGGCATCATTTTTGGCGACTTGTGTCAAAACTCGAAAAGGTTTTTTTCTCACGTTTTAAAGCATTCAGTTGAACTGAAATTTTTATATACTCGATTGTTTTGGATAACAATCCGATACATTAATGATAATTAATAAAAATTAATTACCACTTAATGTTGTGATTCTGTCCTATGTATATACATATTTATATTAAATGTAATTATTTAATAGAAATTAGCTAAAATAAAGTTTTTCTTTGTTGATCTAAGTAGGAATTGACTTAATTTTCTTTTTTTTTTTTTTTTTTTTTTTTTTGTATTACTTGTTTTTAGTTGAACTGGAACGAAAAATGGATCGAAAAATATTACGGTTCGAAGCCTTGGTCATGTTATACTACGCATTTAATTTGGAATAAATCCATTTTTTGCTAACATGGGCTTCTTCTGTCTTCTGTACTATTATACTATTTGGATTTTTAACACTTTACGTGTGTAATAGTAAAAAACAAAATTTTTTAAAGAATTTTTTTTTAAATTTAAAAATACAGCTGTTTGTATAGAAGAAGAGCATAATCCAAATTTATGTTAATGTTGTGTTATTTTCTTGTCTGAAAGCGAGTTATACCAGTTTATGTTTTGTTCTTAGCTACATTTTTCTTTGTTTGTTCCTTCAAAATAATAATTCGTTGAAGGCAATTAAAGACAAATTTTAGTATAATATTCTTATTTAAGTAGGCGTTTCTCTTCTTATGGAAGATTGTATCAAACGATAAAAAGCATCCTGGATTAAAAAAAAATTAACTGCAGTAGTAAATTTGTTTTGTCCGAAACTAGATAACTATTAGAATTTACAAAAATTCGATTTTTACATAATCATATTTTTTTGTAATAGGAAACATAAAAGTTCATACAATATAAATAATTGCTTTTACATTGAATCAATAAACATTCAAAGATGAAAAGCAAATGTGATTCTTATATTGTCTTTAAATTAGATATTTTGTAATCCTAAATAATATTCTAAGCACAATTGATTGATTATTATGCAATATTATTTAATATTTTTTTGTAACTAAGGTAGTTTCAAATATTGTTGCTATGTAAATTTATATCAAGCATTTTATTTTTGGGAAAAGATTAAGTTATTATCTACGATTATTACGTCATATTTTAACAATTACTTCAAAATATTAAACGCAATATCCATTGTAGTAAGTGAAATATGCAAAAAAGAAATCTTCCAATCAGTACTTTTTGATAATTCTAATCTCTATTGACATTGTTTTAAATGATAATTTACTTCCAATGTGAACCATGAATGACTTTTCAAAAAGTTCATGTCAGTCGTCTATTAATCATATTATAGTTTTAGGATTTGAAATTAACTTTTGCCATAACTTTTGTTGTAATTTAAATTATATAAAATTGAGCAATTTAAACCGTTTTATCTTTGCATTGTTTTGTTAATTTATTTTATTCTTTAATGACGTCAAATGTTTCTACATTTTGGAATGAATATTATTTTTAAAATACTTGAATTATTTTGTGTATAGTCATAATTGTACCATCATATAATATATTTAATATCATACTCTATAATTATAGACACTTATTCATGTAGTGTTCTGCTAATGATCTCAAACTTTTGCAGTTAAAGAAAGGGTTTAACTGACGAATTAAAATTATTATCCATTTAGATTTGGAATTCTTTGAATTCTTAAAGGCCTTATCACACGTACATAAATTTTGAGCAATTTTTCTTTCAACCGACAATTTTGACCAATTTTTATTCAGTTGCCATAGCAACGGCTTTGAACAACTTCTTGCTAGTGAGTTGAAAAAATTGTTCGAAATTAAAATTGCTCCAAATTTCAGCCAATAGGATTCTTCGTTTTCTACGCGAAAACAAGATGGCAGCCTCCTCTTTGTCAAGCGCAGTATCAGAAATGTACATTTTAAAATGGAACGAAATGATGGAGAACGCTTTGACTGACGAAGTTGAAAAATTTCCATACCTATGGAATCCTAAAAACCACCATTTCGTAAAAAGATTTTGAAAAAATTAGCGAGCAATTTTTCAATGTGGAGATAGAGCATGGCTGACGTCACAGCATGTCGTTTTGCTTACGGCAACCCTTCACCCTCAGCTCCTTCAAAAAATTGGGCGAAATGGTTGCACGAAAAATGCATGTGTAATAAGGCCTTAAAGAATGAAAAGAATTTCTGAACTGGAACAAATGGTGCTCTAAAATTTAATCAAAGAAACTTAATATATACTTTTTTATCTGAATAACAGTTAATTTTTTTTAATTTATTAAATATTGATATAACTTAATTTAATCTTTTATTTCCTTGAATAATATTTCACATTACTGCTAATCATATATTAGTTTTTAAATATATGCGTAATATAAGTAATGTATACTATTAAGAGAGAAAAGAGAGTCTCCCTTTGAATTATATACAATCGGACCCCGATTTAACGAATTCATAGGGACCAAATATATTATCTGTTACATCGGGATCGAAAAACAATACAAATTTTTTGCACTTATCTTTTGGAAATTCTATAATAAGCATCTATATAAGAAATATCCATAGTTAGAAATTATTCCCTTGTTATTCAACAGCTGAAAATACTATTTGTAAATTATTAAGCACCAGTTAATTGGAAATTTTAAATACTGACTAATAGATATTTTACAATCTTTTCGATTTCTGGCTTGAAAGAGTTGTTTTTCGATTGTATGCAGAGAAGAAAATGCAGCTTCATTTACATCCTGCTGCATAAGGTATGCTTTCATAGATTCCAAACAATGTTAAGCATTAGAAAATGTAGCAGTTTTGATAGGAGTTTCATCATGAATTTCTTCACCAGGATCGTTATTTATCGGTTCCGACAGATAAACAATTTCCTCAATCAGATTTACGCAGATAGTCAGTCCACCATCAAATGTTACATAATCGATAAAATCTTAAAATATCCTTTGCGTTGTGGAGTGGGATAAAATAAGAAAGGAATTTCCTGTCCTCTTCACACATAACTCACACTATAAGTTACACTCACGACTCATCTGCACCTGAAAAGTCTATTAATGATTTGCATCCTTTCTCGTCGAAATTTGCTGCTCAAAAGAAAATTCTTTTTTCTGTTTTGGATAAAGAGTGCGATTTGTCGAGAAAAAAATTTATTTTTTTCTCATACAAATTGATAAAAAAATTTTCCCAGCTGTTGAAATAATTTGTTAATTTAGAATTTATTATTCTTTAAATAAGAGTTTTTTTTTATCTTCATTACCTTCATTTGTTTACTGACGAGTCGAAATCTAGTCTGCACATTGATTATAGTCATGTATTGACCTAGATATTGAGAGAGGAAGGGAATACGTAAATGGCCTTCTCTAGTCCATGAAATATCTCGTTTCAGTGTCCGTAGTTTAATGTGTGTGTGTTTTGGGAAGGAATCATAACAAATGACCACACCAATCTGTATATCGTTCAATGAGTTTCTATAACCGCTAGGAGATATGTAGAGGAAGTATTAAAACTGTTTTGGAATACTGTTGACCCAGAGTTTTTGTTAATGGATGACAATGCTGTGTCACATAAAACATATATAGAGTTAGAATAAGGCCCAGTGGTCGAGGGGTAGCGCATCACGCTTTTACACTTCAGGTCCGGGTTCTATTCTAGGGCTGGACAATGTCGATTCAGCCTTTCATCCCTACTGCAGTGGGTCGATAAATCAGTACCAAACTTGCTTGGGCGCTTAAACACTGGGGGCCTTGTTTCAGACTGACCACCTGATCAAGACATCTTCTCATGCACCTCAGCGCCCAATGGTGACGTATCCTGGGATGGGCAAAGTAGGTCCTGACCCTCATGGACTGTTGCACCACTGAGTTTGAGTTTGGAGTTTGAGTGTCAGAATACTTGCAAACAGAAGGTCTCACTCGAATGAATTGGCCATCTTGCTCACCTGACTTGAATCCGATGAGATGACGTAAGGCACCCAATTTCAGCACGTAAAATTTTCCTCGATCCCTCAAGGGGCTGAAAAGAACTCTATTAGAAGAGTGGTGTTCAATTCAACAGGACTTGAGATCAGGACTTTGGTACAATCCATGAAATCTAGATGAGAGGCGTGCTTATCTATTCAAGCTGACCATATACATTTTCCCCAAGAGGGAAGGTCTGGCTATTTTTCCCTACAAAGGGAATCGTGTGGAACACCCAAAACCTGTAAAGAATTATTCTCTGAAATCATTGGTGGATATGATTCCAACTGTATCTGTTATACAGCCATTGATGAAGTGCATGAAAAAAATTGAAAATAATATATTTATCACTTGTTAATCGGCAAGGCCCAATATTTCTCCACGACAAAACTCGGCCGCATACGTTGTACAAAACAATTGAAACCAAAGGATTTAAAATATAAAATTTT
>BMAV01026139.1:0-15073 GCA_019973955.1 Trichonephila inaurata madagascariensis | reverse complement strand
ATCCAAACTTGGCCGATTTCAACCCTTTTGGTAATTTCAAGAATGCGCCTTTTATAGATTTTTATTGTTTTGTTTCTATTATAAAAAAAATTTTTCAGCTATTTATTAATTCAAATGCTCTTTATGCTCCGAGCAAGCTTTGCAGTATATTTTTTGTCCTTAATCCTATACTCACGTTATACTGTGATGAAGCTTTATTAAATTTATGTAAATGAAATACATGAAATTGAGTTATCTACTCAGGATGCCTCCTAAAAATAACATGAAGCCCGTCATCAATAATCTTTGTATTGCTGCTAAATGTGACGTTTAAAAACAATGAATCAATGAAAATTCTGATTTATTGTAAATGAATTTACTATTTGGGAAGATAGTGATTGAGATTACTTGTGATCCTAACAAAGCATATTTTAATTCATCTTGAACTATCCAGCCATTTATCCGATACTGTGGTAAGCGACGCTGGTCTTGGGTTCGAATCCCAGAGAAGGGATAGATGCTTGTAAATGTATAGTGTCTTTGCGATAAGAGGGCAATTTAAATAGTCGTTGAAACGAAAGTCCTGTTGTGAGGTTAGAGGAAGGGGTGAAATGCCCCTGACCATCCCCTTGGTTTCTTCCTCAAAACTGGGTGGAACCGAGCCAAATCATACTGCCACCTGCATGGTGCTAAAAGTTACGGATAACGATAGACGTATGTGACCGCAGTAGCCTAGTGGTCAGGGTAACGAACTCGCGGAAGGCGTGTTAGGGTTTCAAACCCAAGGACCGCTGAAGACCCACCATTCAGAGGGGGACCAATGCATGTTAAATATGTCGAGACTCAAGTATCCGTTAGTGTGGTGTGGAAGTTAGAAGAGGGGGCCAGTTTAGATGTCGTCCTCATCACTTGACCTTAATTCAAAATTACGAGGTCCATTGCCAAAGGCCCTCGCTCATCATAATCATCAATGACTTGCGTACAACTAGCCCCGTGCCACGATGAATTTAATGGGCCTCGATCTGGCACTGCCGATTAGGTGGCATTAGGAACAACAACAATATAAATTAATCCAAGTTTTTATAAACTTAGAGCAACAGTTTCTTTAAATTATAATTTTAACTCCATGTCTAAAAAAATTACACACATTTTTTTCTAATAGGTTTTCATTTTATTCGGTTTTTAACTTATTCCAAATTTTAGTAAGAAACCAAAGAGATATGTACATAATTATATATATATATATATATATATATATATATATAATTCGAAAACAATGACGATTTTCTAATTTAGTAGTCAAACACCCCTTATATATAATCACCTTCATATTCAATTATAGATGGCGATACTGTAGTTTTTAAAGTAATATATTTAATAATATTTAATTTTAATATTTAGTGCTATAGTGTAGAAAAATACAAAAGTCTTCAAAATGTTAATCATATAATTTTAGTTTTCAAATTCAATATACCTTGCTTATAACTATTTTTTGTAAAATCATTTATATGCTTATTTCTATTCAATTACATCCTGTTTTATTAAAACTGAATCTATATTTGATAATTGAATCTGGCAATAATTTTTTTTATTGTTCATTAATTAATCAAAGATCTAAGCTTTTTTGCATTTTGGAATCAAATATTATTTCAAAGATTTATAACTTTTACCATGCATTTTTCCAAAGATTTTCCATATTTGCCTAAGGGGGGACTGTTGCTTTATAAAAACGTTGTGTGTGCTTTTTAAAAAAAAGTAAAGAATTTAATTTTTTTTTGAAATACCTTTCCTTTATTTTTTTTATTTATTACAGCGATTGCTGTGATGAATTTTTAAACGATTTTTTATTTGCAAAAATTTTTTCTTTTATCATTTTTTACACGAACACTTTAAATCCTTGTCCAAAAAACCAACTTAAATTGTGTAACATATCAACTTTTTAAAATTTGGGAAATTTTAAATGGAAAAAATTCTGCTGAAAATACTTAGACAAGTGCTAAGCTGACTATACCTTGTTCCTAATTGGAAAAACCCTTCCCCAAAGATCTATAAACTATTCAAAACAGACTCAAAGCATCTAGAACTGGTTCAAAGAACTTTCGAGTGCCGCATTTCATACTTGAACGATTGCTATTCTATTTTTTTGTGTTAATCTTTTTTCTAAAATTTAAATTGAAAGTAGAATTCAATAATTTTGTATACTTTAAATGACTTGTCCAGTTATTTCTTGAAATACCTAGTTATTCCAAGAAATTACAAATTGACGATACACTTTGACGATAATATTATATGTAACTATTATACTCATAATTTTCTAAATTTATGCTCAGTGGGCTAAAATAGGCTCAAAATAGTGTTCTCAATTTATTTTCTTTTTATATAACATAATATTCTTTTGAAATAAAACCCTTTCTCATTCTTTTTGTTTTAAAAGTTATTTTTTTTCTTTTTTTTTTTTACTCAACCTTTTTACAAAAATGGGTAATTAACAAATTTAGCATTTAAGTAAATTTTGGGAATTCCTAAAATTTCCCCCCTTTTTAATTTTCTTTTTAAAAAGTGGGGGGGGGGTAATAAAAAAATTTGGGAAGCCGATAAAATTCAAATAAAGCCATTTTTAACCAGCGATATCAACAAGCCCCCCCGGGGCCTTTTTTAGGCACCCGGCTATGGCTCTAAAAAAATTCATTTATTTATGAAAATTTGGTGGAAAAATCTTTGTTAAAAATCAAACACAATTTTCCCTTTTTGTGCCGACGTATATGGAATTTATATATATATATATATATATTTCGATTATTATTAAAAAAGGGGAGTACAACCATTTTATGAATGGAACAATTTTTTAATATCAAATTCTGAAGCGAAAAAAATTCAGGAAAAAAGATGGTTTCAAGATGATTGGGAAGTTTACATTTTGAAATGAAAAAAAAGCAGGGTTCGTAATTTTTGATTTTTTCACAAAACGATACCTGTTTTGGTATATTTTAAATGCAACATTTAATGACACTTTTCCTCGAATATTTTTTTAAGGGGGGTAAAAGGTTTTTGAAAAACTTTATAACAGCAAAATGTGTTTTTCATGGTAATGGTTTTAGCGGTAACAAATCATCCGAACTTTGTTATATTAATTAATATATGGCCGTTTTTGGTCAAAATTTGGAAAGAGGATTTAAATGCTTTCCCAATTTTGAAAAAAATTTGACAAAAAAAAAAAATAAATAATAACTAAAAAAAAGGGAAAATAGGGGTTTTTAATATTTTAACAATTTCCACATTTTAAAATATTTTTATGTTACCATTTATATGTTATCTTCGTCTTAAAGCCTTCTCCCCCTACAATTTTCAGGGCGGGGCGTGAAATAGACTATAGATGCGGCCCGCGTGAAATAGCTAACATATGTATGCGGCCCGGAAGATAAAAAGGTTGAGTATACCCCTGATTTACACTCTTAGTTTGATACAACTACGATATGTTAAGGTATCTGAGGCTTAAGGTATCTGAATACGTTCAGAACCGTGATTTTGCAAAAGCGTGTAAATGGATAATATTTATGATATTTAGTGTCACTTAGATTAGAAAATGCATATAAAATTGTTTTAAGAATAGTATTACAGTAAAAACTTATTTAAGTACAATATTTTGACTAAAAATGAACATAGAATGACCCATTTTCAAAATATTCTCCTTTTGTGAAAAATGCGTCTATTTAATAATATTTTGCCTGTCTGCTCAGACCTCTGTACAGAGGCTTAACTAGAATTTTTGAAATATATAACTTAGATGTGAGTTTATCCATGTCTTACGACAACAGAGGGGAGAAATTTTTAGTACAAAACGCCTATAATTATTTCAATGGGTTGTAACTCTGAAAATAAAGTGAATTTTTCAAAAATCATGGTTGAGCCTCTGCAGAGAGATCTGAGCTATATACAGGTAAAATATTATTATAATAGAAGAATTTTTCACAAAAGGAGAACATTTTGAATAAAGGTTATTCTAAGTTAATTTTTTACCAAAATATTGTATTTAAATATTTTTTTTTGTCAAATTGTCCTAAAAATAATTTTATACCTGTATTCTAATCTAAGTGACACTAAATATCATGAAACTTATCCATTTATGCGCTTTTTTAAAATCATGGTTCCGAACGTATTCGGATGCCTTAAATGGATCTTAAAACTACTCCACATAGCATGATTTTTTTTTCTCGGATGTATATAAAAATTAGAAATATTGTATTAAAAAAGTTGCATTCATATTCAAATATATACATTTCTTTAAAAGTCTCAGAGGAAGAACGATTGCTTTCAGACATATCACACTGCATTAAAATTAGAGGATGAGTCACATACATCTCGAAAGAGATCGGGATTCAAGAAGCGTGAATAATAACAGGCAGTAGGGAGTAATCTTGAAGGATAAGAGTCGGAAGATGTCATTCAAAGATAAATCTCAGGAGATAAGATCTCAAAGTAATGGTGGAGCATGAGATAGCAAAACGCAGTGTAGCAGTTGGTGCAGTTGTTGATTCATAAAGATCACTGAGTGTCAAAATTCGAAAAGCCAATTTAGGAATATTGGGAGAAAGCATTTACATCATGTGATGAATATTTTCTTTCTTTAAAAAAAGATCAGGTGTTGAAGAAAATTTTATATATTGCGAAAGGTTGATAAATTTTTTCGTATTTCTAGAAACGAAGATTTCATTATTGAAATGGAGAAACTATTTAATTCCTATTTTACAATTTTCATGAGCAAATGATGTTGTAATTCATTAGGTTCCCAAAGTGGATACTACGGACCCTTGGGGGTCCATGTGACTGCTAAGGGGGGGTCCATGGAAAATTAAAATTAATTTGGGTGTGCGTGGACAACTGTAAGTGATCCTTGAAAGATGTAAGGTATCCGACTACTCGTGACAACTTTTTTTTATTTTTTTAAATAAGGATATGGGGATTTTTTTGTGTGTGGTTTCTAGATTTGTTTAGTTCATTTTAAGAAAAATATGCTAAAATTAAGAAGAGAAAAAGAAATGTTTTTTACTAAAATTGAAAAAAAGGGGTACAAGTATACAAAAAATTACATAAAGGGTGTCAATTCTATACAAAACTTTTATGAACAAATTTTCAATTTTTCTATTTTGAGGTGTTGCTTTGTTATTTATTTTTGAAATAACCATCAGGATAAGAGATATTTTAACTTTTACAACAACTAGAGCACTTTATTTTAGTTATTATATGAAATTCCTTAAGAAAACAATTCTTATATACCCACAAGGGACAGTAAATTTTATAATAAAACAGTGATTTATAAATCTGGAAGTTAAAACACTTCTACTATTATACAGAACATACAGACAAAATTTCAGTTAATCATTTTCAAAACTTTTTCAGCAATCGCTGTCCTCGTTTGAGGTAACTGACTACGTTCAGAATCGTGATTGTGCAAAAGCGTATAAATGGATAATATTCATGATATTTAGTGTCACTTAGATTAGAAAATGTATATAAAATTGTTTTAAGAATAGTATTACAATAAAAAATTATTTAAGTACAATATTTTGACAAAAAAGGAACATAGAATGACCCATTTTCAAATATTCTCCTTTTGGGAAAAATGCTTCTATTATAATAATATTTTGCCTGTATATAGCTCAGACCTCTGTACAGAAGCTCAACTAGAATTTTTGAAATATATAACTTAGAAGTAGATTTATCCATATTTTATGACAACAGAGGACAGAAATTTTAAGAAAAAAAAGCTGATAATTATTTCAATGGGTGGTAACTCTGAAAATAATGTGAATTTTTCAAAAATCCTAGTTCAGACTCTCTGGAGAAGTCTTTACTTTATATAAGCGCGCGCGAAATATTATTTTAGAAGCATTTCTTATAAAAGAAGAACATTTTGAAAAGATTGTTCTAAGTTAATTTTTTGCCAAAATATTGTACTTAAATAATTTTTTTTTTTGGCAAAATATCCTTAAAACAATTTTATACATGTATTCTAATCTAAGTGACGCTATATATCATGAACTTTATCCATTTATGCGCTTTTTTTAAGATCACGGTTCCGAACGTAGTCGGATGCCTTAAGCAATTTTCAAAAACACACACACATTTCGAGTAAAACGCATTTTAAAGTATGTGACATCTTGCTTAAAATTGTGAGATCTGCTTGTATTTTTTGCTCTAGGAACTGGAAAATAATAAAGTGAGTATTTTTATAAAGCTCTAATAAGATGACCTATAAAATAAAATAATAATATTTTTTTTTTTTATTTTTGTCAAAATTCACAATTTTAGAGTAGTAAGATACCTCAGTATAGAGCAAAATATTTTTAACCATTTTCCATTATGAACGTTAATATAAATTATTCATGACTGTAATATATCTCAATCACTTTCTTAATATGCTTCCCTACGCATTGCTTAGCGTTAACAACCAACAGAATTGTCTCTCTTCTCAGTACAATCAAATCAAACATTGTCCATTGTGTTAAAACTCCCAAGACAGTATCCCTTCTTGGTACAGCAGACCGCACACTGTGCGTTGGTCTAAAAACAAAGACAAATTATACAACAAAACGGTACATTTTTTACCCAAATCAGACAATCCGAAACATGTTAAATAAAGTTTTGAATTTCATGCAAAAATAATGGATTTCTTTTTCCTCAACCTAATATTATAAAGCTTTCTTCCGATGAAGAAAACGTGATCTTAAGACTTGTATATCAAGTCTAAGCTTTCAGGTTAGAAGGAGAGATAGGGTAAACTGTTAGTGGAAGCAGTGATTCATTAAACTTGAAGTGCGGCGTGGATATTCGGTAGCTGATAAGTTTAATATTTAAGTTGACGATGTGTCACTTAAGAATTAATAGAGATTAGGTATCTAAAAAGGCAAAGTTATTGAATTGACGTAAGGATCCAATTATTAAAAACCCTTTCCCCATATCTCGTGTACCTCATTAATTGCTCTTCATATTTAATAATTGGATGTATATCTTACTTTGGTTAATTGAAGGTGTTTTTGTTGTGGTACCGGAATAAATTGAGTTGTTTTGAACATGGCTAGTCTCCCTTCCGTTTCTCCCACATCCTTAGACGCGTCGGGCAGGCCTTTACAAACCGTATTATTCTTTACTTCCTTCCTCAGTGGCTCGACAGTCGAGGGTGGGTCCTGGCCTTCTCAAAAAGCCTTTACAGGCCGGCCTTCTTCTGCTAGTGTTCTCCAATTTTTATTTCTCAAAAAATAGGGGAATTTTTCTAGGCCATTAATTCATTTAAGGTTTGGTTTGTCCTTTCTTCGTGTGCCAATTGGTTGGGAACCAAAGACTTTTTTAGTAGTGTGGTCTTCGTCCATTCTGACAACGTAACCTACCCATTTAATTCGTTGTATTTTGGTGTATTTTTTAATAATGTCAGACTCTTCATATGATTGATAGAGCTCGACATTTGATCTTCTTTGCCACATTCCATTTCCCTGAATTCCTCCAAAAACAAAATCTTAAAATCTTCTTTTGTAGATGATGTTCTTTCTCATCTAAAAATCAACAGCGACCATGCCGTATGATTATAAGGCATGTAAAAGGTCCCTATAATGTCTATTTGACTTGGGTGCTCTCGGCAAAATTTTAAAAAAATTCTGAGAATGGTTTCGCATCGGCAGAGCTCAGGTGCTTCCCTCTGGGAAGGAAACTTGGTGTCAAAATTACTTGCGGTAATTGGTATCGCCTGTTTGTTTCCTCGCTAAAAGATGATACTAGCTCCTGGGGAATGTACTAGTCTGCAAAGGTTAAATTGCCAATACGCAGCCATTTAGAAAAAAAAATGTTCTCGTGATCTGTTCGAAAATCTATTAGAGACATGGACCAAATTTCTAATGCATTAGTCAATATTGATCTTAAAAGACTTTTATACCTTTGTTTTTCTTCTGATCAAATTCGATTTCATATACTTTCGTATTCCATTAAGACATCTATTAGCTCCAGTAATTCTCTTTCTGATTTCACTAGTACAATCGTTTCTATTGTTAATTTCCGAACCTAAATATATAAGTGAAACTGTCAAATTATAAAAACTTAAAAATTATAATTTTCAATTTTAAAGTGGGAATTGTTAAAACATGATTTAAAGTGCAAGTCATGTATTTGGTTTTATTCTCATTGATTTTCAGTCCCAACCTGAGGGTCTCTTGTGACGGGCTCACGCGTTTTTTCATTAACATGTCCTTTGGGTTCTTTGGGGCCAGAATTAATGGCAACTCTTTTCCAACCAAACCCAAGAAGTAAAGCGTGAAGGAAAGATGCAAATTAGGAAGCTTTTAAATATCAGAAGTTAGAGTAAGCGGTGTGGAAATTTGGGGGATGTTATAATAGTCCGTGTGTGATTCAATTGTGAAGTGACAGCCAACACAAAAGTTATTCTTGACATAGAGCCATTAGGTCAAGGTGCACACTATTGCACTCCAGCAATGATGCAACTTCCATTAAGATTGGATCGGTAGATCGAAATTAAGGTAGGATTGACTATTTAATATTAGGATCTGTGTTAATATTGGAATTGAGTTTAGGCGAGTTAGTTATTGATAGTGGTCCGGGTAAAGTTATTTCGGTACTATCTATATTGTGTGTTTTTTCATCGTAGATTCTCTCACATGTATTATTATTATCCAATCTGTTAGATGTTTAAGTTTTAAGATCTTAATAAAGTCAGATTAAGATGAAGGTGGTTTCTAGTTCTTTCGCTATTCCTACACTTCTAGCTCACGCTGATAATCAAGGAGAAAGGCACCCGAGGGGGGTAACTTCACACTCTTTCTTTAAAGATAGGAAGGCTTGTTTTAGATTATTCTTTATATTTTTTTTATAAAGATAACTACAATCGGATTTCGATTTATTGAACTTCTACTTAACGAATTTTGCAATTTAACGAATTTTCTCTTTCCCCGATGAAAATAAAAGAAAAAAAAAACCCTGTTTAACATGGAACTATTTCAACAGTTGAATTTTTATTATTTTTGTATTAGAAAAATTACATCCCCAAATAACGGGTTTTTTTCCTTTTGCGCCAGAACAGAAAAGACTTTTTTCAAAGCAGTAAATTTCGGCGTGAAAGGATTTAAGGTATCCGACTACGTTCGGAACCGTGTTTTTCAAAAAAGCGCATGAATGGATAATTGTCATGATATTTAGTATCATTTAGATTAGAATACATGTAAAAATTTTTTTAAGGACATTTTGAAAAAAAATTATTTAAATAAATTTTTTTGGAAAAAATTAACTTAGAAAATTTTTTTTTCCCAAATGTTCCCCTTTTTTGTAAAAAATGTTTCCCTTTGTTTTTAATATTTTGCCTGTATATAAACTCCAGACCCCCCCACAGAGGCTCAACTAAATTTTTTGAAATATAAAACAAAGTAGGTTTATCCATGTTTTTACGAAACAGGGGGAGGATTTTAAAAAAAAAACGCCAATAATTATTTAAATTGGTTGTAACTCGAAAATAATGTGAATTTTTAAAAGATTCTAGTCGAGCCTCTGTAGAAAAGGTCGGGATCTCATACAGGAAAAAAATATTATTATAATAGAAGCCTTTTTTACAAAAGGGAGGACTTTTGGGAAAAAAAGATTATTCAAAAGTAAATTTTTTTCCCCAAAATATTTTATTTAAAAAAATTTTTTTGTAAAAAATTCCCCCTTAAAACCCCCTTTACTTTTCATTCTAACCCAAGTGATCCAAATATAAAATTTTTGAATGGAAATGGAGTTGGGGTTTTTTTTTATCCCCACCCCACCTAAACACGGGGGATATTTGGGAAAATTTAAGATTTTTTTAATTTGATGACGGAAAACCCCTTACCTGCCTGAGGTTGGAGGAAATTTTTGATTTGTGGGGACCCAATAAATTTAATTTGATTCGGGGAAATTGAAAAACGAAAACTCCTATAAAAAGGGTTTTACATTTTTAATATTTTTACATTTTTTATCGGAAAGTAAAACATCCCTTTTTGTAGGGATATAAATGGCGCAATATTCCCCTTTTCAGCAAAAAGGGTGTAAAAAGAACTTTTCGAGTTAAGAAACAAAAGTTTTAAAAAAACATCTTGTAAAACCCAAATTCCCCCAAGGTGACCGTTTTTTTGGGGTTTCACCCATGAGCTAGAGGAGTAGGGTTTGAAAAAGGGAATAGACTTTTTTTTATAATTTTTAATATGATTTTATTAAGAATAAAATTTTAAGTGTTTAACAATTTAGATAATATTATATGTATGCAGAATCTCCCAAACAACAAAAGTAATAGAGTTAAACCGAATCACGAAACGGACCCCCATCAATACTTAATTCGCCTAATCTCACTTCTAATAATATTACAAGCCCTAATATCAAATAATCAACCCCACCTTAATAATTTTTATTTCAATCTTATGAAAAAGGGCCTTTCCGGGCGCGCGTGCAATGGTATGCCCTTGACCCAATTTTATTAAAGGAAACCACAATTGGTTTCCCAATTTAAACCCCGCTTTTTCACTTTCAAAATAACATTCCCCAAATTGCCATACGACTTACTAACTTCTGTTTTTAAAAACTCTTTTTTCTTTACTTTTCCCACATTTAAATTTTGGGGTTTTGGGAAAAATTTCCTTTAATCTTCACCCAAAGGAACCCAAAAAGGTCATTTAAAAAAAAATGAGCCAACCAAATTTTTGTGAGTATTTTAAGTTCTCAGTTAACTGGTGCTCCCTAATGGTACTTTTAACTATTGAAAAAAAAGTGTTTAGTTTTCAATGATGCATTTTTTTTTTGTGTAGTTGTTTATTGTAAAATTTTCCCCAAAAGGTCGGGCAGAAAATGTGTATTTTGCAGCCCCCGAAAATAATGAATAACCCAAAATTTAAAGGGAAAAATGTTCGGTCCCAATAAATTTTCGTTAAATCGGGGCCCGACTGCACTTCATAGGTTCCTCATCTCATTAAAAAAAAATTGTGTTTCTGTTTTTTAAAAAGCGAAAGTGACAATTTGAACAAACTCTGTTTCAGAAATCACAATAGTTTATTTGTATTTCATTTTTACGTCATCATTTTATCATCCATTTTTTGGAATAAAAAAAAGGAGTCTATGGGCATTTTTGGGGCAGGAACCACTACCATTCACCCCCAAAAGATCTCAAACCCCCAAATTTATTATGGGATTAAACCCTATAAAATCAACTTTTTTTAAAAAAAATTTTTTTACCTTTTCCACTTGACTTTTTATTCGTGTTTTGAATGTAATCTCCCCCCAACCTCCCGTAAGAAAGATTTTGTATTCACAACTCAGATTTCTTTTAGGGGGGGGGTATGATTTCCCCCAAACCCACGGGGGGTTTACATAACAGCGGGATGTTCATACTAAATTTGAAATTGTCCAAAGATTTTTGAGGGAAGAGTTGTCCCCATCAAGGCGTATCGGTTTCAGCTGTTTTTTGGGCCCCCTCTGGTGGAACGATCTTAAATTCAAGGCGTGTACTCGAAGCATCCCCACACATGTTCGATCGGTTTAAATCAGGAAACGTGCTGTGATCCTTACTTTTTCAAAAATTTTTAACGGCAAAGGGTCATTTTTGGACGGGATTGTCGGCCCCAAATAAAGATTGCAACAATGACATCTAGGAAAAAAAACTTTCATCAAATAACGATCTCCGATACATAACCCTGTCATGTAATTGTTTTTTGTTTTTAAAAATTCATATTGTCTCATAGATTAAATTAATATGGTATTTCGATGCTTAAGTGAAATGAAAACAAAAATCTCGCTAGGTTTGTTCAAGACTTTATTCCATGAACGGGTTATTTCCTTTTCCTACTATTGCCATCCCAATGTTTCAGAATCTTCAATAATTACAGTTAACTTTTTTATAAATGCAAGTGTAATTAATAATAACAAAACACAAGGAAAAAAAAGAATTACAATGATAAAAAAAAGCCGAGACACAAAAATTAAAAGTAAATACAAAGAAAAAAAAAAGGTTTTTTGTCAAAATCCCAAACAGCCGGGCACGTGAGTCCCATGAGTAAATCTTTTCCCTGGGAACCGAAGTGAAATATTTTTTTTACATTATAATTAAAAATAAAAAACAATAATAGAAATATTTTCACTATCTAGTACCAAAAATTGCTATACATCAAATATTCAAAAATTTACTAATCCCCATTAATAAATAAATTTTTAATGTAAATATAAATTTTTTAAATGTTTACAAAAAGGGCCATCTTTTGGAAAAACATTAATTTGATTTACAGATAAATTTTTACAAATATATATAAATATGTATACGTCACAAGATAAAAATATGTTGAATTCAATGATTGCAGAGTTGGATGGCATGCTTATAGGAAATTTTCAAACGCTTTCATTTTTAAAATTTTGAAAAATTTAAAAAGACTGAAAAATTGTGAAATTATCTTGCAAAAAAATGTTGAAAAATGTTGATTTTTTTTCAAAAAACTAAAAATTTTCAACATGGACTACCCCAAAAATTTTTTCTAAAAACAGAATATTACTTTTTTTTACCCCCCTCTTATTTAATGAATTTCATTTTAAATTTATTAGTATCTAAGGGGGGGCCCAGAATGTTACAGGAATAAAAAAGACAGGTTTTTTTTAAAAAGAAAATCAGTTTTTTTTTTTTTAGTAGGTTTTTCTTAAGGAAATTTTACTACATTTGGGAAACCCTGATTAAAAAAAAATAGTATAAACCAATGATTCTTTTTATATTTAATGTCAGGGAAATTTGAATATAAATATAAAATTGTTCTAAGAATATTATTATAAGAAAAATTATTCAAATATAAATCTTTCGGCAAAAAATTAAAAAAAAAAGGGATATATTTTTGTAAAAATCCTTCTATGAAAAAAAGTACATAATAATAATATTTGTCCCAAAAATTGCAAAACAGATCCCCCTTTAACGAATTTTCGGGCCGAACAAATTTTTTCGTCATTTCCGGAGTTATTCGTTTATCGGGGGGTTTCCCAAAGAAATACCAATTTTTTACCCTTATTTTTTTTGGGAAAAGCCAAAAAATTTAATTTGGGAAAAAAAATACTTTTTTTTCAACAGCTAAAAATACCCTTACTAAAAAAACTAACTAAAAAAACTAAAAAAAATAAATATCTGAAACCCTTTTTGATTCCCGGCTCGAAAGGTTCTTCGATTCTATGCAGCAAAAAAAAATACTTTTGTCATTCCCCCCTGGGATGAAATATGTTTTTACAGTTTCAGAATAATGTAAATCATTTAGAAAATGAACATTTTTTTAGAGAGTTTTTATTATTAATTTCGCATCAGAATCGCTATTCATTGCCCCCAAACAGTGCTTCGCAAACTTTCTATAATTTTGGACCCCAATTTTTTTAAACATAACTTTTTTCGCCAAAACCCCCCTTTTACAATAATACAGTATTGAATTCAATAATAATATACTTTGTTGTAAATCTACAGTACAACTTTAATTATAAACGGTACAAATTATTAAGATAAGTATTAAATTTGTATATAATTTCATGACGTGCCCATAGAGTTACTGGTAATTATTAAACTTGTTCTTGATTTAGTACTGTTAAATTAATTGTGAAATACATGGTACTGATACGTTTATAAGTGTATTATATCACAGAATGTTTTTTTTTTCTTTTTGCTTCCTTTCAGTAAATTAATAATTTTTTAAAAATGATGTTTGTTTTCGACTTTTCGATATACTCGCGACACCCTTGTAAGGTTATCCCGCCCCCTAGGGGGGCGGGCCCTACAGTTTGAGAAGCGCTGCTCCAAGTCAACATTTTCTTCATGTTCAGTTGCTCACAAATAGGCTGTAAGTCATCAAATGTAACAAAATCCTTTAGGTCTTAAGGTATCCGACTACGTTCGGAACCATGGTTTTGCAAAGGAGCATAAATGGATAATTTTCATGATATTTAGTGTCACTTAGATTAAAATACATGTATAAAATTATTTTAAGGACATTTTGACAAAAAAAATTAATTTCAATATTTTGGCGAACAATTAACTTAGAATAATCTTTTCTCAAAATGTTCTCCTTTTGTGAAAAATGCTTCTATTTTAATAATATTTTACCTGTATGTAGCTCGGACCTCTGTACAAAGGCTCAACTAGAATTTTTGAAATATATAACTTAGAAGTGGGTTTATCCAAGTTTTACGACAACAGAGTGGAGAAATTTTAAGAAAAAAACGCCGATAATTATTTCAATGAATGGTAACTCTGAAAATAATGTGAATTTTTCAAAAATCCTAGTTGAACCTCTGTAGAGAGGTCTGAGCTATATACAGGCAAAACATTATTATAATGGAGGCATTTTTCACAAAAGGAGAACATTTTAAAAAAAGATTATTCTAAGTTAATTTTTTGCCAAACTATTGTATTTAAATAATTTTTTTTTATCAAAATGTCCTTAAAACAATTTTATACATGTATTCTAATATAAATGACACTAAATATCATGAAAATTGACCATTTATGCGCTTTTTTAAAATCTGAGTTCCAAACGAAGTCGGATACCTTAAAATAACCCCTGAGTTGCCTGAACAAATGAGATAAGAAAGGAATTTCCTGTCCTATTCAAAACTCACTCAATAAGCGACACTCATGACTAATATGCACCGGCAAAGTCTAATAATCGACCGCATCCCTTATCGTTGAAATTTGCCACTCACAAGAAAAGTCCTTTTCTGTTCCGGACAAAAAGAGTACGTCATTTGAAAAGAAATCTAATTTTTCCTAATAGAACATAATAAAAAAAAATTTTTTTGGCAATTGAAATAATTCGTTGATTCCAGGATTATTATTCATTAAATAGAGGTGTTTGCCTTCATTGTAATCAGAAAAAGAGAAAAATTCGTTAAACCACGAAGTTCGTTAAACCGGGGCCCGACTGTATAACTTTTGCATCGAGAAAAATATAATAATGACAGTAAAATAATTTTAGAGACTTTTAGTGCTCATTTCTTTTATTAGAAATGAAAACACTTGTTTCCAGGTTACACTAGTTACCACCTCCATGCAGTAACTCAGGCTAAAATTTGGGTTTAG
>BMAV01026138.1:32500-34384 GCA_019973955.1 Trichonephila inaurata madagascariensis | reverse complement strand
ATGGTTCAAAACTATGGGGAAACGGTATCAAATCCACATCTTGGTGGCGATTTCAAAATTGATTTCGATAAAGATAAAGGATTGAGATTAGTAAAATTTTTAAAATCAAACCTTAATTTGAACTTTGTTTCTGGTAAAGCACTGGGGACGACTAGGTATGGTACAACCACTGATGCGATGTTTTCACGATTCGTAAATCACGTATTTACCGACATTCACGTATCATACTTTAGTTAACACATGCATCTTGTCACAGTGATTAATAATAGCAAGAGAATGCAATTAATACTCCCAGTGATATTAATAGTGAAGTAAATCAACCTTCTTAACAATGTTCTCATGTACTATGAGTAACATATATTTATGTAACATAATTGATGTATATTATTTTATTTATATATATTATTTTACAGAACCAATATGAAAAATGTGAATAGAATAAAGGAAATATATGCACACAGTTTCAGTGTTATATGAGATGAGCTTATTTGCATTGTTTGCCTACTCTACAATCATAGACAACCGTACTTAAGTAGTAAAAGCCAGGAGTACGTCGGAGTCGGCGCACACAGTTTTGTATTTCTACTTTAACTGTCTATCATTATTTATTTCATAGAATAACTATGAATTATATGAAATAATTGAATTATACACTTTAACGTTAACATATATACCGTAAAAATATCAATGTTGCATTACAAGAAAACCTTTAAAACTTGTAAAAAAAACTTATTATCGAAATTAAATGCATTTACTTTTAAAACAGCTTCCTAAAAGTTCCTCCTCCAAATAAATCAACAAAAAGCATGTAGCATAATTAAGAAAAGAGTTAAAATATTAAAAAAAACACTAACAAGTTAGTGAATGTGAGAAAAATATTTTAAAATAATATTTTAACTCTTTTCGTAATTATGCTACATGCTTTAATAATACATTTTAATAATAGTTTAACATTTTTAATAATAGCAATTTAAGAATAAACTTAAACTTTATTAAAATATATAATATACTTTTCTAAAAACTAAATAAAAAAATTTAGCCTTCCAGAGAATTAATACCTTAGAATATAAGGTTATCCAAGATTGGTTATCCGTGGTTTATCTGAAGATGAAGCAGGATAAAGAGTTGATGAGTAAGAATGAGTTATGGATTATTAAATTTTAGATAGGGCCATAAGTCGGCTCGGTGGCTTAGATGTAGAGTTGCCGCTTCGTAGGCTTTAGATTCGATTCTGCAACGATTCTGGATGCGAAAATCGTTGGCATGCATGTCATATGAATATGTGGCATGTAAAAGATCCCTTGATAATCAATTTGGTTCTGCTACTCTCGACAAAATGAAATCACGGCAATACTTAGCATCTGACCAGAGTTTGAATTAAATTAATTTAAGTGTTAAAATATGATAGCGAGGGCCACCACTAGATGGGATCACAGAAAATGGCTCTCACGCTTTGGAACTTCTGATGTCTGCAAAAGTTTGTGTTTCAAATGTAGGGGCTTATTGTGCCAGTTCCATTTGAGAGGAAAAAATTCTTTCGATAAGTCCAACGTGTCTTTCCAAAAAAGAAAAAAAAAAATCCACAGTAATTTCCCAGGCAAAAATGAGGGCATGTTTATAAACTAATTTGCAGTTTCCTTTCCTATTATTTTGCAGAATTTTGTTGGAGAGCTGAGTATTTGATATAATTTGCATTTCCTGATGATATCCACTTACTCCTGAAATCCGTGCAATTTTCTGACCATTCCTTCTTCATGTAGCGTTAATTTCATAATAGATGAGAATTTTCACTGTACAACATAATAGATGAGAAATTCCTGTAGATAATGAGAAAATTAATTTAAACTCTTTAAAAAACTAAAAAAGGATATTTTTTATTTGAAG
>BMAV01026138.1:0-27500 GCA_019973955.1 Trichonephila inaurata madagascariensis | reverse complement strand
TAGTGATTGTGCACTCTTTTTTGGGTCGCTATTTTCAATGTTCCCGAGTGTATATATATAACTTGTTCAAATTTTCAATCGTTAATAAAATGCTTTTATTCATCCACTGAAGTTCAAATACATTTTTTTAAAATTTGTAGTAGATGACCCTTGATGTTAATGCGTTTTTTTTTTAATATATTAATTCATTAGTTAAATTTAATTAATGAATAAATAGGAGCAAACACAAAAATAATAGTCCAACATTCTATATAAAAAGGAAAATCGCTCGTTGTGTCTCTGTAGCGCAATGGATAGCGCGTTGGATTTCTAATCTAAAGGTCGTAGATTTGAATTCTATCTGGGATGGCCTAATTTCTGAGAGTGTGATTTATGAATGAATAAATAGTAACAAACAAAAATAATAGTCTAAAACCATATATAGAAAGGAAAATGGAGAAACGTATGCTAATTTGTGCCACTTAATGTTGTAATTTTGTCATATGTATATACATATTTATATTAATTGTAATTATTTTTAATAAAAAGTAACTAAAATAAAAGTTTTCTTTCTTGACCGAAGTAGGAATTGTGACTTTAATATCTCTATCTACCTATATATATATATTATATCTAGTAATATAATATAAAAGTGAAGAAGTACTAGAACATACAGTGCTAAAGCAGGAAGAAATTGGAAAATTCATATATATATATATATATATATTACTTGTTAACGTACATGGGAGAATATAGACTCAAATAGATATTTCACTGCAACATTGTTTTCCGAATACACTTGTATCCCAAATTATTGTGTGTGTGTGTGCCTTCCATCTTGAAATATTTGTTCCAAACTGCTGTCTTCACTGATATCAAGCAATTTTTTTTTTTTTTAAATTATTTGTCATCCCAGTAAGTTTACGTTTTGTGTTGCATGAAGATGGGTTCATAGTCGAACTATATTTATCATCACAGTCGGGAAAATAATCCAGTGTGGGTTCTTTCCAAATCTTACAAGTGGGATATAATAATTTAGAAGATTTTGGTATTAAAGATGATCTTGTTTATTTTAGTAAATTCTTGCAACTAAAGAATGCTGGAGCAGACTCTATCCTCAAGGCTTTTATTTTATACAAGACTTTTACATTCACTTTTTCAGAAATGTTGGAAAAAGCATGCCAATTAAATCATGCAATCGACATAAAATTAGTGTTTGATAAGACACTTGTTTTTAAATGCTGTCGCTGCCCGAAGGTCACGGGTGTAAGAGGATTCGGGGAAAATGAAGAGGTGATCTTAAAACTAGCTAATTTTATTCTATCTTTCACACTTTATGGAAATATACAATTTTATAGCTTAACTCTGGGACCAATCTGAAATTCTAACTCTTAATCCGGCATATAAAATTATTGAAAATCACTTAGCATGAGTCGGAGCTTCTTGTGACGATCCTTTGTGAACCTTGATAGCTCGGTCAGCTCCAATGATATTTCTTTCCACAAATGGTGGATTTTACAACGAATATTAATTTCGGGTTGCTTGACCCCCTTCTGTCACCCCCCCATTTACAAATTTTTAAAGTTTCCCACTTTTAATTATCAACGTTTAAACCCTTTTCCACTTTTTAAACCCTTTTTAAATAGTAGTTGCTTTTTGCATCCAAGTCATCTCTTACGGAAAGCGGTTCTTAAACAAAAATCACAGTTAAAGAATTTTTCCAAGGAGGATTAGTAGAAAAAACACGAAAGTACCGGGTTACAATGTGACCCCAATAAAGTTTTCATTTAATCAAAAGGGTTTAAAAATACTTCCCATATTAAGCAAATGCGTTTTTGAGTGCCACAGAAATTTGGGAAAATTGATCCATACCCATTTTGGAACATTAAGTTTTAAGGTGACTGCCTGCCCGAAAATGTCTTTTTTCGTCTCAAAAAGGCTTTTTTTATTTAAAAATCAAATTTTTTCCTTTTTTTTTAAAAAATTTTTTTTTTTAAAAAAAACCCCCTTTTTTAAAAAAGGGAAAATTTTTTTTAAAAAACCTTTGAAAAACCCTTTTTTTTTTTTTTAAAAATTTTTTTTTTCCCCCAAAAAAAAAAAAACTTTTTTTAAAATTTTTTAAATTTTTTTTTCCCCCAAAAAACCCCCCCCTTTTTTTAAAAAAAAAAAGGGAAAAATTTTTTTAAAAATTTTTTTAAATTTTTTTTTTTTTAAAACCAAAAAAATTTAAAAAGAATTTTTCAAAAGGGGAAAAATTTAAAAAATTTTTTTTTTTTGCCAAAAATTGGTTTAAAAATTTTTTTTTAAAAAAAAAAAAAAAAATTTTTTTTAAAAAAAAAAAAAAATTTTTTTAAAAAAATTTTAAAAGGGTTTAATTTTGGGGAAAAAAAAAGGAAATAAAAGATTTAAAAATTTTTTTAAAAAAAAAATTTTTTTAAAAAAGGGGAAAAAAAAAAAATTTTTTTTTTTTTAAATGGAAAAAAAAAATAAAAAAAATTTTTATTTTAAAAATTTAAGGAAAAATTTTTTTTTATTAAAAGTAAATTTTTCCCTTTTTTCCCTTTTTTTGGGGGGAAAAAAAAAGGGGGGAAAAAAAAAAAAAAAAATTTTTTTAAAGGGAAAAATTTTGGGTTTTAAAATTTTTTTTTTTAAAAAAAAAACCCTTTTTTTTTTAAAAAAAAAAAAAAAAAAAGTAAAAAAATTTTTTTTTTTAAAAAAAAAAATTTAAAAAACCTTTAAAAGGGGGAAAAAAAAAAAAGGGTTTTTTGGAAAAATTTTTTGGTAAAAAAAAAAAATTTTAAAAAAAAAAAAAAAATTTTTAAAAAATTTTTTTTTTTTTCCAAAAAAAAAAAAAAAGGGGGTTTTTTTTTTTTTTAAAAAAAAAATTTTTTAAAAAAAAAAAAATTTAAAAAGGGGGAAAAATTTTTTAAAAAAAAAAATTTTTTTTTTTAAAGTAAAAGGGGAAAAAATTTTTTTTAAAATTTTTTTTAAAATTTTTTTTTTAAAAATTCCCTTAAATTTTTTAAAAAACCCCTTTTTTTTCCAAAAAATTGGTTCCGAAGGGTTGGATATTTAAAGAAGGAAGATAGCACGACTTCAAAGAAATATGATACAAAAATGATAGAAACCTCTTGAGTGACATTTGAGATAAATTAAATCTCAGTAGCATTTTTTAACTTTAAAATGAAATAAATAGGACATAAAAAAGATTGATGACTTTTAAATGTTGCATGTTTTATGTTAATTTTTTCGACAGATAGAAGTAGCGATACCATTTGCATTAATGTTTGTTGTTAGATGTCAAAAAACTAAAGATATCTACAACACTGCTTATTCTAAAAAACCCTTTAAAATGATCTTTGGTGATATAAATGCTATATTTTAACTGCATTTTGTGTCTGTTTTTTAGAACGCGCGAATGTAGATATGGTTGTACTATACATTACAACTGAAAGTAAGATAAATGATCTTCAAGAGCAGGTAAAAGTGATGGTGAGAAGCCTGACATTCAACGTATGGAAGAAAACAAAACTGTACTTTCTGCATTGCAAAAAAAGATTAAATAGCCGTGATAAATAGAGTAATTTAAATTTTAAATTATTAACAGTTAAATATACTTAAAACAACCATTGGCTATAAACGGTAACTGTAACTTGGGAGGCTCATAACTTAGCTGTGTAAGCATCTTTTGGCAGGTGCATAAATCAGAAAAGCACTATTTAAATGGAAAAAAAATACAGTAAAAAATTTAAAAACTGAGGTAGTTTTATATATTTCTTCAAAGAACGTAAATTCAAATGAATTAAAGTAATTGATTTGAAAAATTTCTTCTTTTTTTATTTTAAAATTCTAAAGTATTTATTCCGTTCACGATCACTTCATGTATGAACAAGTACAAATCGCATATCAACTAAAATGTATTCAATTTTTACAATTATCGTAAAGTGGGATAAAAAAAATTCAACTCCAAAAAAGTTCCCTTTTAACATTATCTATATTGAACAATATTGAAATATTTATATTTATACCATTCTTTTTTTACTTTAGTCATTTTACTCTCTTTCAATAAGTATGGGAAACATAATTTTCTGTGTTATAAGAATACACTTTTTAATATCTTTTGTAAATACCAGTAGAATGTTAATCATAAAAACTATCTCCGATTATGTATTTCTAATTAATTAAATATTACACAAGCTATCAAACATATTTACTAAATTATTTATAAATAATTGAATTTAAAATATAATTCCTGGTAAGTTGACATTATTTAATTAAATATTATGTATAGATTCACAATTCGATCATATTTATTTTTATATTTTATAAAAATATGTATGTAATGTTAAAACTTAAAAAAATATATATCAGACATACTAATAATTTTAAAATACGTTATGGAGTAAATGAATACATTATTGAAAGATTTAAACATTTTTATTTACTGAAAGTATACTGATATACTCTGAATATATGTACCTACTTTATTATAGCTACTCGTCAATATCTCATTGAGTCAATTTTGCAAATATTTTGTTTTATTTTTAGAAACAAAATTTTTTGCATTGTCTATTATACTAAAACGTTATTACATTTTCAAGTGGAGGATTACAGATAAGGATTTGTTCTTGCTCAGGAGAGCAAGAAAGTATAATTGTTTAACTAGAAAAAATTAAACAATATTATATATATATATATATATATATATATATATGTATATATATATATATATATATATAGGTCAATTCTCTACAAACAAGAGATCACATCAAACAATAATATATATATATATATATATATATATATATATATATATATTCAAAATCATTAATGCATTTGAAAAATTTAAGATTCTCGAATTAAAAGAATATATATGTGATGACTTCATAGGAATTATTGATATAACTGGGTCATTATAGATGGTTATTTGGATCAAGTCGTTGAATGGATATGGATGAGAAGATTTTTAGTTAGTTTAATTGCACACTTACTGATTTAAACACAAAGTGATAAGCAGTAACACAAACACATGTGGGTATAGGACAATACTCAAGAACATTCTTTTTTCGTTAGATGCGAATAGAAATGGCTGGCTTTTGGGCATGCCATATATGAGTCTTTCGATGTTGCAACGGTAAGGACTGATATTTTCAAGCTGTGAGTAGCTTCATGGTGATTGGCTGGACCATGCAACCAAAGAGGCGTGCCTAAAATGTCCATTTCAACTTCAAAGGTTGTTGAAGTTCCTACTTGGGAGAGAGCTAAAAAGTGCTGTAGGATTGATCACCAATGGGTGAGGAAAATGATTCCCATTGGTTGACCAGAAGGTGTTAGAAAGTGGTATAAGACCCTGTGGGTGGAGCTGGTTCAGCTGGGGAAAGGCTTAGGGAAAAAAAAGAATGAATTTTTTTCGGTGTTTTTATTTATTATTTTCGTTTCGGAGTACTTAGCTTTTTATATCTTTTTTCACCAAAAGTTTTCAGAATCATCTGATTTATGTAAGTGAATACCGTGAATTGTTCGACTAAGTGGATGATGCAATACTCATTCATCTTATTTTAAAAAGTGTCAACGTAGCAAATTATAAGGAGAAGTAGTTAAAATATACTTTTCATCAGGTGGTAAGATAAAAAAAATTATTTATCACGCCGTATCTTGGAGGGATCAAACCCCTCAAAAAATAAATAAAATCACTCTACATTGAAATGGATCTTGAATTTTTTACATTCATTCGTAAAAAAAAAAAACATTGACTACTCTATTACAGAAAACAACAATTGTCTTTAAAGTAAAAATATTGTAAGATCAAATGTAAGGTAATTTTATTAGAGAACATGATTTAAACATTTTAAGAGTTTCCTTTTTAATAAATATAGTAAATTTTTTTTCAAGTATTTTTATATATAGCTGATAACAAATAAAATACTTTGTGTAGGTTTATTGTAAGATTTATTTAAAATCGCATTATTAAAATTATTCGTAAAAATAATTTTAATTTTTAAACCAAAGCCGCCTGATATTTTCTAATGAATATCATTAATTTTCAAAATAGTTAAATAAGGAAAGAATTATATTTCGTTTCGTTAAACATAATCAATAATCACTATTCAGGAGTAAAGTATAAAATTTATTACATATAATAAGAAATTTTTTTCATAAAAGGGAAATGAAATTGATGAATTGAATTATATTGGCACAATTTATGAAATACGAATGTATAGTCATTGCATTCAGAGTATAAGGTAAAAACAAATGAATTTATTAGTCTGAAATAAATATATAGAAATGTATTTTATTGCGATCTCAATTTCTAGAAAATTATCAGAAAATTTGGTACGACTGAGAGTTTATTTTCTTTTTTGTAGCTAAAACAATCATCGAAATTTAACAACTTCGCACACATATATACGTAAAGAAGAAATGAAGAGTAATTAAAAATATATTTTCCACAAATTTATTTATTTTACTTACAAAAATAGACAAAAAATATACAGTATATATACTACGTGCAAACGAAAAAATAATATGTCATGAGGTATGAAAGAACTGTATGAGGTAAAACTAAAATCTAAATGTTATAGATATATTTTTGAAAAAAAGACAAAAAAAAAAAAGAAATGTAATTGCGTCGTTTTTACTACATAAGAAAAATACATTTTCGTTATTTAAATAGACTATTTTTTAACCTTTTTTTACGTTAAATAACCATGAAAGAGAACATGAATGATTAAATTAAATTCCAGTTATATATGGCTTCCAAGGATTAGACGCCAAAAAAATTAAACAAAAATAAATAAATAAATAAAACTAATGATACCACATTTTAATATGCAAATTAAAAATAATCTTAATTCAGTAAAATTAAACTCAGATTTTTTGTCTCTCTTTTTAAGCAGAGAAAGTCCTTCATGCTACTACTCAAATAAATTAATCCTCCTTTCTACTTCATAATTTTAAAAAAAAATACCAAAAAAGCTTTTTTTTTATGAAACATCCTAAAAAAGAGATCAGAACCATGTCCTCTTTACCCTTTCAATTTTCAGAAAAAATATATGCTTATTCATTTTTTGTCAAAAGCTTAAATAAGAAACAAAATAAATCGGCTCAAAATTGAATACCATATTAGTTATTTTTTTCTTATGTATCCTTATTAGCAGTTTATGTAAAATTAAATTGATCATTTAAATTGATATCCATACCAAAAAAAGTTATTGCGATATAATTAATTTACAAATAATTCATAATTAATTCATTTGTATCATCATTTATTTTAATAAACGTTTAATTTATCAGAATATATAAATTAATATATTTTTAATAAATATGTATATCCTTCACATTTTAATTTATAGTATTAAAAATGGATACTAATATGCAATTTGCTAGAATTGAGAAAAATTTACTATAATATTTTGTTTTACTTGTTAGCCTTTAAACTATTAACATTGTTTATTCTTTGGTCTGACTCATAAGTTTGAATAGTAATATTTAAATCGTGAAGAGAAAATTTATTTATAATTGTATGTATTATATGAATACTTAATAAATACCAGATATATAAAACTAATTTTCTTTTTAATTTATTTTCTACTTAGAGACTAATAGAATATCCTGCAACTTCGATGGAAATAAATCTGATTCGTGATTTCATTTCGTAAAATCATACTCGGTTAAAACGTCCTTTTGCACCGTAACTTTATTAAGATCCAACGTGAATCAGTGATTTGAAAGGTATACGGATATTTTTGGGATATTAGTATCATTTTTAGAATACTGTATAAATGTTTTAAGGAGAAACGAAAACAATTATTATATATTTTGGCAAAAATTAACTTAAATAACCTTTTTTCCAAAGCTCCTTTGTAAATTCATTGTATTAATTTTCGAATGTCAGACCCTGTAAAGAGGCTCAACTAAATTTTGAACGCATAACTTGAAGTCGGTTTATCCATGTTTTATAAAAACAGAAGGAGAAATTTAAGAAAATACCGATAATTATTTCAAATGGTTGTAACTCTGAAAATAATTTGAATTTTTCAAATATATCATAGTTGAGTCTCTGTACAAGGGGCTGAGTTTTGACAGGCAAAATATTAATACAATAGAAGTATTTTTACAAAAGGAGAAATTTGGAAAAACGGTTATTCTGTTTAATTTTTTCCAAAATATTGTATTTACATAATTTTTTTTTCATAATGTTCTTAAAACAATTTTAATACGTATTCAATCTAAGTGATACAAATATCATCAAATTATCCATTTACACGCTCTTGCAAAATCACAGTTTCGAACGTAGTCGGATACCTTAATTTTTTAAATTACATTCCTTTCAAAAAATTCGATTATTTTTTTAATAAGTATATTATTCATTTTCAATCTCTTTTGTAAAAAATTAATTGCTTAAATTTCTACTTTTCTCCCTCATCTTTTATAAGGAAACAAATGTAAAAATGATAAAAGTTTTAGAGTTACATATAAAAAAGTAATAAAAAGTATGAATGAATGAAATATATATGATTGCGATTCCCAAACCTTTTAATGCATCGAATGCTTAAGTTGAAACAGAAAAATATACTTAAAACACAAATTCACCAATATATTAAGATTTTAAACAAAAATACATTCATGTCCATAAATTAAGGACAATTCAGAGCCACGCGGAAATCGAACTCTAAAATATATAAATGTATCACCCTTATATTGACTACACACATATTCAAGAATCATTTGTAAATTGCAGGAAGCCACCGGATGATGACACCAATAGTACATCACAATAACGAGTAGGGGGATATATAAGGAATACAGAAAAAGAAGTAAAATTGTTTGCTTGTTGCTGTTGCTCATGACACCTGTCTGACATAGTCAGATCGAGACCCAAGAAATTCATCGTGGCAATGGGCTAGAAATACGCCTGTCGTTAGGCCTTAGCCTTGAGCACCATACAGGTTACAGTACAATTTAGCTCGGAGAAATTCCCAAAGGAATGATAGATGGCGACACCACCGAACTCCACCTCCACAATTTAGGCATGGGACTGAATTGGAGGGAAATTTTCTCCAGTTCCCTGCACTCGTAATTCAGCCCACAAGACTTTCGGACCCACTGATTTAACGAGCACGTACTCCGCGTGTACTTGGAGGGTATTTTGGCGGTACGGCCATCGAACCCAGGCCTTCAGGTCTGGAGTCCGGTGTTCTAATTACTAGGCTATCCACGGTTGTTTCTTTATAAGCTTTTTAGTGCAATTTTACGTGGTGGAATTTACGGTCGTCTAGAATGTAAGCGTACCCCGTTCGAAGTATCTGAGGAACTTGGAATCACCCAGAGTGTCATTTTCATGTTTTTACAACGATTTCGAGATGATGGTAATGCGAGTAGACGTTGCAGCACAGATCGCTTCCGAGTTACGACGCCGAATGTGGACCGGTATTTGGCAGTTACTTTCAAAAGAAACAGGTGGATCACCGCATCAGACCTGTCAAGTCAGTTTCCTTCAGCCACTGATACGACAGTTTCAAAGCAGACCCTGTACAGAGGCTTAGGGTAGATTGGTCTATATGCTCGTAGACATGTCAGATGTGTTCCAATTACTGCAACTCACTGTCACCTAGGGTTAACCTGGAGTAGATAACTTGCATTGTGGACACTGCAACAGTGGGCGTGTGTGATGTTTTTCGACGAGTCCAGGTTTAGCTTGCAGTCTCATTCTCATCGAAATTTCATATGGAGAGCACCAGGAATCCGTCACACAAAGAGAACATCATTGAACGAAATCCTTTTGGAGATGTAGGATTGATCGTTTGGATGGGTTGGGGGATTGTTCTGGGTTCCAGAATCGACCTGTTTTTCAAATTGGAACATGAAAAATATTCAAATTGGAATGAACCATGACAGGAAAAATCTATTGGAACGTTATTCTGGAAGAACATGCACGTTCGTTCCGGGCGCTACGGGTGCTGAAATTGTGTTTGTAGGTGACAACGCCCGTCCTCACCTAGCCAGCATCGTTCACGACAGCCTTCAATCGAATCCCTTATTGACTGGCCAGCATTATCATCGCACTTGAATCCAGTAAATCATGTGTCAGACATGCTTGGACGACGAGTTACGACCCGTCAACCAACTCCTACATGTCTAACGGAACTTTGGAGAGCATTGTTAAATGAATAGTGTAATATTCCTCAAGATCAGATCTATAATTTGATACTCAGCGTGCCAAGGCGTTGTACGGACTTTATTGTATCACCTGAGACACATACTATGCTTTAGACACCATACCAATCGTCCATTATTGGTTTTTGTAAATAGGATTTTTCTTGGTAATTTGTTTCAGGAGACAAAAAACGTAGCCTTTATTAATAATATCAAACAAATAGCATCTTTTTCGCTCTTTACTTTTTCTTTACTGAAGTGGGTTTACAAATAAGTCACATTTGTTTTGCTTCTGACTCTATCTTTGCCTGGACTCGGATTATTCTTAATTTATAGACATGAGTATAGTTATGAAATATTGTGTTACCTACTATCCCAAG
Organism: Trichonephila inaurata madagascariensis; assembly: GCA_019973955.1. Taxonomy (NCBI): domain Eukaryota; kingdom Metazoa; phylum Arthropoda; class Arachnida; order Araneae; family Nephilidae; genus Trichonephila; species Trichonephila inaurata. The sequence continues at coordinate 16,986 of BMAV01026138.1, read as the reverse complement.
AATTTTTACAAAGTGTGCGAAAATTTTTCCCTGAAACTTTAATATTTTTATGTAGACAAATAAAAGATTAATGTTATTAGGTTTCTAATTATGCAATAATCGAGATCTAATAATCGCAGAGTAAAGTTTTAAGTGTCTTCGGGTTTGGGAATGGCTCCTCGATCAAATGACAAACGTTTTTTTTTAAATCGGTTGGTAAGTTGGCTTTCAAGCCAAAAAGGGTCGGTTTTTTAAAGAAGGTGTTCAATCTTTAAAAAAGAGTTACAGGAATGTCACGAAACGGAGACCAGATATACATTCCTGGACAAATTTCGAGTGAAATGGGCCACTTTGGTAAGTTTCTAGGGTAAGAAAAAAAAAGTGGTTGGCATGTCACCGAAACAAAATATTAAAAGAGGGGACGAGTTTCAAACAAACAGTTGGGCATGACTTTTGAACTAACTGGAATTTCGACAAGCGCCATACATATTCGTGATCAGCATTGAATTATGTGCAAGAAAAACTAAGTATGGTAAGAATTGGAGGATGACAAAAAAATGACCCAAACGCACGGAAATGAGAAATGCGTTGCAATGAAGACCATTTGAAAGAAGAAGGCTTAAGAAGGATAAAACCGCAATTAAAATTTTTTAACTTTTTTTTCGGTGTTTTTCTGATACTTGTCATAGAAATTCATTACCAAAGTGCAATAACTCAAATTCTAATAATCGCACAGTAAAGGTTTAAGTGTTTTCGGGTTTAAAAACGGCTCCCGGTTCGAATGATAACCGGTTTTTAAAAATCGGTCTGTAAGTTGGCTTTCAAGCCGAAAAGGGTCGGTTTTTTTCAAGGTGTTTCATTTAAAAAAAAAAAAGCTTCAGGAATTTCGCGAAATGGAGACCAGATTTAGATTCCTGTCGCGAAACGGAGAAGAGATTTAGATTCCTGGTCAAATTTCGAGTGAAATGGGTCACTTTGGTAAGTTTCTAGGGTAAAAAAAAAATAGTAGTGGGCATGTCACGGAAACCGACTATTGAAAGAGGAGACGAATTTCAAAGAAACACTTGGGCATAACTTTTGAACTAATTGGAATTTCGACAAGTGCCATACATATTCGTGATCAGCGTTCAATCCTGTGCAAGACAAAGTGAGTTTGGTAAGAATTGGAGGATGATTAAAAAATGAACCAAATGCATTGAAAACAGACATGCGTTGCGATTCAAACCATTTGAAAGAGGAACTCTTAAACAAGGAAAATACCGCAATTAAATTTTTTTTTACTTTTTTTTCGGTGTTTTTCAAAAATTTGGCATAAAAATTCATTACATAAGTGCAATAACTCAAGTTCTAATAATCGCAGAGTAATGTTTTAAGTATTTTCAGGTTTAAAAACGGCTCCCCGATCGAATGATATCCGGTTTATTTAAAATCGCTCGGTAAGTTGGCTTTCAAGCCGAAAAGGGTCGGTATTTTTCAAGGTGTTTCATTTTTTAAAAAAAGTTACAGGAATTTCACGAAATGAAGACTACATTTAGATTCCTAGTCAAATTTCGAGTGAAATGGGTCTCTTTGGTAAGTTTCTAGGGTAAAAAAAATAGTGGTTCGCATGTCACCAAAACAGACTATCGAAACAGGAGACAAATTTCAAAGAAACAGTTGGGCATAACTTTTAAACTAATTGGAATTTCGACAAGCGCCATACATATTCGTGATCAGCGTTGAATTCTGTGCAAGACAAACGGAGTTTGGTAAGACTTGGAGGATGACAAAAAAATGACTCAAACGCACGGAAATGAGAAATGAGTTGCAATAAAGCCCATTTGAAAGAGGAACGCTTAAAAAGGGATAATACAGCAATTAAAATTTTTTAACTTTTTTTTCAGTGTCTTTCTGATACTTGTCATAAAAATTCATTACCAAAGTGCATTAACTCTTCTAATAATCGCAGAGTAATGTTTTAAGTGTTTTCGGGTTTAAAAACGGCTTCCCGTTCGAATGATACACGGTTTTTTTAAAATCGGTCGGTAAGTTGACTTTCAAGACAAAAAGGGTCGGTTTTTTCAAGAAGGTGTTTCTTTTTTAAAAAAAGTTACCGGAATTTCATGAAACGGAGACCAGATTTAGACTCCTGTTCAAATTTCGAGTCAAATGGGTCACTTTGCTAAGTTTATAGGGTAAAAAAAAATAGTGGTAAGCATGTCACTAAAACCGACTATTGAAAGTTCGGATGAATTTCAAAGAAACTGTTGGGCGCTTAAAAGGATAATACCGCAATGAAATTTTTTTAACTTTTTTTTTGTTTTCTGATACTTGTCATAGAAATGCATTACGAAAATGCAATAATTCGAGTTCTAATAATCGCAGAGTAATGTTTTTTGCTGGATTTGGGAACGGCCACATAATGACACCCGGTTTTTTAAAAGTCGGTCGGTAAGTTGGCTTTCAAGCCAAATAGGTCGGTTTTTTTCAAGAAGGTGTTTCATTTTAAAAAAAAAGTTACACGAATTTCCTGAAACGGAGACCAGATTTCAATTTCTGGTCAAATTTGCAGTGAAAGAGGTCTCTTTGGTAAGTTTCTAGGGTAAAAAAAAATAGTGGCGGGCATGTCACTGAAATAGACTTTTGAAAGAAGAAACGAATTTCAAAGAAACAATTGGGCATAACTTTTGAACTAATTGAAATTGCGACAAGCGTCATACATATTCGTGATAAGCGTTGAATTCTGTGCAAGATAAACTAAGTTTGGTAAGAATTGGAGGATGACAAAAAAATGACCCAAACGCAGGGAAATGAGAAATATGTTGCAATTAAGCCCATTTGATAGAGCAACACTTAAAAAGGGATAATATCGCAATTAAAATTTTTTTACTTTTTTTTTGGTGTTTTTCTGATTCTTGTCATAGAAATGCATTACCAAAGCGCAATAACTCGATTTCTTATAATCGCAGAGTAAAGTTTTAAGTGTTTTCGGGTTTAAAAACGGCTCCACGATCGAATGATATCCGGTTTTTTAATATCGCTCGGTAAGTTGGTTTTCAAGCGAAAAAGGGTCAGTTTTTTTCAAGAAGGTGTTTAATTTTTTAAAAAATGTTACAGGAAATTCGCGATACGGAAACCAGATTTAGATTCCTGGTCAAATTTCAAGTAAAATGGATCAATTTGGTAAGATTTTATTGTAAAAAAAAGAAAATAGTGGTGGGCATTTCAAGCCAAATAGGTCGGTTTTTTGCAAGAAGGGGTTTCATTTTTAACAGGAGGTTACAGTAAATTCAGGAAACAGAGACCAGATTTAGATTCCTGGTCAAATTTCGAGTGAAATGGGTCACTTTGGTAAGTTTCTTGATTAAAAAAGAAAATAGTGGTAAGCATTTTAAGCCAAATAGGTTGGTTATTTCATGAAGGTGTTTCATTTTTAAAAAGAAGTTAAAAGAATTTTGCGAAACGTAGACCAGATTTAAGTTCCTGGTCGAATTTCAAGTGAAATGGGTCACTTTGAAAGTTTCTAGGGTAAAGAAATAAATAGTCGTGGGCATTACCAGTAAAATAGGTTGGTTTTTTCAAGAAGGTGTTTCATTTTTAAAAAGAAGTTGCTGGAATTTCGAGAAAGGGAGATTAGATTTAGATTCCTGGCCCAAATTTGATTGAAATAGGTCAATTTGGTAAGTTTCTTTTTTGTAAAAAAAAAAAGTGGTGGGATGTCATAAAAACAGACTATTGAAAGAGGGACTAATTTAAAGAAAAAATTTGGGGAAAACTTTTGAACTAATTAAATTTTCGACAAGCGTCAAATATTCGTGATCAGCGTTGAATTCTGTGCAAGATAAACTGTTTGGTAAGAATTGAAGAAGACCAAAAAACCCAAACGCACGGAAATGAAAATTATGTTGCAATTAATCCCATTTGATAGAGGAACGTTTTAAAAGGATAATACCGCAAAAATTTTTACTTTTCGGTGTTTTTCTGATACTTGTCATAGAAATACATTACCAAAGTGCAAAACCTAGTTCAATAATCGCAGAGAAAAGTTTTAAGTGTTTTCGTTTAAAAAAGGCTCCCCGGGATCGAATGATTTTCGTTTTAAAATCGCTCGGTAAGTTGGTTTCGCCAAAAATCGGTTTTTTCAAGATGGTATTTCTTTTTGAAAAGTTACACTTTCAAAAAGGGGAGCCGATTTGATTTCGGTAAAATTGCGAGTGAAATGGGTACTTTTTAAATTTCAGGATAAAAAAGAAAATAGGGGGGGATTTCAAGCCAAAATGGTCGTTTTTTTTTCAAGAAAATGTTTTTTTTTTTAAATAGAAGTTACGGGAATTTTTGGAAAATGAAGACCAGATTTAGATTCCTTCAATTTTCGGGGAAAATGGTTTACTTTGGTAAGTTTCGGGTTTAAAAAAAGAATAGGGGTAAGCATGTCACTGAAACCCCTTTTGAAAGAGGAGACGAATTTCAAAGAAACACTTTTTGCATAACTTATGAACTAATTGAATTTCGAAAAAACCCCAAAATATTCGTAAAGCGTTGAATTCTGGCAAGATAAACTAAGTTTGGTAAGAATTGGAGGATGACAAAAAAATGACCCAAACGCTCGGAAATGAGAAATATGTTGCAATTAAGGACGTTTTAAAGAGGAACGTTTAAAAAGAGATAATAGTAAAAAAATTTTACTTTTTTGGGTTTTTTTGATACTTGTCATAGAAATTATTACCAAAGGCAATAACCAAATTTAAAACGCACAGTAAAGGTTTAAGTGTTTTCGGGTTTAAAAACGGTTTCCCCGATCGAATGATACCCGGGTTTTTTAAAATCGCTCGGTAAGTTGGTTCGCCGAAAAGGGTGGTTTTTTTCAAGAAGGTGTTTCTTTTAAAAAGTTACGGGAATTTTAAAAACGGAGACCAGATTTACATTCCTGGTCACCCCGTAAAATGGACCCTTTTGGGTTATTTCTAGGAAAAAAAAAAAAACGTGGTGGGCATGTCACTGAAACCAGCTATTGAAAGAGGATACGAATTTCCAAGAAACAGTTGGGCGCTTAAAAAGGATAATACCGAAATTTTTTTTTTTTACTTTTTTTTCCCTTGTTTTTCTGATTTTTGTCATAGAAATGCATTACCAAAGTGCAATAACTCGAAGTCTAATAATCGCAGATAAAGTTTTAAGTGTTTTTGGGTTTAAAAACGGCTTCCCGATCGAAGGATACCCGGTTTTTTAAAATCGGTCGGTAGTTGGCTTTCAGGCCAAAAAGGGTCGGTTTTTTTCAAGAAGGTGTTTCATTTTTAAAAAGAAGTTACTGGAATTTCTCGAAACGGAGACCAGATTTAGATTCCTGGTCAAATTTCGAGTGAAGTGGGTCACTTTGGTGAGATTCTAGAGTAAAAAAAGAAAATAGTGGTGGGCATTTCAAGCCAAATAGATCGAATTTTTCAAGGATGTGTTTCATTTTTTAAAAAATAGTTACAGGAATTTCGCCAAAGGGAAACCAGATTTAGATTCCTGGTCAAATTGCGAGTGAATTGGGTATCTTTGGTAAATTTCTAGGGTAAAAAAAGAAAATAGTGTTGGGCATTTCAAGCCAAAAAAGTTCGGTTTTTTTCAAGAAATTGTTTTATTTTAAATAGAAGTTACAGGAATTTCGCGAAATGAACACCAGATTTAAATTCGTGGTCAAATTTCGAGTGAAATGGGGCACTTTGGTAAATTTCTGGGGTAAAAAAAAATATAGTGGTGAGCATGTCACTGAAACAGACTCTTGAAAGAGGGGACGAATTTCAAAGAAACACTTGGGCATAACTTATGAACTTATTGGAATTTCGACAAGCGCCCTACATATTCGTGATCAGCGTTGAATTCTGTGCAAGATAAACTAAGTTTGGTAAGAATTGGAGGATGACAAAAAAATGACCCAAACGCACGGAAATGAGAAATATGATGCAATTAAGCCTATTTGATAGAGAATCGCTTAAAAAGAGATAATACCGTAATTAAAATTTTTTTACTTTTTTTTCGGTGTTTTTCTTATACTTGTCATAGAAATGCATTACCAAAGTGCAATAACTCGAGTTCTAATAATCGCAGAGTAAAGTTTTAAATATTTTCAGGTTTAAAAACGGCTCCCTGAGGGAATGATATCCGGTTTTTTTAAAATCGCTTGGTAAGTTGGCTTTCGCTTCGAAAAAGGGTCGGTTTTTTCAAGAAGGTGTTTCATTTTTAAAAAAGGTTACAGGAATTTCGCGAAACATAGAGCAGATTTAGATTCTTGGTTAAATGTCGAGTGAAATGGGTCAATTTGGTAAGTTTCTGCAAAAACAATAGTGGTGGGCATGTCATTGAAACAGACTATTGAAAGAGGGGGTGGATTTCATTGAAACAGTTGGGCATAACTGTTGTACTAATTGGAATTTTGACAATCGCCATACATATTCGTGATCAGCGTTGAATTCTGTGCAAGAAAAACTAAGTTTCCTAAGATTTGGAGATGATAAAAGAATGAACCAAACGCACGGAAAATAGAAATGTAAGCAAATTGGAGATCTATTTGAAAGAGGAACGCTATGTAAAGGATAATACCGCTCTTAAATTTTTTTTACATTTTTTCGGTGTTTTTCTGATACTAGTCATAAGTAGAAATGCTTTACCAAAGTGCACAAATCGAGTTCTAATTTTCGCAGAGTAAAGTTTAAAATTTCTTCGGGTTTGGGAATATCTCCCCTTTCGAATATAACCCGTCTTTTTAAAATCGGTTTGTAAGTTTGCATTAAAGCCAAAGAGGTCGGTTTTTTTCAAGAAGGTGATTCATTTTAAAATAGAAGTTACACGAATTTCGCGAAACGAAAACCAGATTTAAATTCCTGGTCAAATTTCGAGTGAAATGGGTCTTTTTGGTAAGATTCTATTGTAAAAAAAAGAAAATAGTGGTGGGCATTTCAAGCCAATTAGGTTGGTTTTTTTCAAGAAGGTGTTTCATTTTTAAAAAGAAGTTGCAGGAATTTAGAACGGAGATTAGATTTAGATTCCTAGTCCATTGGATTGAAATAGGTCAATTTGGTAAGTTTCCTTCTGTAAAAAAAAACATAGTGGTTGGCATGTCACTGAAACAGACTATTGAAAGAGGAAACGAATTTCAAAGAAACAATTGGGCATAACTTTTGAACTAATTGGAATTTCGACAAGCGTCATACATATTCGTGATCAGCGTTGAATTCTGTGCAAGATAAACTAAATTTGGTAAGAATTGGAAGAAGACAAAAAAATGACATACGCACGGAAATGAGAAATATGATGCAATTATGCCCATTTGATAGAGGAACGCTTAAAAAGGATAATACCGCACTAAAAATTTTTTACTTTTTCTGGTGTTTTTCTTGATATACTGTCATAGAAATGCATTACCAAAGTACAATAACTGAGTTCCTAATAATCGCAGAGTAAATTTTTTTAATTATTTTCAGGTTTAAAAACGGCTCCCCGATCGAATGATGTCTTCGGTTCTTAAAATCGGTCGGTTGTTGGCTTTCAGGCCAAAAAGGGTCGGTTTTTTTCAAGAATGTGTTTCATTTTAAAAAGATGTTACTGAATTTTATGAAATTCCGGAGACCAGATTTACATTCCTGGTCGAATTTCGAGTGAAATGGGTCACTTTGGTAAGATTCTATTGTAAAAAAAAGAAAATAGTGGTGGGCATTTCAAGCCAATTAGGTTGGTTTTTTGCAAGAAGGGGTTTCGTTTTTAAAAGGAAGTTACAGTAATTTTATGGTTCAGAGACCAGATTTAAGTTCCTGGTCAAATTTCGAGTGAAATGGGTCATTTTGAAAGTTTCTAGGGTAAAGAAATAAATAGTCGTGGGCATTACCAGCCAAATAGGTTGGTTTTCTCAAGAAGGTGTTTCATTTTTAAAAAGAAGTTGCAGGAATTTCGCGAAACGGAGATTAGATTTAGATTCCTGGTCCAATTTCGATTGAAATAGGTCAATTTGGTAAGTTTCCTTTTGTAAAAAAAAACATAGTGGTGGGCATGTCACTGAAACAGACTATTGAAAGAGGAAACAAATTTCAAAGAAACAATTGGGCATAACTTTTGAACTAATTGGAATTTCGACAAGCGTCATACATATTCGTGATCAGGGTTGAATTCTGTGCAAGATAAACTAAGTTTGGTAAGAATTGGAAGAAGACCAAAAAATGACCCAAACGCACGGAAATGAAAATTATGTTGCAATTAATCCCATTTGATAGAGGAACGCTTAAAAAGGGATAATACCGCAATTAAATTTTTTTTACTTTTTTTTCGGTGTTTTTCTGATACTTGTCATAGAAATGCATTACCAAAGTACACAATAACTCGAGTTCTAATAATCGCAGAGTAAATATTTAAGTATTTTCAGGTTTAAAAACGGCTCCCCGATCGAATGATATCCGGTTTTTTAAAATCGCTCCGTAAGTTGGCTTTCAAGTCAAAAAGGGTCGGTTTTTTACAAGAAGATGTTTCATTTTTAAAAAAAAGTTACAGGAATTTCGGGAAACGGAGACCAGATTTGGATTCCTGGTGAAATTTCGAGTGATGTGGGTCACTTTGGTAAGATTCTAGAGTAAAAAAGGAAAATAGTGGTGGGCATTTCAAGCCAAATAGGTCGATTTTTTCAAGGATGTCTTTCATATTTAAAAAATAGTTACACGAATTTCGCGAAAGGGAGACCAGATTTAGATTCCTGGTCAAATTGCGAGTGAATTGGGTATCTTTGGTAAATTTTAGGGTAAAAAAGAAAATAGTGGTAAGTATTTCGCTTCTAGAAAGTCGGTTTTTTTCAAGAAATTGTTTTATTTTTAAATAGAAGTTACAGGAATTTCGCAAAATGAACACCAGATTTAAATTCCTGGTCAAATTTCGAGTGAAATGGGTCACTTTGGAAATTTTCTGGGGTAAAAAAAATATAGTGGTGAGCATGTCACTGAAACAGACTCTTGAAAGAGGGGACGAATTTCAAAGAAACACTTTTGCATAACTTATGACCTGACCGAATTCTTCGACAAGAGCCCTAAATACTCAAGGTGGATCAGCGTTGAATTCTGTGCAAGATAAACTAAGTTTGCAAGAATTGAGGATGACAAAAACACCCAAACGCACGGAAATGAGAAATACATGCAATTCGCTTCCTATTTGATAGAGGATTGCTTAAAAAGAGATAATACCGTAATTAAAATTTTTTCTCCTTTTTTCGGTGTTTTTCTTATAAGTAATTTGTCATAGAAATGCATTACCATATTGCAATAACTCGAGTTCTAATAATCGCAGAGTAAAGTTTTAAATATTTTCAGGTTTAAAAACGGCTCCTTGATGGAAGGATATCCGGTTTTTTAAAATCGCTCGGTAAGTTGGCTTTCAAGCCGAAAAGGATCGGTTTTTTTCAAGAAGGTGTTTCATTTTTAAAAAAGGTAACAGAAATTTCGCGAAACATAGACCAGATTTAGATTCTTGGTTAAATGTCCAGTGAAATGGGTCAATTTGGTAAGTTTCTAGGGTAAAAAACAATAGTGGTGGGCATGTCATTGAAACAGACTATTGAAAGAGGGGGTGGATTTCATTGAAACAGTTGGGCATAACTGTTGAACTAATTGGAATTTTGACAATCGCCATACATATTCGTGATCAGCGTTGAATTCTGTGCAAGAAAAACTAAGTTTCCTAAGATTTGGAAGATTTGGAGATGATAAAAGAATGAACCAAACGCACGGAAAATAGAAATGCGTTGAAATTGAGCCCATTTGAAAGAGGAACGCTTATAAAGAGATAAAACCGCTCTTAAATTTTTTTTACATTTTTTTCGGTGTTTTTCTGATACTACTCATAGAAATGCTTTTCCAAAGTGCAATAAATCGAGTTCTAATTTTCGCAGAGTAAAGTTTTAAATTTCTTCGGGTTTGGGAATATCTCCCCGTTCGAATATAACCCGTCTTTTCAAAATCGGTCGGTAAGTTGGCTTTAAAGCCAAAGAGGTAGGTTTTTTTCGAGAAGGTGATTCATTTTAAAATAGAAATTACACGAATTTCGCGAAACGAAGAACAGATTTAAATTCCTGGTCAAATTTCGAGTGAAATGGGTCACTTTGGTAAGATTCTATTGTAAAAAAAGAAAATAGTGGTGGGCATTTCAAGCCAATTAGGTTGGTTTTTTTCAAGAAGGTGTTTCATTTTTAAAAAGAAGTTGCAGTAATTTCGCGAAACGGAGATTAGATTTAGATTCCTAGTCCAATTTCGATTGAAATAGGTCAATTTGGTAAGTTTCCTTCTGTAAAAAAAAACATAGTGGTTGGCATGTCACTGAAACAGACTATTGAAAGAGGAAACGAATTTCAAAGAAACAATTGGGCATAACTTTTGAACTAATTGGAATTTCGACAAGCGTCATACATATTCGTGATCAGCGTTGAATTCTGTGCAAGATAAACTAAATTTGGTAAGAATTGGAAGAAAACAAAAAAATGACATACGCACGGAAATGAGAAATATGATGCAATTATGCCCATTTGATAGAGGAACGCTTAAAAAGGGATAATACCGCAATTAAAATTTTTTTACTTTTTTTTCGGTGTTTTTCTGATACTTGTCATAGAAATGCATTACCAAAGTACAATAACTCGAGTTCTAATAATCGCAGGGTAAATTTTTAAGTATTTTCAGGTTTAAAAACGGCTCCCCGATCGAATGATACCCGGTTCTTTAAAATCGGTCGGTAGTTGGCTTTCAGGCCAAAAAGGGTCGGTTCTTTTCAAGAATGTGTTTCATTTTTAAAAAGATGTTACTGGAATTTTGCGAAACGGAGACCAGATTTAGATTCCTGGTCAAATTTCGAGTGAAATGTGTCACTTTGATAAGATTCTAGAGTAAAAAAAGAAAATAGTGGTTGGCATTTCAAGCCAAATAGGTCGATTTTTTCAAGGAGGTGTTTCATATTTAAAAAAAGTTACAGGAATTTCACAAAAGAGAGACCAGATTTAGATTCCTGGTCAAATTTCGAGTGAAATGGGTCACTTTGGTAAATTTCTAGGGTTAAAAAAGAAAATAGTGTTGGGCATTTCAAGCCAAAAAAGGTCGGTTTTTTTCAAGAAGGTGTTTTATTTTTAAATAGAAGTTACGGGAATTTCGCGAAATGAAGACCAAATTTAGATTCCTGGTCAAATTTCGAGTGAAATGGGTTACTTTGGTAAGTTTCTAGGGTTAAAAAAGAATAGTGGTGAGCATGTCACTGAAACACTCTTGAAAGAAGGGACGAATTACAAAGAAACACTTTTGCATAACTTATGAACTAATTGGAATTTTGACAAGAGCCCTAAATATTCGTGATCAGCGTTGAATTCTGTGCAAGATAAACTAAGTTTGGTAAGAATTGGAGGATGACAAAAAAATGACCCAAACGCACGGAAATGAGAAATATGTTGCAAATAAGCCCATTTGATAGAGGAACGCTTAAAAAGAGATAATAACGTAATTAAATTTTTTTTTACTTTGTTTTCGGTGTTTTTCTGATACTTTTCATAGAAATGCATTACCAAAGTGCAATAACTCGAGTTATAATAATCGCAGAGTAAAGTTTTAAGTGTTTTCGGGTTTAAAAACGGCTCCCCGATCGAATGATATATCCGGTTTTTTAAAATCGCGGTAAAGTTTTTCCCAAAAAGGGGTCGTTTTTTAAAGAAGGTATTTCATTAAAAAACAGTTACAGGAAATTTTTGGGAAACGGAACCGATTTCATTCCTGGTCAAATTTCAGTGGAATGGGTCACTTTGGTAAGTTTGTTTAAAAAAAAAAAATTTAGGGGCATGTCACTGAAACCGGCTATTGAAAGAGGATCGAATTTCAAGAAACATTTGGGGCCCTTAAAAAAAATACCGCGATTATATTTTTTATTTTTTTGTCCTTGTTTTTCGATTTTGTCATAGAAATGCATTCCCAAAGTGCAATAACTCGAGTTCTAATAACCCGGTAATTTTTTAAGTTTTTCGGGTTTGGGGAACGGTCTCGTTCGAATGACACCGGGTTTTTTAAAATCGGTCGGAAAGTTGGCTTTAAAGACTAATAGTTCGGTTTTTTTCAAAAAGGTGTTTCATTTATAAAAAAATGTTACAGGAATTTAGCGAAACAGAGACTAGATTTAGATTTCTGGTCAAATCTTGAGTGGAATGGGTTACTTTAGTAAGTTTATTTGGTAAAAAAAGAAAATAGTGGTGAGCATTTCAAGTAAAATAGGTTTTTTTTTAAAAAGGTGTTTCATTTTAAAAATTAACGGAATTTCGGGAAAGGGGAGACCAGATTTGGTTCCTGGTCAAATTTCGAGTAAAAGGGGCGGAAGTTTCTGGGTAAAAAATAGTTGTGGGATTTTTAAAAGTTTTGAAAGGGGGGACGAATTTCAAAAAAAATTTCAAAACTTAGAACAAATTGAATTTCGACAAAAAGCCCCAAATATTTTGTATCAGCGTTGAATTCTGTGCAAGATAAACTAAAGGGAAAAATTGGGGAGACAAAAAATGACCCCAAAAGCACGGAAATAAAAAATGTTGCAATTATCCCTTTGATAGAGGGAAAGCTTAAAAATGGGTATTTCCGCAATTAAAAAATTTTTTCTTTTTTAAATTTGGTGTTTTCATACTTTTCTAGAAATAAATTACCAAAAGTAATAACTCATTCTAATAATCCGAGTAAAGTTTTAAGTGTTTCCGAGTTTAAAAAAAGGCACCTCGTTCGAATGATACCCCGGGGTTTTAAAATCGGCGGTAAGTTGGGTTTTAAACCAAAAGTTTCGGGTTTTTTCAAAAAGGTTTTTATTAATAAAAGTTACAGGAATTTTGGGAAAAGGAACCAGATTTACATTCCCGGTCAAACGAGTGAAATGGGTCACTTTGGGTAAGTTTGTAGGAAAAAAAAAGTGGTGGGATGTCAGGGGAAAACCCGGGTTTGAAAAAGGATACGAATTTAAAGAAACGTTGGGCGCTTGGAAATACCCCAAATTTTATTTTTTACTTTTTTTTTTCCTTTTTTTTGATTTTGTCATAGAAATGCATTACCAAAGTAATAACTGAGTTCTAATAATCACAGAGTGATGTTTTTTAAATTTCTTCGGGTTTGGGAACGGCTCCTCTTCGAATGACACCTGGTTTTTTTAAAATTTTAAAATTGGCTTTAAAAAAAAATAGTTCGGTTTTCAAAAAAAGGGGTTTCATTTAAAAAATTTAAAAAATTTGGGAAACAGAGACCAATTTAGATTTCTGGTCAAAAAAGGGCTGGAATGGGTCACTTTGTTTATTGGGGAAAAAAAAAAATAGTGGTGAGCATTTCAAGCCAAATAGGTCGACGTTTTTAAGAAGGTGTTCCCTTTTAAAAAAAAATAAAGGGAATTTCGGGGGAAAGGGGGCCCAAATTTTGGTTCCTGGTCAAATTTTATAAAAAAGGGTACTTTGGGGAAAATTTCAGGGTAAAAAAAAATAGTGGTGAGCAGTCCGAAACACTCTTGAAAGAAGGGGCGAATTTCAAAAAATTTTGCAAAATTATAATATGGAACAAAGACTCCTAAATATTCGTGATCAGCGTTGAATTTTAAAAAAAATAAGTTTGGGAAACATTGGAGGGTGACAAAAATGCCTAAGCGCACGGAAATAGGGTTTTGTTGCAATTAAGCCCAATTTATGAAAAAACGCTTAAAACGGGATAAAACCGCAATTAAAAAAAATTTTTTCTTTTTAATTCGTTGTTTTCTGATACTTGTCTAAATGCTTTAAAAGTGCAATACTCAATTCAATAATCGAAGGGAATGTTTTAAAAATTTCTTCGAGTTTGGGGAAAGGCTCCCCGTTCGGGGATTTTTTACAATCGGTCAGTAAGTTGGCTTTAAAAACAAATAGGTGGTTTTCAAAAGGTGTTTACATAAAAAAAATTCAGGGGGTGAAACGGGAAACCCGATTTGGTTTCCTGGTCAAATTTCGAGGGGTGGTCATTTGGAAAAATTTCAGGGTAAATAACAAAATATGGTGGTCGTATGGAAACAGACTATTGAAAAAAGGGGGGGGAAATTTAAAAAAAGGGCATATTTTTAAGGTTGGAATTTTGACAAGCGTCCCCATACTGTCAGCGTTGAATTTTCAAGATAAACTAAGTTTGGTAAAACATTGGAGGATGACAAAAATGACCTAAGCGCACGGAAATGAAAGTATGTTGCAATTAAGCCCAATTGATAGAGGAACGCTTAAAACGGGATAATACCGCAATTAAAATTTTTTTACTTTTTTTTTCGGTGTTTTTCTGATACTTTTCATAGAAATGCTTTACCAAAGTGCAATAATTCGAGTTCTAATAATCGCACAGTAAAGTTTTAAGTGTTTTCCGGTGTAAAAACGGCTTCCCGATCGAATGATACCTGGTTTTCTAAAATCGGTCGGTAAGTTGGCTTTCAAGCCAAAAAGGGTCGGTTTTTTTCAAGAAGGTGTTTCATTTTTAAAAAGAAGTTACAGGAATTTCGGGAAACGGAGACCAGATTTAGATTCCTGGTCAAATTTCCAGTGAAAGGGTCGCGATTAGTTTCTTCTGTAAAAAAAAAAATTGTGGTGAGTATTTCAAGCCAAATAGGTCGGTTTTTAAAAGAAGGTGTTTCATTTTTAAAAAGAAGTTACAGGAATTTTGTGAAACGGAGACCAGATTTAGAATCCTGATCAAATTTCGAGTGAAATGGGTCACTTTGGTAAATTTCATGGGTAAAATAGAAAATAAGTGGTATTTCCCAAAAAAAATAGGTCGGTTTTTCAAGAAGGTGTTTCATTTTTAAAAAAGTTACAGGGAAATTTTGTGAAACGAAAAGATTTGAAATTTCCCGTCAAATTTCGAGGGGGAATGTGTCACTTTGGTAAGTGTATTGGGTAAAAAAAAATAGTGGTGAGCATTTCAATCCAAATAGGTCAGTTTTTTTCAAGAAGGTGTTGTTTCATTTTTAAAAAGAAGTTACAGGAATTTCCGGAAGAGAAGACCAGATTTAGATTCCTAGTCAAATTTCGAGTGAAATGGGTCACTTTGGTAAGTTTCTAGGGTAAAAAAAGAAAATAGTGGTGGGCATGTCACTGAAACAGACTATTGAAAGAGGGGACGAATTTCAAGGAAACACTTGGTCATCACTTCTGAAATAGTTCGAATTTTGACAAGCGCCCTACATATTCATGATCAGCGTTGAATTCTGTGCAAGATAAAATAAGTTTGGTAAGAATTGGAGGATGACAAAAAATGACCCAAATGCAAGGAAATGAGAATTATGTTGCAATTAAGCCCATTTGAAAGAGGAACGCTTAAAAAGGGATAAAAACGCAATTAAAACTTTTTTACTCTTTTTTCGGTGTTTTTCTGATACCTGTCATAGAAATGCATTACCAAAGTGCAATACTTCGAGTTCTAATAATCGGAGAGTGATGTTTTAAGTGTTTTCGGGTTTAAAAACGGCATCCCTTTCGAATAATATCCGGTTTTTTAAAATCGGTCGGAAAGTTGGCTTTCATGCCGAAAAGGGTCGGTTTTTTTTAAAAAGGAGTTTCATTTTTAAAAAGTAATTACAGGAATTTCGCAATACAGAGACCAGATTTAGATATTCCTGGTCAAATTTCCATTTAAATGGGACACTTTGGTAAGTTTCTAGGGTAAAGAAAAAAAAAATAGTGGTAGGGCATGTCACTGAAACAGGCTATTGAATGAGGATCCGAATTTCCAAGAAACAGTTGGGCGCTTAAAAAGAATAATACCGCAATTATATTTTTTTTACTTTTTTTCCCTTGTTTTTCTGATTTTTGTCATAGAAATGCATTACCAAAGTGCAATAACTCGAGTTCTAATAATCGCAGAGTAATGTTTTAAATTTCTTCGGTTTTGGGAACGGCTCCCCGTTCGAATGACACCTGGTTTTTTAAAATCGGTCGGTAAGTTCACTTTTAAGCCAAATAGGTCGATTTTGTTCAAAAATTTGTTCCATTTAAAAAACAAATTACAGGAATTTTGCGAAACGGAGACCAGATTTAGATTCCTGGTCTAATTTCGAGTGAAATGTGTCTTTTTGGTAAGTTTCTAGGGTAAATAAAGAAAATAGTTTTTGGCATGTCAATGAAACAAACTATTGAAAGAGGGGAGGAATTCCATGCAAACACTTGGGCATACCTTTTGAAATAGTTGGAATTTCGACAAGCGTCATACATATTCGTGATCAGCCTTGAATTCTGTGCAAGATAAACTAAGTTTCGTAAGCATTGGAGGATGACAAAAAGACCAAACTCACAGTAAGAGTTTTGTTGCAATTAAGCCCATTTGAAAGAGGAACGCTTAAAATGTGATAATAACGCAATTAAAATTTTTTTACTTTTTTTTTCGGTGTTTTTCTGATACTTTTCATAGAAATGCATTACCAAAGTGCAATAACTCGAGTTCTAATAATCGCAGAGTAAAGTTTTGAGTGTTTTCCGGTGTAAAAACGGCTTCCCAATCGAATGATATCCGATTTTCTAAAATCGGTCGGTAAGTTGGCTTTCAAGCCAAAAAGGGTCAGTTTTTTTCAAGAAGGTGTTTCATTTTAAAAAAGAAGTTACAGGAATTTTGCGAAACGGAGACCAGATTTAGATTTCTGGTCAAATTTCGAGTAAAATGGGTCACTTTGGTAAGATTCTAGAGTAAAAAAAATAAATAGTGGGGCATTTTTTAAACCAAATAGTTCGGTTTTTCAAAAGGTGTTTCATTTTTAAAAAGACGTTACAGGAATTTCTCGAAACGGAGACCAGATTTAGATTTCTGGTTAAATTTTGAGTGAAATAGGTCACTTTGGTAAGTTTCATGGGTAAAAAAGAAAATAGTGGTGTGTATTTCAAGCCAAATAGGTCGGTTTTACAAGAAGGTGTTTCATTTTTAAAAAAAAGGAATTTAGAAAGGGGGCCGATTTGATTTCTGATCAAATTTCGAGGGAATGGGGCACTTTGGTAAGTTTCAAGGGAAAAAAGGGTTTTCA
>BMAV01026137.1:402414-459482 GCA_019973955.1 Trichonephila inaurata madagascariensis | reverse complement strand
TGCCAGGCTAAAACTGTGGGAGAAAAAAATTTCCCTAATACGAGGTGTGACACAAAAACGAGACTTAGTGTGTAGCTTGAAAAAAAGAGTGGAGTTGGCAACAACTGTTTTGATGACGTCATCCTACATCCCTCTTCATGTGACCAGTTTCGCTTTAATAGATCACGCCAGTTGGGAGAACTACGTCATTGAGTGAACACGTGCAACTGCATTCTACTGGGGAAATGATGAATCAAAATCCAGTTTCAGCCACGAAATCATTTCAAATATTAAACGAGGATTTTGGAGATGAAACTTTGTCTCTTGCATATGTGTTTGAATGGCATAAGCGGTTTTCAGGGGGAAGGGGTGGTGTAGAAGATGAACTTGCTGGAGGCGACCCCAAGGTAAGCGATTACAGAACAAAACAGAGCTAAGATTCGTGATATTAGTGGATTCCCACTCACATCCATTGGTCAGACTACTAATCAATACTACTACATTGAAGTAATAAAAAGACATCGTGAAAAAATTAGGAAAAAAAAGGCCAGAATTGAGGAGTGATGGATGGCTGTTGCAACAAGACAAAACATCCGCTCACACGGCTCTATTTGTTAAGCAGTTTCTGGCCAGCAAAAATATACTGTGATGGGGCATCCTCATTTTTTTTATCTGATTTGGTCTCATGCGACTTTTTTTTTTAATTTCCAACAATTAAATCTTACTTAAAGGGAACCCATTTTACCTCAGTTGAAGAGGTACCCTCATTCTAGAACTGTTACCAGCAAAGGCAGCACCAAATGCAGAAGTGTGTGAATGCTGAAGGGAACTACTTTGAAGGTGATAATATCGCGGAGAACTGATTCTGTACGTAAAATGATTTGTTGGAACAGTCTCGGTTTTTTTGTGCGTGTGTCACACCTTGTTCTCTTCTTACATTACTCTTCATAACATTCTTTGTGTATTATAAATTTCCAATATAAAATTATTCACAATAAAAGGCCTTATTTTTGCTATACCACTATACCATCTTAAACACCCGTAGGGTACAAAGATTGATGTTCGTCGAATCTGTTAAGCTCAAAATTCTTCCGTTTGTAGCCTTAGCATCTACATAAGCCAGTAACCGCCTCCGGACAGAGGTGATCACTTTTATCTAGTGGTATGTTACGTGCTTACGGAACGAAAGTACCGATTTCTGTCCTCCGGATAAGCACGCCACTTTACCGTTGACGTGATGTGATAGTTTGGAAAGGAGGTGCCAGGGAGTTCAGGTGTCGTTCTCGTCACTTGACTGAAGCTTAAAATTACGAGGTCCGTCACCCATAGTGCTTGTGTTGCTCTTTTTAGTTTAATATAACTCTTCTTCAGTCGTACCATTTTAAACAAAGTAATACCTTTCACAAAGAGAGTAATTTCCATCTAATTGTATTCAGTTTCTACAATTCCTTCTGAGTGTAATAATTTCTATTCCTGTTATTGTGTGGGTAGATGTACAAATGTGTATAAGTTTGCAAAAACGTAAACTGCTGTACATTTTATGCAGAACTTAATTAATTAATTGAAATGCTCTGTTTATAGTATAAGTCTCTTCAGTATTTTCATGGATATTTGTAATTTTTACGAATGTATGAACAAGTAAGATTTCAAACTTTATTTTCTTTTTCTAATATTCTCCAAATAAGGATTTATCTGTAAAGATCAACGACACTCTGTGCGCCCCAAGACACATGTCTGTAAGAACAGAAACTAGAGAGCTGATGAAAAATATATCGTGGATCGAAAACGAGGAGATGCTAGATATGATATTGGTAAGATTTCTGTGTTTTCAGCATTTATTTTTCGCGTGTGAATAACAGAACATTATAAAGTTAGGTTGTCTATCGGATTAAAGTCGAATCCACGAGAGGAGTCATTGCATTTGCCTCATGCTTTGATTAAAAACGTATCCACCTACTGGCACAACTTGATGGGGACAGCATTTCATCCCTCGGGATAAAATTGCCACCAATATCAAAAGTACAAAATATCACTTGTTGAACAAGGATTTCGTTTTAAAAATTTTGACCATTCACAGTACCTTTATGACATATTCAAGTCTGGACCACTCCATGATTTCACCTCCACTGTAAGCGTATCTTTCAACTACTGTATGGCCGCGGTAGCTTGGTGGTCATGGTGGCAAACTCGCGGCAAGCATGTCATGAGTTCAAATCTTGATGCCATGGAAGACCCACCATGTGAAAGGGCTGATGCAACTTTAAATCACGTGGGGTTCAAAGTCCTCCCAAAGTCCGTTAACAAGACTTCATTCACTCTAATTATTCCCCATTTCCCCCCATGCAAGCTTTTGCACGCGTTTAGTGGGGCAACTTCACTCCTCATAATCTTATTTTAAACTTCTCTACCTCTTTCTTACTTTCTTCCAAGTGATTATTTAGAATTCCCTTTCAATAGCCGCACGCAGTTTTTAAGAGGTAACGGGGAACGGACTTAAAAATAATATTCTTTAATCCTTTATATTAAAGAAATTCATCCCTTCTCTTCTCGAGATGCGGCAGCCGGTAGAAAGACGGGCTTGGTTGTCGTGGAGATATGGTGTCATTTTCTCTTCGCTCTCCTTCGAAAGCGAAACAGAAACGAAATTAACTATGAGAGGGGTTTCTCACTCACCCTTCCACCAGCGTTGCTGAGGCACACTCAGTGTGGACTGCTATCTATTTTTATGTAACTTCAAGAAATTATCCTTTTTTCAACTAATTTTGATCAGTGGATAATAGTGCTTTCTCTAAGGTTCTACGTAAATGCATATAACCGTTGCCATTACCTTGGCAGTAATGAGTTAGGCCGATTTCACTCTAGGTAACTTTGTGTCCATCAGTGCGTTTCCTGTTGCCACGTCTCTACGTGAAAAGGCAAGGAGATTCCTTTCACACGCGGAAACGAAGTTGACAACTCTTGAGCCCGAAGAAGCAATCAAAACCTTCCTCCATTTTCAATACACAAGTAGCAGCATGTGAACAAAGTGTGAAATCGAAGGAGGAGAAGGTAGTTATTGAAAGATTGAGGAAGTGGCACAGCACAGAAAATGCCATTGGACTGCGTGCAAGGGATCGGCAATTTTTAATCAAAACTAGCGCCCGACTGTTAGGTGCGGCACAAGATGACTCGTACAAAAGGACCCTTAAAAATAGTAATACTCGTGTTTTTTTTTAATGCTGAAAAAGCTACAGAAAGATCAACGAAACTTTCTGAAATGTGTGACTTGAAACACGCCTTCTTGAAACTCAATTTTCAGGATTCCAAAATTATTCCAAAATCGATACATCCACAAAAGGTATACTAAGCAATCTACCACTATCAGCTTTTAATAGACCTATTTCTACCCATCAGAAGACCTTCCATCTTAAAGAACAATCAAGGAGTGTATTCTACTAAACAACATATTTTGATATCAAAAATTTGAAACTGACAAAAATTTTTGAAAATCATCCAGATTTAAAAATTTTTGAGGAAGTTCGAGCTTTTTTTTATAAAGCGTATCATTTCCAAAGGTAGAGAGTGGTATAGTGTAAAAACATTTAGTTTTTAATGTTAATATGATGTTTTACCTTTTATAAAAATTCATTTTTCTTTATCTATCAAGACTTTTATAAAAGATACAAAGTGAAATACCAGTTACACTATATTTTTAGAGAAGACCTATTTATTTATAATTCAAAATACAGAACGCATCCCTTTTGTAAACGTCTTTCTGTCATTTCACATCTATTTTTATTGAAATAATTACCTGTATAAAAATTGAATTTCAAAACTTATATCGCAATATATACGAGGGTCACTCTGAAATTTTTGAGATACTTCTTAGGTTTTTAAAGTTATACTTACAAAATTTTAGAAGTGTTCAAAGTAGTCTCCTCCAGCATCAGTGCTTGGATACATTTCTTGGAATTGAGGAAAACTCATTTACAGCCACATCAATGTCTTCTGAATGAAAACGACGTCCACACGTAAGTTCTTTTTTAGATAAATATAAATAACCAAAAGTCACACGCATAGCAGAACCGGAGAATAAAGTGGATGCTCTATCACCTTAATTTGTTTTTGCTTAAGAAATTCAGCTGTTAATCCGGTTGTATGGGAAGATGCACTGTCATGATGAAGCATTAGTCCCCTAACATTCGCTTCTTGGAGAATTTCTGTAAAGACATTTAGTGGTGCATGCCGGTTTGCTATTACTGTCTTCTGTCAGCAACTTGAGTGGTTTTGATCAATCCCGTACTTCTGAAGAAAGCGGCGCGCATTACTTTTAAAATTTGCTTTGTTGGCTCTTTACTATTGTTGGCATGAGATCATCTTCAATGACCCATACTTTGCTTTCTTGATGTGTTGGAACTTCAGAAAATGGCATGTACGTTTCATCATCCATTACAGTTTTTAAGTAGGCAGTGTCCTGCCATCATTTACGGCAATTTAAAAGGGATTTTTTACTGATTTTGACACACGTTCCTCTTTTGGTTAACTCAATTGAATTACATGGGGAACCCAAGGCAAAAACTACTTTTCATATGTAATTCTTCATGAATAATTTTGTATATGGCTTGCGGTCCAAAAGTTAAACTTCTTCTGTATCATTCGGTAAATTTATAGCGATTATCACCCGTTAACATTTTTCGTATGGCAGACACATTATCGGGATTACTGCCCGCCACCGTGGCCGCGTGTGTTCTTCATCCTGAAAGGAAATTGTGAAGGCACTGCAAAATTCTTTAAACCATCTGAATACATTAGCACGATATGGAGATTCATCACCAAATGCTAATTGCAGCCTTTGAACGCATTCCTCTTGATATAATCCAGCTTTAAAATCATAGAAAATCATAGCACGATAGTATTCTCGCGTCAACTCCATATTTTCTTTCTGTCTAAAATTTATTCTATGCTAAAGAGCTTGAAGTAAGTAGGTAAAAAGTCATCTCCTGTATTAAAATGCTTTGTATTTCCATACTAAACCACTAATTTTATTTTATAACTTCTTGTTTGCGCGTGTCTCAAAAATTTCAGAGTTACCCTCGTATATGCCTTTGGCCCTAAGAAAATCTAGAAGCAGTTTTGTATACAGACAGGTCTTGAAAGGTTTTTTTATGTTAGGTCTTCCTTCATAAGTAATCTAAGATGTTTCTTTTTAAGTTGCGTATATATTTAATGTATATAAAAATTGCCTTTTTCAGACTGGCAGCGATTTTAGTACCTTCTCTGAAGATGATTTAATCCTAGATACTGGGCACCCACATGAAGATGTAAAAGTAATTACTTCTGGAGTTTTGCAGGTAATTTCATTTATTTTTATACACAACTTCCCATAGCAGAAAAAAATATTCTTTATCCAATAAATTTAATTTAATAAAATTAATAAATATTGAATTTTATTTAATTATTGCTTAAAATCTGCAATTCATTTTATTATTTTTATTAACGTTCTGGATTTCTCATCTTGTTCCTATTTGTTCGATTTTATTTATATTATTATTTTCTGATTTTAAGGTTCTGTTAATTCTGATGTTAAGTGTTTATTTTTTTATATAATTTTTTGTTCGGTTATTTTTTTAAATGAAAAGCTAAAAATCTGCATTTTGCATTTATTGGGTTGATCGGGGTTTGAGGATTTTATGTAGATCAGTCGCAAAAAACAAGACAGTTCTTCAGAAGCAATGCAAACTGATATTCGAAAAAAAAATCCTTGAAACTCCACACCTTCAGACACAACTATCCGTGTCTAAAATACAAGTATGTAAAAGATTATTCACAAGCACTCGTTCACTCAACAGCCGAAGTAATCACTAATCGCTGGTCGACTCTTCAACGGTCAAAGCAAGGCTACTAATATCTTGTCTAAACAATACTAAGTCAGTTTCGGTGAGCGCCTCCCTATTTACAGGTATCGCGGATCCTTCTAGAAAGATCCGCTTGCGTCATAGATCGTAAAATTAGTGTATTTCACCTCTAATTTCCAGAATAATCCATAGGGTCACGGCTCCCCAAAAAAGAGCCAACTCGACTTTTGTCTAAGATTTCAAAAATTTTCCATTAAATCGCCATTATAATGTAAGGAATGGCGTTCTTTTTGAATATTACAACTGTTAACATAAAATAAATGCAGCATTGAGTAATATAAACCTATTACACATCTAGATATAAATTATTTGTTGTTATAAATTATTGTTTCTATTTCTATATTTATAATCATAATCTCACAGAAAATGTTATTTCCTAGTTCATCCTTCTGATTCAATAGTACTGTAGTCAAATAACCTTTTTGTAAATTTTTTTTAGTTTTAAAGTTTTGAAAAAAAATAAAACTTTTCAATCTCTACATATTAGGTCACACTCTCTTATATTATTTATTTATTTATCTTGGTGGGAAATTTTAATCGTTAATAAAATACATTTTTAATCCAATTAAACTGAAATTTTTAACATGATTATTTTGGAATACAAAACAATAATTTAACTATAATTAATAAAAATTAATTGATTAAAACTAATTATTTAAGAAATTACAAATATCATTGGCATCATTTTTGGTGACTTTGCGACCTTTTGCGACTTGTGTCAAAACTTGAAAAGGTTTTTTCTCACGTTTTAAAGCATTCAGTTGAACTGAAATTTTATATACATGATTGCTTTGGAGGACAATACGATACTTAAATGATAATTAATAAAAATTAATTACCACTTAATGTTATGATTCTATCAATATTCATATTAATTGTAACAATTTAATAAAAAGTAGCTAAAATAAAAAATTTCTTTGTTGATCTAAGTAGGAATTGACTTAAAAAAATTTATATTACTTTTTTAATTCAAAACACCTCTATGCATTTAATTAAATTTAAACAATGTAACACTCTTAATTAATTTATTTATTTATTTATTTATTTGGAAAAGGGAACAGATGTACTAATTAATATAATATTCATTGCTTGTTCTTTTGACTTCGTGTAACTGAACAATTTTTAAAGTTAAAGTAGTATGACCGACCATACAGGGTGAACGCGGCAGCAAAGCTGTCATAGCCGCGAACTCGTAATTGTGTGAAGTGATTTTGAGAACAGAGAAAGTCAATAAAAATCGTTTTTTTCTTGGTGTTTCTATCTATCGTGTAACATAAAAAAGGAAATAAAAATTTCTTAAGCGGGTTCATTCATGTGACGTTCTGTATTTTAAGCACTATTAGGGAATTTGTTTTGACCACCAGTAAAAAGATAGAACTTTAAGTTTTTCATCATTATTTATATGCATTTTAAGAGTATGTATATAAATGTCTAGCCAAAAATATCCAACAGAATGTGAGTTATAGCGCTCTGAACACACCCTCCAAAAAATGGATTTCACTTCCTCCATGATTGCGGCTGATTGGCTGATCTGAAATATAAAAAATTAACAGCGTTTTAATCTATAATCTTAAATGCACCAAATGCATCAAAGTCACTACACGTGATTGAAAATATCAAAAATTGGATTTTTGGTAGACTTCTGAAGAAGCAGTTTCGAATTTCATGAGGTTTTTTGTTATGTTTTTGTTATAAAAAATAGAAATATTTTGAATTTTAGAATGATCGTACTTCATTTGGTGCATATATATGCACTAAGTCTACCCTATAAATTTGAAGTCATTCGGTCAAACCCTTCTTGAGATAAGATGGAGGAAGGGTGAAAAATACAGTTTTGAGAAAAACGCGTTTAAAGTTTCCAAGTCTGATTAAAACAATGAAATTCTTAACTTAGCGCTACGAACAGCTGCTCTGCTAACACCTTCTTCCTTATAACGACTTTGAATTTTAAAAAATCACTTTACCATCACATGGGTGAACCCTTTAACTCTCAAAACCATTTTAAAAAACAATATCTGATGTACATATTCTAAATAAACAAATATTAGAAAAGAATAAATAACCCATGAAACTAAATCACAAAGTTACTGAGCGTAGAATCAAATGAGACTTTTAAGTCTGTTAGAAGACTCATTATCTTGTCACAAAACATTCTGGCATTTACTTCAATTTATTTCATATGTTTGTGATACTTTTCAGCAAACAGTAATATTTTTTGAACTGTTCTTTCTCGGATATTTAGAGAAGAAAAATACGCGTCAACTGTTCTGATATTATTACATCGAGTTTCCTTTTAAAAATGTTAGTTGTTTTTTTAGTTAAAGAAGAGTAAAAAACCGTAATATCCCGTTTCTAGGAGGGCATTTATTTTTCGTTTTGTCGAAGTGGGTGACATAGCAGATCTGAAATGGGGATGAGAGATGTGATTCCTTATCTATTTTCCAACCTATTGCATTAGAAAATATTTTATATGAAATTTGTGGAGAGGCTGGCTATATTTTCTTTATTAGATCTTCCCTTCAAAATTAGGACATATAATGCAGTTGAAACAACTATGAATAAAAGAGAAAAGTAGTTTGGAACACACAAAAACACAAAAAAAGGTAAACACAAAAGGTGTATAGATGTATATTTATGCAGTGGAAATACATGCGAATATGTGAAGAAAGATATATTTTCCTGGCGTACAATTTTATAATTTACTGATTTAATTTCAAAAATTCTGGTCAATATATTTAAAATGCATACGACTTAGTAGGAAAAGCCCCCTACAATATGCAACAATAAAATCAAATATCGAAGAGAAAATGAAATGATATATTTCAATTATTGAAGTTCTATAATATAAGCAATTGGCTTTCTTTGTGACGCATTAAAAAAAATGATGAGTAGAGTAGACTAAGAAAATTAAATTAAGTAATAATTGAATCAAGCTATTACTTAAGTTTATATATATATATATAAGTTATTCTATCTATTGTTAAATAAAATTAATCTCAAGCGGTTGCACATAAAAATTCATTCCAGAAGATGTTTTCTTCTTCAAGTAAGATTTAAAGCGTGCCGAGCCATTACTTAAATACTGGCTCAACCGCTTTGAGAACCCCACCTGAAAGCAAAATATGTGCGTCATTTTGAAGCATCTCCACAATGGCAAACATTTAAGTGCAGACCCTGAGGGTTAACTTAATGTATCCGACTACTTGCGACACCTTTTTTTTTTTTTTGAAAAAATAAAAAAAATTTGTGATTTTTAGACTTATTTAGTATATTTTAAGGAAAAAATCGTAAAATTGAAAACAGAAAAAAGTTTTATTATTATTAAAAGGGGAAAAAACTGATGAAAATGTACAAAAAATTACGTAAACGGAGCATGCTCTGTACAAAACTTTTTTGAGCAAATTCTCAATTTTTAAATTTTAATGTGTTACTTTGCTATTCATGTTTGAATTGACCTTCAGAATAATAGATGTTTTAATTTTTACAAAAACTAGAGCACTCTATCTTAGTGACAACATGAAATTAATTAAAAAACAGTGATTATATTCACATAAAGGACTGTAAATTTTGAAATATAACAGTGATTGATAAATCTGAAGGTCAAAACATTTCTACTGTTATACAAAACATTCACAAAAAATTTCAGCAAATTATTTTTAAAACTTTTTGAGCAATCGCTGTCCCCGTTTGAGTCTCGAAAAAAACACATTTCGAGTAAAACGCATTTTAAAGTTTGACATATTGTGTAAAGTTATGGCATCTTATTTTATTAAAACACTTGTAGTTTTTGTTCTAGTGAATGGAAAATAAAAAGTTTGGTATTTTTATTAAGCTAATAAGATGGCCTATAAAATAAAATCGTTAAAAAAAAATTGTCAATTTTTGAAAAAAATCATGATTTTAGAGTAGTTGGATACCTTAATTGCCAGCGGCGTATATATTCGTCTTGCTCAACAGGAGCGTTGAGTGCCCTGGGCGTATTTTTTCGTCCTACCGAAATACGATTCTTTTCTTTGCGCAGCTATCAGTAAAACTATTCCAAAGGCTATGGAATACAATAAAATGACCTTTACAGTGTTTGAAAAGGATTTACTTATTTCAAGGAAAATTTGCTTATTTGTGCCTTTTCTTTTTCTTCCAGTACACCGCATACGTATGCCTATGTGAAAAAAGTGGCACTGGGGAACGAATCACGTAACTTTTAATCGGCAGTTAAATGGTTAAAGACTTTAGATATTTGGATAGAAGGATTAAGCATACGTCTTCTCTCTTGATAGTTCAACCGAGTCTTTCCAAATTTGTCCTCTCAGGGGGTGCGGTTTTTTAACCTCTCGAATTCCACTCGAAATTCGGCTTCCGCGTGCAGAGTAGATGTTCTTTTTTATGGCTGTCAACTGTTAGCGTGATGTCAGATGAAAGGATTCTACAATATTTTAAGAGAGCACGCGTTGGTATGGAGGGGTAATTCTATTTGCAAGTAATTCTATTTGTAAGTAATTCTATTTGCCGCTTTCTTCAGCTGCGAGAAGAGGGATAATGTCACATCTTCAAAGAGCTTTCACCCAGAGGAGAGTAGCACACATCTAAACGAACTTTTATTCATCACAATTAAATTGTTGAACACCCTGTATATTTCTAGTGAATATAAGCTCATATTATAGTACTGCTTATCTTGATATGCTGCCACATACCCCATACAAAAAGTACCCTGCAATATTAAAATTTATCTATATTAGTCACAGTTAAACTTGAAAATGAAATCCACGCATCGTCTGACAAGTTTTCTTAAATTTATGCTCCTCAAAAAAGAACTTCTAGCCAATAAAAACGTAAAAATGCACATGTTCTAAAAATTGATGTCGAAATAAAACGTAAGCTTAGTCCGTGACATCGCCAAGAATAAGCGAATAAACATTGTTGACTATTATACAATAATGCAAGTAGCCCAACGTAACATTGACCAAATGCATCAACGCTTTTGAGGGTAATAGGTTTTATTTCAGAATATCTAGGGTCACTATGTGCTAAATAGAGGATGTTCTTCAATTTTGTAATTGATGAAACTGCAATTTTTATAATCCTTGTCATAGTTTTCGAGAAATGAGAACGTTAGTTTCACCTCCAGTGACGTTGTGATTAGTTTCATATGATCTTACCAAGATATTTCAGTACTTCTTCTGGACTTGGTCCTGGCAAATCGATATGCCTCAGGGATCGCTTCCTGCGCTGGGGTGTACGGTAACGAGACTGCAGATACACTTGTAAGAAATGGATGTGATCTTCCATTCACAAACTCTGCAGATGTAACCCCTTTGGAAATCCACTCCCTCCATAAAAGCAAATTACTCTCCACGTGGTGCATCCCGCCAGATCAAAATTGGTATGCTTCTAACCGCCGAGGACTATCTTTATCATGCAGTGGCTGTCCAATCGGCCTTGGCCAGGTTTAGAAGTGGATATTTGAGACTCATGAAGTTCCAGAATGGTGAAAGAATTTTCCCTGCGTACTCCTGCCCCCCCATGCCGGCCTTTTCATCTTCTTATTTTAGGTGTCTCCTAGAGCAGTGATGGCAAACCTATGACCCGTGGGTCAGATATTGACCCACGCAAGCTTTTTAACTGACCCACGATTTCTAGGCACAGCACTTGTTTTTTTATGCGGGTTTGTTTAGATTTTCTAATTTGGGATTATTTTATTCTATTTGTATTTTTCAAGCACCGTATTGACACAAAAGCAATTTAAATGCTGTCTATAACCTTCAGTTTAATCATTATAGTTCCAAAGTTACGCAAATGACTACAAATGTATATAAATTAAGCAAAAGTGCTTATAAAATATCAAATAAAGTGTGTATAATTTTATACACATTTTGTTTTTTGAAAAAAAAAATCGACAATCCAGAGCAAATAACCATATTTAAAACTTTTCTTCGGATAAAATTTACTTTTGTAAGGTTATGTTCAGTTATGTTTGTAGAAAGAGACTTCCATAGCACTTGTATCGTCCCCTCTATATTTCGCCTTGTGAGGTGCCAATAAGCGCCATGTGCATGTATGTTACTCTCGATACAAGCAATTTTTCACTCGCAATTTAAGGCATGCCTGTACCAGTTAGTACTAGTGTTGAACTTAGTGGCATTCATTTCAAACGCATTTATAAGTAATTTGTATGTATATTAGGAATGTTAATATAAAATTTCTTCTCAAGTTATTGTATTCTAAATATAAATACACTCTATAACAAAAAAAACGACGCACCAAGAACGAACTGTCCAATAGAGATAAAAATTGGTAGGTAGAAATATTACGTATAGAATAATAAATGATTTAAATTTCAGAAAAATTTAATGATTTTTTAGAGTTAAATAGTTACAAAGTAACGAGCTCAATAAGGAATTTACCCTCCTCTTGCCTGGATGCAAGCTGCCACACGACGTGACATAGAGTGATAAAGCGCCCTGATGGTCTCCTGTGGTATTTCTTGCCAAATTTTCTCTAATTGTCGGGCCAGGTCATCAACATTCCCTGGTAGATGTAGTCTTCTTCCCATCATATCCCATACATACTCGATTGGAGAGGTATCTGGCGATCTGGCTGGCCAAGGAAGTGTTTGATAAACTGTTAAACAGTTCATAGCAACATGTGTGGTATGTGGTTTGGCATTATCTTGCTGAAAAATAAGGCCAGAATACTGCAAAATGAACGGTAGCAAAACAGTTCTCAGAATGCCGTCGACGTACCAATGTGCTGTAAGTGTGGCTCTAATGACGACCAAAGGGATCCGGCTTCAGAATAAATGGCACCCCAGACCATAACTCCTTGTTGAGGGCCTGTGTGGCCTGCAATATTGAAAGCAGGATCGGTACGCTGCACTGGCCGGCTCCAGACACGTCTTTGATGTTTGTCAGGACACAGTTGGAAACCGAATTCATCTCTAAACACTATACGTCCCCAGTCAGCATGATTCCAACCTGTTCGAACCAAGTACCACTGTAATCTGGCTTGAAAGTGTGGAGGCGTGATTGGCCGTTAACGTAGTGGTCGATACGAGGGTAAATTTTGCTCTATTAGCCGTCTGTGAATGGTCATGGTGGACACTCGTGTGCGGGTCGTACATCTGATGGTTGATAACGATGGATTAAACACTTTTGATAGCTGATCTGACAATCAATATGGGCTCCTGATCTTCTGTGGCCATAGGTCGACCGCTACCTTCATGACGCTGAAATCTGCCACTGCCCACCCATTCTTGCCAGCATCTTCTAATGGCCGCATCGCTTCGACCCATATGACCAGCGATTCTCCGATATGCCCAACCCCCTCTTTCAGTTCAATGATACGACCTCTTTCAAACTCTGACAGTTGCTCGTAATGAGCTCAAATACTACGGCGAGGCATTTTTTTAGTTGTTCAAAGGTATCCTAAATCTCAATGCAGCAGAAATTTTCATCATCAGATTGAGAATCGCTTCGTATAGACACCTGCTAAGTGCACAGTTCCGATGCGCTGTAGCTCCCGCTATTCATTCGTTGGACACTAAATTTTAATCATTTGCATGTTCGGTTGAAATGTCTTTGCATACGAAATTTCATTACAATCGGGCAATTCCTTCTTAATGCGTCGTTTTTTTTTGCTGTTGTTATAGAGTGCATTTTTAATTGTAGCCCTGTACTATGCCGGTGGTTAAAAAATTAAAAACAAACCACATACAACTTCCAGGCCATATCAAGCTGAATGTTTTGATAAATATGGTGTGGTTGAAAGGAATAAAATGGTAATATGTGTAATTTGTAATGAAAAAGTGACTTCACCTACATTTAATGTAAAACGACATTTTGAAACTTTTCATTGTAAAATCGCGATGTCAACAAATGAAGGGAGGGGGAAACGTATTTTTTTACAAAAGAAAAAAGATATTTTTTTTTTCAAAGCAGTATTTTAAAAGGTTTTTTGGTTCCAAAAAACAACATTACAGTTGCTAGATTCCAAGTTCCCCATTGCATTGCTCGCCACAGGAAACCTCTTTCAGAAGGAGAATTTGTAAGAAGAAGCTTTTTGGAATGTAGTCCTACATTGCTTGCTGATTTTAAAGAAAAAAAAACTTGATTATAAAGCGCATAAATGAGTTACCTATAAGTCGCAATATAATTAAAGATGGAGTAATAGAATTAGAAAAAAAAATCGCAAATACTTAATGATTTAAATTACGCAGAAGAGAATTCAACTGCTTTAGATGAGAGTAATCACGTAAATGGTTATGTACAATCAGCAATTTTTGCTCGGTATAAGTATGGAAATATAATAAAAGAAGAGTTAATAAAACCAATAATGTTAAAAGGGAAGTGCACCCGTATTGATATTTTTGAAGAATTTGATATTGCATTTAAAGAAATGGATATTGACCTACAAAAAATAGTTTCTGTAACAACAGACGGTACATCTTGTATGAAAGGCAAAAACTTTGGATTTATTCTGTATCTTAAGCAAAATATTTCACATTCTCTGATTGAATTTCATTGTATAACACAACAGCAAGTTTTATGAACGAAGCATGGTTCAAAAACATTTTCCACTGTAATGTAAGTTGAAATAAAAATAATCAACTTTATAAACGCAAGATCTCTTTATAAAAGGCTATTAGCACATTTCTTAGAAGAAATTTAATGCCAATATTCAGAGACTTTGACATATAACAACATGCAATGGCTTAGTTTCGGTCAAGCCCTTAATCACTTTGTAAAGTTATTAGAAGAAATTAAGCTCTTTTTAATTGAAATAGGCAAGTTTCGATGAATTATCTAATATACATTGTCTAAAGGATTTAATATTTTTATGCGACGTAACTCAGCATTTTAATGAACTGAATACAAAAAATTCAAGGGCATGGATTAATATTTTTAACGATGACAATATTAAAATATTTATGACGAAACTTGACATCTTTAGGATCTGGAAATGAAAATCATGAAATATTTTCCTCAATTACAAAAACATTTCCAAACTTTTTTTTTTTTTTGGAAAACTCCATTGACATTTAAGAAAATGCAATTAAAAAATATTTAATGATTATGCAGGAAATTAAACACGCTTTAAAGGAGAGATTCAATCAATTTAAAAGTTTGGAAAATAAATTTCCCTTTATTTTATATCCATACAAAACAGAATTTGAAACAATGGAGTTAACCGAATTTATGTGGCTAGGTATCGATAATTTAGAAATGGAATTAGTTGAATTTCAAAACAGCGTAGACTGGAAAACAAAATTTGAAGACTTGATTTCTGAAGTAAAAGGAAAACTATGTGAAAGTAGTGCAGATAATATTGATCCCACAGTAAAAATTG
Source organism: Trichonephila inaurata madagascariensis (assembly GCA_019973955.1). Classification (NCBI taxonomy): domain Eukaryota; kingdom Metazoa; phylum Arthropoda; class Arachnida; order Araneae; family Nephilidae; genus Trichonephila; species Trichonephila inaurata. The sequence goes on along the minus strand of BMAV01026137.1, from coordinate 444,267 downwards.
AAAATATATTAAACACACACGTATGGAATAATTCTTTACTAAATAATTTTATTGCAATGTGTGAAAATACTAGTTAATGCTCTTTTAATGAATTTGGGTATACATATTCGTGTGAAAAATTGTTTTCTTCGATGAACTTTGTAAAATTTTCTAATATAAATAGACTTGACAGGGAACTAACTGCGAAATGCGTCAAACTAATGAATACGAAATATAAACCTAATATTAAAAACTATCTGAAAATAAACACAGCAACAGATTTCTTATTAAATACTTTAAAATCAATTTTGTTATACACATATATATATATATATATATATATATATATATATATATATTAATAAATAATATTTCATAATATATATTGTATGTAATTTTCATTACTTCTTGTTCATTCAAACACTTATTGCCATTTACCAAACACTGAATAATTTTTATCCCCATTAAATAGTTTTAATTCGTCAAAAACCATGTCCATTTTTACCCGTTAAGACAGTTGAATTTTAAAGATGTTTTGTTTTAAAAATACTTAGTTAAAAATGTTTAAACTGCAAATGGCAACTGGTGCAAATGGTCATTAGAGACTCACAAGCTCGAACTAAAAAAATATATGAACAAAATTTGACCCCCCTGTCCTAGAGGCATTTGATGACTGAGCAGAAGAGAAATTTCGCACTACCTGTACGGCGAGGTGTTTTGTACGAGTGTAAGCTTTCCTACACCAGGTTCAAAACAATAATGTTTACAAAACAACTGTATGTAAACATTATTTTCACTATCGAGCTTCCTTTGTGAATATAACTTCGCTTTATAACGGTTTTGCTGCACGCTGTACATTTCCAGGCATTACATTTAAAAATATATTTGTGTTATCAAATGACTAAATAATATTATCAATGTTCATTTTTTATTCACTCTAAAAGAAAAATCTGTACGAAGTTCAATTCAAATATGCAGCCATTTTTCAGCAATACAAAGTATGTTTTCATTTGAATCAAAATATTTTTCCATTTGTAAGACCCTTGGGAACTATATCTAAAAAAAATTATTTACAAAATACTCCTTTTGAAATTTTTTTGCAGGTAAGTGGTGTAAACGAAGGGAAAAAATACAATATGCTTCCGAACACGGATTCTTTGTGGTACTTTGTTAAAACAGGATCCTTCTGCGAATATTTGAATGCTCCAGAAAGTATTGGAATCTTGGGATATCTATTGAGGACCAACAGTGACACAACAGTGATATGCACGAAAAAGCAAGGTACAGTATTTATTTTTAACATTGGTAAAATGACATAATTTTCTTAAGTAAATTGTCTTTTAACCCTTTATCTACCGCATTATGATTTACTGCAGTTTTTTTCATGCAATTTTTTTTTTTTAATCACTACATTGAAAATTAAGGGATATACATAAGCAAAACTTTGGGAATATTCATACACAACTTTGGGAAATTTAATCCGTTAGAGCTCTAATTAGTTAATTAAAGATATTCAACTGTAAAATTAATTAGATACACTGTTCACTTAAAATAAATACTCAAATCGTTTTCTAAGGTCTTCCTTAACATACAAAAAAAAGACACTTAAATTTTGGCATTAACTTTTTGTCAAAAATGATAATCTTCGCAATCCGGTGAAAACGCCGACAGCTGAAAACACAATTTCTGCTATAAAACTATTCGCCTTCCCCGCTAAAATACTCATCATAGAACCCGTAAAAATTATTATTCTATGTAATTTTAAAGTGAGAGGTACTTATAAGTACCATCGGTAGATAAAGGGTTAAATCACTGAATTGACATTTGCATTTTGCTATAATTTTCTTCATCCATATTTCTATCGTATACATCAAAATATTAAATAGCTTCATGTCTGAATGTGGTATCATAAAAGGAATATAGTTATCAAAATAATGTCTTATTAAGAAAGAAAAAAAATGGCACAATAATTCCACAATTTGAAAAAAAAACTCTTCGTTTCATTTTTCCCAAAACTTTTACTATTTGACCCCGTATCAAAAAAAACATTTCTCAAACTCCCAAATGGAAGGGAGAATCCTGAAAGTGACATTCCATGGAACTAAATAACAATGGAACCTGGAAACAATATCTGCGATGTCAAATTATTGAATCGTTGCCAGTACTCTGATTGCGTAACTCTTCCGCTTAAAAGCTCATTAGTTTTATCAAATGTCATTTTCTCTCGGCGAAAGTACATTTAAACTTCTATAAAAGACACAATTAAAGTAATAGTTTACCATTCCGGATGAATTACAGCAACTTTAAATCAGCACAAAGTTTCACAATATGTTTCAATATGCAGATATTTAATTATAGGTTGATTAAAAGAACAATTAAATATGTTGGTAGAAAGACTTTTTCTGGAGCCATTTTCTCTTGATTCCGATAATATGAGTTATAAAATCAAATATGTTTCCAACTTAAATTCATTGATCGTAATAATAGTTAAAAATAAATTTTGATTTTTAAAAAATATTTTGTTTTTTTTTTAATTTATTCCCTAAGAATTGCGCTATAGATAACTAACCATTAGACATGTTCTTGTTAAGTACCGTGCCTCAGTTGATACCAGAATCTCTGACCTTCTGCTCTATATAATGTGAAAATTTGATATCTCCATGAATGCTTAGCAACATCTATTACTCAAATTAGTGTTTTTTGAATTTTAAGAAATTTATATCTAAGTTCACACATCTTAGTCGTTAGTGATCAATATAGAGGCGTAGCTACCGCCGTATCAATGGTACGGGCCCCCCGAGCTGCAGGGGCCCCAATATGTATAACACTACAGTTCCACTAACAGGGTTTTCATATCTAAAGAAGGACCCGAAGGAATTTTGATACAGGGCCCAATCAGAACTAAATACGTCAGTGAATCAATATTTAGTTTTAAATAATCCACGTCCGAATCGATTGAACTCCTAACGTGAAAATAAATTAGCGGTTTATTTACATTATTTAAAATTTATAATCAATGCTTTGAAAGTTACAATAAGATGGTATTTACATTGTTGAGTGATCGGGGATGGGGGAAGGGAAACATGAATCAACAGTCCCTCAACTTGGCCTTTTTTAAATTTTCGGTGAATCCCATTTTCTTTCAAAACCCTTTTTACTTTTTGGGCTTTCAAAGTTAATTTCCCAGTTAACCATGTTCTTTGGCCAATTTTGGTCAGTCAGTTAACATCTGTGATGGAATGTCACAGAGTTTCTTGTTAGCTGGGGTAAGTGTAAAAATTGCCTAATGGACTGGTAACAAATACTTCTCCCCTTCATTTAGTATAATCAAGATATCAAGAAATAAATCGTCGATTATCTGCTTACTTAAAATGCTTTCAGAGCATATATTAAATTATTTATATTGCTTGGAAATATGGCATCTGTTCAAGCATAACTCGCTTTAAGCAACCACGCAATTTTCATTTACAACAATCGTATGCAATCTTAAAGTGAGGCACGATATAAAATTACAAATAAATGTTCTACCTCAAAAAAAATGGTAAAAACGTACTCGTTTTATACATAGAATAGGATCCTTTATGAAATAAGAGAAATAATCGTTACCAGACTATTCGGCAATTTTTGTACTTACCCTAGTTAACAGGAAACTAATATTCCACAGATTCTAAAAATGCAAAACAACCTTGGATCTCTGAGCTTAAAAGAGGGAGCATAAGAATACAAAACATTTGACATAACTATTTGATCAATAATGTAGGATAAAGAATATGAAAGGACTAACTGGCGTAGAAATTTAGTTGTATGGTCCGAATATAAAAGGCAAGAGCGAAAGAAAACGGGATCATTCGCCCTGATGAAGAACCAAAGCCACGCCTCTCGGATCCCATCATCTCGACCAATCACCGTCATGCCACTCAGCAGAATGCAAAAACTCCACTTTCGCCATGCCCAACATCGCAGACTTCCAGATATGGGATTGAGGACTGTTTTACAGTCCGGATGACCAGATAGAAACGCCTATTCAACATAAAACGGGATCATTTTCACGGCCTTTTTTTGAAACAAGACGAAGTAGCGCCCTACGTTAAAGGACTGATGTGATTGACTCTTCCTCCTCTCCTCTTATCTCTTACTTAAAAACCAAAAAGTAATCCATCTTTGATCATACTGTAACTTTTTAAAAAAATATAACTTTTTTTAAAAAATTTAAATCAGCGATACCCAACCCCGTCCCAGCGGCCTTTTATGACCCCGGGCGGCCCCCGCCCCGGAAAATTTACTTAAGAACATTGTATTAAAAATTTGGTGGGAAATTCTTTGTCCAGAAATCAGATATATCAATTTTGCTTTTTGCTGTTGGTGTCGGACGGATACGAATTGATATTCTTTTTCTATTTGTAACGGTTACGACTAGGGATAACAAACAACAGTGGAGTAGTAGTGACAATTTTTTGGGTAGAATTAATTTTTAACTATCTTTCATAATTTGCAAGTAAAAAATATTCGAAGAAAATATATCGTTTTAAGACGATTGGGAGGTTGACTATTTTGTAGTGAAAAACAAAACAGTCTACCTATTTTGTACCAGTAATCGTTTCATTTCTCACGAAAGTGCTGTATTTAAAAAAACCAATAAACAGGAATCTCATTCAATGACACTTTTCCTCGAAGATCTCTTTCAAGAGATGATTAATAGGCTTTCTTGAATAATCTTTGCAACAACAACAAAGTGTTTAGTCAGTCGTAATATCACTGCGGGTGAAAAGACATTCTATGAAGTTTGTTATATTATTGGTAATCATATGCAACCGTTTATTGATGTAGAAACTGTGAAGGAGTGTTTCTTAAATGCTTCTAATTTAGTGTTAGTGACAAAAATAAAAATATAAAAAATAATAATTAAAAAAGCAAAACAGGAGTTAAAATTTTTGATCCAACTTTCCACATTTTAAATTTCAAGTTATTTTTTGTCTTCAAGCTTTTTCCCCCCCCCTCCTCCATTTATCCTCATGTTGAGGCCCGCGTGAAATAAATAACATTTGTATGCGGCCCGCGTGGATTAGCTGACATATGTATGCGGCCCAGCAGAAAAAAGGTTGAGTACCGCCGATTTAAATAAACCGTTACTTTTATTTCCTGTTCAGAGTACAATTAATTCAGACTTGGGACTATTCAAAATTCATTATGATTATGTAAGACTAAAATGAACTTTTCTTTGAAAGAAAATTGGATCCTCACAGCATGAGAAAGGATTATATGTAAAAAATATTTTGATAGAATATGTTCTAAATATAATTCTATCGAAGTTTATCATGGCTCACTCTGTGATAAATGAGTGTAGGTCAACTTAAATAACTTATAATTGTTTACAAACATGTTTTATAAAGATGTGTTATAATAATATTTCTACTTTCATTTATTAATGGTAAACCATGATGTATCATGTTACAACAGTTGAAGTTGCTTATAATTTAATTTATTTAATGCTTCCCATTACACGTTTAATTCTACATGGGGCTTTCTGCTGCGTAGAGGAAATGTGATTAATTGTCCTCCCCCTGGGAAACCCCTTTTAATGTCCACGATCCCAAATTTTAAGCAAAGAACCGTCGGCTAACCATTAGGGGGAAAATTTTAATTTTTTGCTCTTAGTTTTGTGGAAATACACCCCATCAAAAATGGTTAAGGTTTTTTGGGGGGGGTTGGGTGGGGTTTTTTTGGTTTGTTTTTTTTTTTTTTTTTTTTTGTTTTTGTTTGGGGTTTTTGGGTGGTGGGGGGGTTTTGTGTTTTTGTTTTTCACAGAAAATTATTTTAATTTAAAACAATTTGTAGACTTCTAGTCATGATATAAAGTATTGCTTGGTATAAATTACTATCAAGCAGCTAAAAGTGGTGAAAAACTAAGCCATTTTCTTGTTACAGCCTTGTTAGTGGCAATATTGCTTGATATTGTTTACAGAATTTCAGAAAAAATGTTACATACCAGGCATACATCATAAAATATTTCACATACCGTATATTTCCATGCATAATTCGAGAATTTTTGGAATTGTTTTTAAAGTCAAAGTAAGGGGGTCGGCTTGCATAAGGACACGCTGCTCTCGTCAAAAACGTAGTTTAGAAAAAACATAATTTATTTAATAAAAAAAACGCCAAGCAAAATCTTTTAATTTTGGGAGTATTTTGAATGGAACATTTATTCTAAAAGGGAGAAGTCACATAAATCCTTCGAAGTTAGAGTCGGAATCCGAGTTTTCAAATTGTTCTTAAAATTTATATCCCTCATCATCCATTCATCATGAGGAAAGTCTTCCGGCACGTGATGAAACATAAGTCGAAGATTACTTGCCGTATACGAATTTCTCTTCTCGTTCATTTTCCGAACGAAAAAAAATGGCGCAGAAAGTTAGAATACCACAGATTGTGTATAAGACAAAAAATGAATAGAAGAAAATGTGCAAAGCTCAGATAGGATTAGCAAAAATAAAACTATCGATATTAGCGTTTTACTCAACAGCAATTTGATTGGAAAATATCCCATCCGTTTTAACCCCCTTGGTAAAATTTTCACTCGCATGACAATATATTTTAAAAGTTTTTGTCTCACCAAAATTCCGTTTATGTACAGGTTTCTAATATGGGATGAATTTTTGAAAGAACGTACCCTCGCGCGGATCGGTTTGTATGAGAAAATATACGATATATTGTAACATCAGCATATAGTAGTTTATAACAAATGTAAATTTCACATTATTTCATGCTCTAGTTTTCAAATGTAACGCAGAACAAAATCGTGCAGGGCTCTGAATTCCTGAGATTGGGGATTGTTTGGGGTAAATAATTTTCAAGAACTTTATAATAATATTTTTGCTGAAACAGCTGCAATATATTTTTAAAAAATGAACTTTCCAAGCAGTACATCCCCATTCTTGGCCAAGGCTGTGTCAAAGTTCTTCAACCACTTTTCCACTTTATCCATCCACCTTATTAGGCCTTCCTCTTTTTTTTTTCCTTCTGGAGTTTGGAAAGCTATTTTCTTAACAGGATTTTCATCCCTATATCTAAATACACATCCTAGCCACCTCATTTTAGAAGTCTTGATAATTTTGACTTTGTTGGGTTCTCTGTATTTCGATTGAAGTTTAAGGTTGTATCGTATTCTCCAGATTCCGTTTCTCTAACTTGTGACGGGCTCACGCGTCTTTTCATTAACATGTCCTTTTGGGTTCTTTGGGGCCATAATTAATGGCAACTTTTCCAACCAAATTAAGAAGTGAAGCGTGAAGGAAATGTGCAAATTAGGAAGCTTTTAAATAATAGAAGTTTAGAGTAAGGGGGAGGGAATTTAGGGAATGTTATGATAGTCCGTGATTCAAGTGTGAAGAGGTTTTGAAAGGTTAAGTGACAGCCAGCAGAAGTTATCCGTGACAGAGAGCCCTTAGTCAAGGTGCATACCATTGCACGCCAGTGAACCGCAACTTCAAATAGGATTAAGTAGAGTGATACTTCGTGGGACGATAAAGGTAGGAGTGACTATTTAAATATTCTGATCTATGATTGAATTGGAATTGAGCTTAGGCGAGTTAGTTATTGATAGTGATCCGGGTTAAGTTATTTCGGTATTATATATATTGTGTGTTTAGCCATCACGTAGATTCTCTCACATATCATATTATTATCTAATCTGTTAGAGGTTTAAGTTTAAGGTCTTAATAAAGTTATATTAAGATCATGGCAGCTTCTAGTTCTTCATTTATTCCTTCACCTCTAGCTGGGGCGTCCTTACAAACTGTACCAAAAATCTTTCTTAAGATTTTACTCTCGAAAGTCACCAGTTTCACGTCGACTTCTTTATTAGTTGTCCAGAAAAATTCACTGCCATATCAAACAATTGATCATACTAAAGTCTTGTTTTTGTTTTGCTACTTGAGTATTTAGATTTTTAAACTGGTTTTGCAATCCGTGATAACATCTGTTAACCATCTTGATTCTATTTTTGATTTCAAATTTTATGTCATTACAACTGGCGTATCTAGTCCTAACTGGGTCCTGTATCAAAATTCTTTGGGGTTCTTTCAGCGGCCTCTTAACATTTTAGGAGGATTTTGCACATGTTGAGGCCCCTTTAGCTGTGGGGTCCAGTATCATTGATACGACTGATATGAGGCGGCTACGCCCTAGGTCATTACTATTATTTAAAATTGTGCCTAAATATTTAAATCGAATCGTTCAAATTCATATAAAAAATGAGCTACAGCTTAAAAAATGCACTGTTGCCACCAAAAAATGTAATTTTCTTTACTGAAATATATATATATATATAATACATTTATTATGTTCATCACAGTGGCGCACACAGACTGTTTTAATGGAGAGGTTATACTTTTTAAAAACGTAGATTTGAGGACCGAAACTCAATTTTATGCTAAAAATTAAAAATCTGTTCTATGGGAGGGTTTGAACTCCCAAACCTCACCCTTGTTGTACGCCACTGATTCATCGTGTTGTTTAAGAATAGTATTAGAATAAATTATCACGCGATATTCACACATAAAGGGAATAAAATTAAGATAAAATAGTATTGATTTAAGGCTGATGTTAACATTAAAGCAAAACCGAATTAAAGATGCATAAGGCATAAAGGACAACATTTGAGCTGCGTGAAATTATTAAATCAAAAAATATTTTCAAAATTTTAAAGGAATCGCATAATAAAATTGTACAGAGCTGACGGAATGACATAAAAGGAATCCATTTCATGTATTAAGGAGAATATTTAAATGTAGAATTTTAAAAAAATATAGAAATGTAATTAACGAAGTCAGTTCACAAATTGAATAAAATGACATAGTTTCACCGTGAAATGATTGAGAATATTTATTTTAATTACTCTCTGATAGGACCTAATTAATTCTACTGATAACGTTCTTTTCATTCATCTCATCATGGAAACTTTTTTACACCCAAACGTGCAAAAAGATAAAAGAATTTTTTTAATGAGTTCTGTGAAAGATTTCGCTTAAGATAACGAATTGAATATTCCGATACGACATCGGAAAAATAATCATTGTAATCGAAAGCCGATAATAGCAATTGAAAAAGCTGTTTTATTTTATTGACCTTCAGAAACTGTTCAGATGGATATTTTTCATCGAGATCTCGCGCATTCTGGATTGAAAAAAAGGAAAATACCTGCAAAGAGAATTTGTATAATACACTAATTACAGAATGCATTTTAACCCGGCACTTCACGCGTGAAAAAAACGAACGGAATTTGACGCGCAGGATATCTCATAACTAAGGGTGTTTACATTCTGTTTTTTTACCGGAAAATTTATATATAAAGGAAGGAAAAGGAAGAAAAATAAGAAATACAATATGATTATTACATTTTTCAAGCATAAATTCAGTTTTTCTGTTATTATAAGGTTATTTTATTGTTTTTATTCTGTTGTTATTTTTATTAGGCATTCAGTACTTTGTCTTCATCGTGAGTCAGTGAGATGTTTTCATTGAATCTTAATTTTTTTTTTTAATTCGTAGAAACATTGTTTGCTTTTTTCTACACATTCTTCTGTAAATCGAAATTCAGAGCACTTCCGAAATCAGCGTATGGTTTGATGTTTAATTGGGGATTTCTGACTACTTAACAAAGTAATTTGCGCATTTATTGTCGCAACGTTCAACAACACAAAAAATATTGTCATAAGCTAACCATTACATTTTCTAGGCACTGAATATATGATGTGGTCATTTTATCAAGGACGTAATTGCTCCTTCATTTAAATTATCTGGATAGATTTCAGTAGATGAATCATACTTGCTATTATACTCTTCCTCATTCTCCCCGCAAAGAGACTTTCTTTATCCGAAAATACTCTGTTGTACTATATCTATTAAGGTATCCGACTACGTTCGGAAGCGTGATTTTGCAAAAGCGTATAAATGGGTAATATTTAAGATATTTAGTGTCACTTAGATTAGAAAATGTACATTAAATTGTTTTAAGAATAGTATTACAATAACAAATTATTTAAGTACAATATTTTGACAAAAAATGAACATAGAATGACCCATTTTCCAAATATTCTCCTTTTGTGAAAAATTCTTCTATTATAATAATATGTTGCCTGTGTATAGCTCAGACCTCTGTACAGAGGCTCAACTAGAGAATTTTTTCAATATATAACTTAGAAGTGGGTTTATCCATGTTTTACGACAACAGAGGGGAGAAATTTTAAGAAAACAACGCCGATAACTATTTCAAATTGTTGTGACTCTGAAAATAATGTGAATTTTTCTAACATCATAGTTGAGCCTCTGTACAGAGGTCTGAGCTATATACAGGCAAAATATTATTATAATAGAAGCATTTGTCATAAAAGGAGAACATTTTGAAAAAAGGTTATTCTAAGTTCATTTTTTGCCTAAATATTGTATTTAAATAGGTTTTTTTGTCAAAGTGTCCTTGAAACAATTTTATACATGTATTCTAATCTAAGTAACACTAAATATCATAAATATTATCTATTTATGCGCTTTTTTAAAATCACGGTTCTGAACGTGGTCGGATACCTTAAATACTGCATCTATTAAATTACTTAAATATCACATTTCTTCATCATAACTACAATAATACGCCATTGCATAAGAAAAATTAAAGCGTGTTGATGCATTTAGAACTGTAACGGCGATTTACGTGCAGGGTATGATATACCCGAAGAGGCGGTATCCAAAAATATATATTTAGAATTCCTCTACAAGCTAAGATCCCTCAAAGGATATAACCGTAAAGTCAGGAAGAACGAGAAACTATTCATTTTCCAAAACAGATTTAGATGGAGTCTTCGAAAAAGTTAGGCTGTGGGTATGACATACCCTGCGCGAGAAGTGCCTGATTAAGATCAGATTAAAAGATTTCATCAAATTTTTAAACATATCTACATACTTAGGCGATCTTTCCAAGACATTAAAAAAGAAATTTCCTTTTGCTTTATGTTTCTATTAAAAATGTGTTAAGCTAATTTAAAAACTGAACCTATTTTTATAAAAATTTTGATTCAGATAGCTAATGTGCGCTTAAATTTAATGATCCGCATTATCGTTTTAGTGGAATAACTATTATATTTTCAATGGAAAATGTTTTCCATCCATTTTTGTTTAACAGAAACACTCTTAATGGATTTTTTCTGTTAGAGAAACAGGCTTCAAAAAATATTTAACAATAAAACTACCCGTAAATGAGTTCGCAAAACCGAAAATTCAAAGAACGTTGTAAATTAAGATAAAGTCTAAGAGATAAGAGGTGTTTTATCCAATTTTATGTTCTATATTCTAAAAACATTTTATCCAAAATATTCTTAAGAAAAAAAGTATTTATTGCTCTTGTCAGAAGTTTAAAAAGTAAAAGAATTTATGTGACGAAAAAAAATAGCGAAGATTCTATTATCAAAGGAAAAAAACTTCGATATCTTACTGTTTTTAAGGAATTTTTCTAAAGTGTTTTTTTTTTTTTTTGAAGGAAATATTGCCGGATATATAGTGATATTTCCTTCTGTTTAATTTTATAGAATAAGAGAAAGTGTTACCCGTTTCCATGGAAGTATTATTTCTTTTGATTCTAAGAAAATTTTAAGATTCAATTTCACATATTTTTTAAATGATAAGTTCTAAGGAACATTTTTATCCTATGGGTAAACTTACATTTAACAAAAAAAAATTATTTACTTGAATAACCATTCCTGTTATATAATACAATGTGCCAGCTTTGAGAAAATAGAGAAAGAGATTTTTTTTCTTCTTTAACTTTGTAATAATATGATGCATCAAAATAATCCAGCTCTGTAAGATCTAGCTCTTGTATTTAAAATTTAAACTATTTATTTAAATTATTTTTCTATTGAAATCATATTGTTATTTAAATTTTGGGCTCTGAGTTTCTGCAGAAACGCTCTAGTGACCGAAAAGATCGTTTAGGGGTTAAGAAATATTCATTTAATAAAAATAAGCGAAACCGGTTGGGTGGCGTAGTTAGTTTGTAGTAGGCTTGTACGCCTAAGTTTGCAGGTTCAACCCCAGCTCCCAAATTGGTTGATTTTCATGATGCAGAAAATCGACGGCGGCCATGTCGCATGTAAAAGATAACTTGAGTGTCTGTTTGGCTTGGGTGATCTCGGCAAAAATTAAATCCTAAGTACGGTTTCGCATCGCCAGAGCTCACAAACTTCCCTCTGGGGAGGAAACTGGGTGTCAAAATTACATGCGGCGATTGGTATCCGCCTATATGGTGCCGTACTAAAAAGAGATACCAGCTTCCGGGAAATGTACTAAGTCTGCAATGGCAAAACACCAATCCGCAGCCCATTAGAAATAATATATACAACAACACAATACGGTGAAGTAGCACTCTTGGAAACATGAGAGCGACTGCACATTTTCATTGTCTTAATGTAATATTGTGACTACAAATTTGTGTTGTAAGAATTCGTGATATTGTGGATTTTATTTGTGTTAATTGGTAATTAAAACTGTTCTAATATCTCGATAGTTCCAGAATAAATTACTATTTACATGTCCATCAATTTTATGGACTTTTCCTATATTTAAACGACAATCCGCAACGAAACAATATTATTACACAAAACCATGATAGTTTTTTCTTGAATTAGTTCAGTGCGTTATGTTACATCATCCTTTACAACGAAAAGTGACCGATATTAGAAAAATTTCTTTTGCAGTAAACTTTTATGGTGTTTAAAAAGTAAAACGTTGTATATAACATAGCAAATAACAAACAAATACGTAGGAAAAAGGTATCCTGTTAAAAAACTGATTTAACACCGCAATTCAACTCTAAACCTAAATTTGAAAAACTTAATTTGTTGAACATTTATTTAATACCCGTTCCCACCAAATACCCTCCAAGTTCACACAGAGTACATGCTCGTTAAATCAGAGGGTCCAAAATTCTAGAGGGCAATCACAGCAGAAACTACAGGTGTAGGGTGCTGGAGAATTTTTCCCTCCCCTCTAACCCATACCTTAATTGTAGAGGTGGAGAAAGGTGTTGTTGCCATCTATAGTGTAGAAATCTAACCTGTCTCAGGCTCTGGCAACTTTCCTTCCTTGCCCTTTAATCTTGGCTCTTTAAAAATCAATGGATTGACTGATTACGTAATTGGTATTAATTTACAGCTTCTAAGAATAAGTGTGCTCAAAAACTGGATCAAATATCTAGGGCCATATATAAGGATCTACAGCTAGGTAATTCAAACATGTCCTAAAAAAAGCCAAACACTTACAGTGACGGCAAATAAATGGCAATAGAATGTTAGTAAGAGAAAATTTGTACACGAGTATGCGTGTGCTTATATTATTTTCTTCAAACAATTAGAAAATTACAATTTGTATTTCATTTTCGCTTTGAAAGAATATAGCATTTATTTTTAGATAGATAAACATTAAATATGTCACCATTAGACTTTGTAGAATAATCCTCTTTCTAGACAAAAAAAATCTCTAGATCTTTCGATCGAAACACATTTCCAACTACTCGTACTTTTGTTTCAACTGTAATTTCAAATTCTTTATCTAAATCACCATTTATCCTTTTAAGTACTGGACCGAAGAAAGAATTAAAATTCATCTAGAAGAGGGCATTTTTCCCGACCTTGAAGGCATGATGGAATTCGAAGTACACGAAGCGATTGAGGACATGGTTCTGATCCAAGGTCGAATCGAGGATTCGGACACGGGTGTCCTCTATGAAGGACCCGCTTACGTTCCATCCGCTGTCCGAAAGCTGAAACTAATCGTAAGTAAATACTTCTTTAAATGATGTGAAAGTCACTAAAGTGTTATATAACAAATGTGAGTTTTGAATTAAAATCGCTCTATGAGTATATGTGAGCTACAGACAACGGATTTCTTAAATCAGATCAGATAATGAGGTTGACAGAGACGATGTAAGCAAAAGCGAAGCCTATTTGGATGTTAACTTGGAATTTAAGCAAATTTCTTACGTTATAAAATTATAATTTCTCGCGTTTTATTATTTATTACGTCACAAATTGATATAGTTTAGGGGTTGACAAACTTTCTAGAGAGAGGAACCAAATTGTAAGTGATACAAATACAAGACAACCAAGGTGTCAAAGAGCCATTTATATGCATATACGTCCCCATTGAGGGGAATCCTCCGATAACAGTCACGATTCAGTGTTCCAATAAATATTTGTATAACATTTAAATAAAGGTCTTCATTGGCACGAGAGCCCGGGGTTGTTCTTGGCCTTCCTAATTATTCCAGGCTGTCATGTTCTATTCCTGACTTTTCCAGTTTCTGACATTCATAGTTTTCAGTTTTCAGATTTTTTTTCTGGACAATCAATCTACTTGAGCCTTGATCTTCCTATTTTACTAATACTATATAGTCTCTAAAGATCTTTTTTGTGATTCGATTGTCATCCAATCTTATCAGGTGTTCTTCCCATTTTAACCTTTTTATTACAATGAATTTAACAATATCTGGTTCTTTAAAAAGTTTATAAATATGTCCCAGGCTGGTCGACATCCAATGTGCACTGATAGTGTGATAATATTTACATGTATTTACGACACTTTTCATTCTACGAGGTTTTAAGCTATCGCGTGCAAGACATTTAAGATCCACTTGGATTTCAAAGTGCAGCATTTCTCATTATGGCATTCAAAATTGGTGTATATGGTTGGATGATTAACTCAATTTGTACATAGTTCAAGCTGGACTCTTAAGCTTAACATACGAGTTACTGTAATCAATAGCTCACAGAGAAAAGAATTCAGATTCGAAAGAAATGCCATCTTCCAAGAAGCTTTAAAGTTCAGTCAGGGGACCTTATCTTTGTTTTGTCAGAGTTGTTTCTCAAAACTAAAACTTATAACACTCTTATCTTGACAGTCGTAAAAAATAGTCCAGTTTTCAGAAAAATAAAGCGACTATAATGCGAGATCGAAATAGAAAAAATAGAGTCTAAATGCATTTCATCCTTATTGCTTAAGTTTTTAGCGAAACTTTTAGAACATAAGTGAAAAGAGCCTTATATTTTGTCTTGAAATGTTTACTTTTTTCACTTAAGAGCTGTTGACTCGCTTCATCATTTACTCTTTAGAAATGATAGATGTTCGCTGAGTTTTTTTTATCCTTTCCTATTCTCCTTTTCACCAAAAGAATCTTTATTTTATAGCCAAATTTCTGGAGATATGGAATAAATAACGAAGAAATATAAACTAATATTTGTTAAGATAAATTAAAAAGCACCTAATTTGAAGAATGCGGACAAATGATGTATCATCAACCTAATTATTAGAATGTGTAACTCCACAAAATAAAATAAGACTTTTAATCTCATCTAGTGGAGTATTTTGAAGCCTATTAATTGGATTACTTCATATGTCCTACAAAAATATCACTACATTGTTATGAACATTTGCATTGAAGTAATTCCCGTGCATAGCATACTTTAAAAATAAACAGTTTCTACTTGCTCCTGTAAAGTTGATCCAAAAGGAGTTACGCATTATAATTAGACCGACGATATGTAATATAACCTTAGCAAAAACCAAAAAAAAAAAAAGGGGGGGGCTCTTACCACATTACCAATCTATAAAACTTACAAGGCTTATGCCTCATGGGTCAGAAGAGATTCAGCTCCCACACCTGATGTTATTTAATATTCACATACATATATACAAAATATATATTCACATAATTTGATGCCCCCCGGGGGCATCAAAGTCGATGACTTCTTAAATTCAAATTGTATTTCGCATATTATGGAATGGATCAAAAATTAACAGAGTCCCTTTAGAGGAATTTTTAAGTTATTCTAAATTCTGGATTAACAAAGAGACATTTATTATTTGTTTATCCAACACCCGTGCTTGGCTTCTTGACCATTTGACGCCGAGACTCCCAGTAACGACTGAGGACGTCGTCAGTCGGGTATTCATCGAGTCCGGTGCATTGGAACAGGTGGTCGCCATTCATTCTGGCATGGCCGCAGAGTGGCCTCGTCAGCAGCCAGGTCAAGCCAGAGGAGGTATACCCCAAAAAGCCATGTCTGGTGGTAAGGCGAAAGAGGGCAACAGCCTCGGCTCTCTCCAGGTGCCTCGGGATTGGACCCACAGTGGCCAGTTTCCCATGGCTTTCCACGGCTCTTGGGTTTTTGGGTCATGGTAGTATATTTGTCAATGTATATGGAAATAATGCTCCTTGCTCTTCTGAGAGTCAAGGAGACTTCTGGTTGAGACGACTCGGCTCCCTGCTTGACTTTTTGGTCGGCTCTCTCATTGCCGGGGATCTTAACATGACTTGGAAGCCACTGTAAGGCCAATCATATGAGATTAGCTCCACAATTGTAGTTTGGCACTGAATTCTTTTAAGACAGTCAGTTGGTGTATCGCAGCTTAAAGCTAAAATTGTAGTGTGGGAGTCTATGAAGAAGACAACTTTTGCAGGAGCTAGGCCAGCAGCCAGTAATTGCGTTATAGCTTCATGAGCTTCAAAAAGAGACATGAATACTCACAAAAAAAAAGTTGTCACTTTGGCCCTTTACTTTTGACTCCATTTTTTGAAATTTCATTTGCCACCACTTTGTTCCAAAAATTCATATAAAATGCCCAATGAATATGCTTTTCCAAAAATGTGGGACCTTAATAGAATGTATTCACATTCACACTTTAAACAAGATATATGAATATTTAAGATATAGAGTCTTCAAATTTTTACTTTTCATTCTGCAATATTAAGCCTTTTATAAAACTACTCTAACAATTTTTTTTTTCAAGAAATAGGGATGAAGTCTTCAATTCGATGAATTGTAGCTCTTCAAATAAAGGTGTATATATTCTTGAATATCAATTGAAAGTTTTTTTTAAAAAATCATTTTGGGCATACTGTCGGAACATGCCCTTTTGATATTAATGTCAAATGTCGTTAACAGCAAAAAAAAAAAGAAAAGAGGAAAAATTCGAGATTTCGGAAAGAAATAATCCGTACAAAAAACACTTTGAACTTTCCCTCAGCTTAAATATTTGGAATTTTTTCCTCCTTTTTTAAAATTTGTATAAAGTTTTTTACCCTCAAAAGTATCCAGTATTGTTCTGCACAAAATTGTCACTTTCTATAACTACCGTGATATAACAGTTATCTGCCCTTACGAGGATTTGTTATAATCGAGGCGATACGATAATAGAGAATTCAAAAGTCATTCTAAAAACTGGTTGCTTGTAATGATTTTTTTCAAAAAAAAAATGTTCTAAAACTGAATTAGTCTTATTTATATTGTCACGTACATTTTGTAGGTTAATGGTGAGACAAATGAAGGCTACAGTAATTTATCTCAACTTGATATTTTATTAATTCGAATTCACACTTATACACATGCTAAGGATTCCTTAAACTTTTGGAAGGTTCTAGAACAGAGGTGGCCAACCCGCCACCATACTGTGGCACGGCGGAGTAGTAACAGTGGCACTCGAAGACATAATAAAAATTTTAAAAATTCAAAAAGTTAAATTTTTTTTTACAATTTTATTGAAATGGGGTTAGGATTGTCTCATACAAAACAAAACAAAAATTTTTAAATTTAATTGAGATTCAGTGAAAATTTATCATGCAGAGAATGCATCTGCATTGTTGTGCGAGTTGGCTTTCCAAAGCTTTGTTTCACTCGCGAGAGTTTGGGATTTAAGGGAGAGTATTTTAAAATATCTGAGAAAGAAAACACTGTTCAAGTATTGAAAGATTAGCCTATAAATTTCGATAAATATGAACTTTAAAATCCCACACTGCTTCGTTACAATACTTTCAGTAAATTTTTGTGATTTAACATTATATTACGAACATGAGACTATTTCAGCAGTTAAGTTGAAAAACTAAATATTATTAATATATACATTAAATTTTATTTTGAAAAAAATTGTTTAAAACTATAATATAAAAAGAAATTTATAACTATATTAAGAAAAAACAAACTTTGATGTCTTTTGTTGTGAAGTCAACATGTTAACAGTTATTGGTAATGATTTTGTATCAGTATCATTTAAAAAATATGAAACACATATTCTGTGTCTGTTCTAAGAAGTGTAAAATATATTTCATTGTTTTTTCTTATTTTCAGGACGATCCCGAAGACCGTCCAAGAGTGGTTATGATTCTTCTTCGTGAAGAAAAATACCACTCTCAAACTATTATGGGTTGGATAAAACCCAAGGACATTTCCTACAAAGGATTATGTTTGGTCCATGGCATAAGACGAGCTAGTTTATATGGAATAGATGTAAGTAAATTTTTATCATTTCATGCGTGAATACTAGAATAATTTATCAAAATCCTTCATAGCCAATGGACTAAACTCACGAAGGTCACATGATAAATGTAAGCCCATGTTTCCTTTGAATTCAAATTTGACATTGTACTTACAAAATCCAGACACAATGCCCAAATATTAAAATTCTTCAAAAAGTTTTCCCAAATACAAAAAAACTCTTATACAATACGGTTACTTTTAAATCAAGGGTATTTTGTTTATCTGTACGCTATTGTCAGCAAATATGTAATTTTTAAAAGGAAGTTTTGTAAAAAAGCAAAAGTTGGCAACAGCAAGGCACATGAACGGATTGCCTGGATACGCGTGATTGCACTTATCATGTGATTATGACGTAACATGAATTAACCTTCATCTTATTAATATTATTGTTTGCATTTTGTCCTTTATATTAAAATAATGGAATAACTCTTACATAAATGAATGATTCTTAAAATGGGCAATTGAACTTATATAGACAGGAATTCTTACCCATTTTGGTATACTGTACAGATGTAGAGTGAGATGTAGAGCAATTGAGGATTTTTTTTTTTTTATTATTTTTGTGATAGTGTTGTTTCTAATGCCACCCTATTGAAGGTGTCAGATCTAGAGCTACAAAACGCATCATAGCAAGAGGCTGGATTACGTATATTGTTAGCTGCAGCTTGGAGTACCATGCAGGTAACAGTACGATCTGACTCTGTTCCACCCCAATTTTGAGCGAGAATACGCTGAGGCGGTGGCACAGGAGGTCTCTCGGCTTGAGGAATATTTAGAGTGACCCCATGCTCTACAGACATTATACATTTAAAAACATCCATGCCTCCTCTAGGATTCGAACCCAGGCCCTAGGGCCCAGCAATCAATGTCACTAACCACTACACCGGATGGGTGGATGTGATAGTAAGCAATAACAATAAAACAAGGAAGAGATATTTCCAGCCGCCCAACCAGTATAGTGGTTAGTGACGCTGACTGCTGTGTCGTTAGGCCTGGGTTCGAATCCCGGCGAAGGCATGGACGTTTGTAAATGTATAATGCCTTCGCAGCATGGGGGTTCTCTAAATAGCTGACGAGCCGCAAGTCCTCTCGTGAGGTTAGTGAAAGGGAAAAAGAGGTGGAAAACCTCCCTGACACCTCTAGAGTGTTCTTCCTCAAAATTGAAGAGGAACCGATCCAGATCGTACTGTCGCTTGTATGGTGCTCTAAGCTACGGCTAACAGGCGTAAAAATCTAGCCCCTTGCCGAGATGAAAGTCGTGGGCTTTGATCTGATGTTACTGTTGATCAGGTGGCAGAAGTAACAAATATTTCCTTTCACTTTTTATTAGCAAAGTAATTAAGCTCTGAAGAAATGCTAAATATATGGATTTTTAAGTACATTACATAACTAATAACAAAATTTTACTGCATGCTCACGAAATTTTGTTTATTAAGTGATTTAAATTTATCAATCGAATCTATTTTTAATTCTCCTCGGCAAAATTCGTTTTCAAAATTAATAAATAATCCCTGAAGAGAAATTTATTGGAAGCACACATTCCCTCATGAAAGAAAGAATTCAGTATCAATTATATAGAATGGGTTAGTTTAAATAGAACAGTAATAGAAAAACTCTCTAAGCCTAATTTAGAGATTGTATTAGACCCACTGAGATTTTAAAACATTTACATAGAAAACTCAAAAATACTCATTTGAGGAAGTTTCATTTTTTGCATATATAAGAGAAATTTCCATAGAAATTCGAATATTTGTATACGTAGAATGTAGCTAGAGTTCATACAGAAATTAATTTAGTAAACTATGTATACGAGTAAAAAGTGAACTTAATAAATACATACATATCAAATAATAACCTTAAACTCGCGCCTTAATATATTATAAAGCTAAGTATATTTTTATTCGAATGAACTTTTGGGCATATGGGCTGTAGCGCAGTCTTCAATCCCATATCTGACTATCTGTAATGCTGAAACGACCAAAGTTGTGTTTTTTATTCTGGGGAATACTCAACGGCGATTGGTTGATGCGTGGTGAACGGGAGGCGTGTTTAAAAGTTAGTACTTGGAATTTTGGAGGTAATTTTAACTCTCTTTGGTGAGAGCTAAGAGGCAGCTCTCTGGTTGGTTAGGAAAATGACTTTCAATGGCTGGCTATGAGAGGAGCTTGTCCAATGGAGCAGAAAATTTGAAGAAAGAGAAATATATAAATATAAAGTTAAGAATTAAAATCAGAATTTTCTAATGGTGCAATTACAAAAATTATTACAAAAGTTATAATGGATTGATTCTAGTTTTATTATTAGCATCAAAGTTTTGTATATTTATCATACTGGTATTTTCAATTTGGGGAGGGGGGATAGTTATAGAAGTTAATAGCTATTTTTTTTAATATGGGTTTTAAAACTAGTTATATTTAAGGCATTTTCGCCTGTATCTTGTTGCTTTGACGATTATCCGTACAGTTGAATTTTAATGCTACAAGTAGTAGCATATTTTCATACTAGACATGCGTAGGCTATGTTGTAACTCTAGTTCAGCGGTGCTGCAGTCGCTTGTTTTCAAGTGTATATAGTATTTCTGTCTTTCTTGTTTGTGTTGTAAATAAACGTTTGTCCCTCCTTCCACAACTGGTCGTATCATTGTAGTCGCCACAACTTCTGACAGGTAAGAGCTAATTTATTATATTTTAATGCACGAATCCGAATTGAATTTTTGAAATACGATAACAAATGAATTACGAATTTGAACATTTTGAATTTGAACAGGCTAAGAAATTTGTTTATTGTACATGGTGGTGGTGTAACTTTTTTCCTAGTGAAAATTACTGCAGAGGATTTTTCAATATTTATGCTAACTTTCCATCTATCGTAGTATATTTCTAAAAGTTTTAGGTGTTTATTAAGTGCAAAAGTGACAGAATTTATATTTTTGTAAGTAACTAACACGGCTGTGTCATATGCATACAGGTTAATATCTCATGCAGTTGAGGATATTATTAATATAAAGGTTAATTAACAGGGCACCTAACAAGTTTCCTTGTGGAACACCTGCTAGAATATTATAATTAGAAAAGGTTTCGTTAGCTCTGATTTTAAAGGAGCGGATAGTAATGTAAGAGTAGAGGAAGTTAGTGAGAGAAGGGGCGAGATCATAGTTTATCAGCTTGAAAGTGAGTCCATTAATCCTAAAGCGGTCAAACACTTGCTGGATATCCAGAAAAAGGACTCCCACGCTTTTTTTTATTCTAAAAATCTTCAGAGATATTTTCTGTTAGTCTAGGCAGGAGGTGTAAGGTGCGTTAATAATATTATTGTCATATATGAAATTTTTAAGGATAATAAATTGTATTAGTTTACCGAAGGTAGAAAGTAGGGAGATAGGTCTAGAGCTATCAGGAAATTATGAATTTTTACCTGTTTATGAATAAGAAAAATGATAGCTTTCTAGTTCTCAAGAAAGTGATTAAATTTGCTTGTTAGAATTTTGCTAATTAAAATGATTAGTATGAGAATTAAATTGATGGAAAAATTATTTATATATAACATTTTATTGGTAATTCTATCCTTGCCTGAAACTTTTTTGGAATTAGTGTATGCTTAATGTAATCTCCGACAAGGCTGATTCAGATTTGAAGGAGAGGTTGGAGTGGAAGTTATTAGCATCCTCGTCGTCCTTGTATTTGTTATTGGGGCGATCATTTTCTATAAAATTACTTTTATTAGTATTAGCAAGAATGTCAGCTTTTTACAGATCAGTGACGGTCGTGCCTGTAGCACAGTTAAGTGGTAAAATAGAAAAACGTTCCGAACGTTTGAACGAAACGTTTTGAGAAATATTTGTGCCTCTCAGAGGTTGCCTCTCTTGTGTGTTTAAGGCTTGAAGTTTATTATTCTAGGAATCATTTTTTTTTTTACTGTATTTTGAATATTGTAAAAGGTTTTAAAAATGGATTGGGTGTTTGGTTGTAGAGCTTGCGAAAGTGATTTTTCTGCTTGATGGATCGGTTTTTATAGGGTGGAGAGAAGTTCCTCTATGAGTGTCTCCTATTGGCTGGGAGGCGTGTCTATGTGCGTCGAGGACCGTCTCGTTGAACTCTGAGATTTTAGTTTCCAGATCGTTAAGGTTATTAGGATAATAGTTAAAGAGAGAAAAATTGTTTTATTTAAATTTACTTTAAAATACTTCCAATTTGTTGATTCCGTTGAAACTTTGAGGTTAAAATTTAGAAAATTAGAATTGTGATCCGATGAAAGATCATGAGTGGAATTAATGGCAAAAGGATAACAGAAATTTCTAATTAGAGCGAAGTCTTGGGGATTTTAGCAGAATTATAACCAAAACTGACAGGAGAAACAGGCAAGGTTATGTTTAAATTTTAGATTTTCACAAAGTTAAATAGTTGAATACCTCTGTTTGAGTTAATGTTGCAATTCCGGGCCCTGTGCGTGGCATTAAAATCACCAAAGACGTTACAGCTACTGCTGTTTTGGAGTAAATTCTCAAAATCTGTTGTGAAGATTATTTTCGTGAGGAAGAAGGGATGTGAGCGGAAACTATAGAAATGGAATTATGATGAGGAAGGGTTAGAAATACATTAGTAGCTTCAATGACTTGGTTGGGGAAGATGGCAGTGATATTAAATAGATTTTTTTTTAATGAGAATCAGTTTCACATGAGGTTTTTCCTTTGGTGATGCGGTCATTTATATAACAAATGTAATTAGGTCTCAGATGAGTTTCCTGTACGAGAAAGAAATCAAGGGCGTGCTTCTCTATGAAAATTCATAACTCGACATAACGTCTTAACAATCCGTTTGCGTTCCATTAACATAAACTGAGGACAATGGGTAACTTTTTACTCATTATTGGTGTTACAAGAAGCCTCTAATAAGGCGTACTTTTCGTTTGGATTATTATTTACGTTGCTCACTTGATTAAAATTATTCAGTAAGGCTGGCGAATCGCTTAAAGCTGGAACAGGCATTGCATAATCATTTGTAAAGTGGTTTGCAAATTAAAATTGTTTAGCATTTGGCTATCAAAATTTGGAAAAGATCTGAAGGAAGGAAGGTTCGTTATGGGTACCTTCCGTTCCGAACGCGCCAAAACGATCGTCTTCGCGTGATGTTGGTACTAGTTCATATAGATATCACACCGCCAGTGATTCGGCGAATAGGCGAACGAACGATACCATATTCGTGGCGAGCATGTAAGCAGTTGCGTCACTTGGTGGGTTGCGTCATTCGTGCTTGACGGTTTGAGAATTGCGTCTTTGTGTGACGGTTTAATTGCGTCATATGTGTGAGACGACTTTGAGAAGTAACGGCTTATTTACTTCAATGCTTGACGGCTTGGTTGCTTTTGCGCCACGACTGCGGCGCGTGAAGGTTGTGGTTCTTTTGCACGGCCAGGGTCACCAATGAAGGAAAGAAGGTTCGTTCTGGGTAACTTCCGTTCCGAACGCGAGTACTTTACCGATCATGCCAAAACGATCGTCTTCGCGTGATGTTGGTACTAGTTCATATAGATATCACACTGCCACAGATCTATTGGGGGGGGGGGGTGTTGGGCCGCAGTTTAGCTAGAAAGCCCAGGATAGTTTGCTCTAGGAGTTTGGGGAGGAGTTGTGTTAGCGTTTTGAGCGCTTGTTCCTCGAGTTTATTTGGAGCGTTACAGGGATTGCGAAAAAGAAATCTATGAGTAGTTTTCCTTAGGGGAAGGAAATCGCTATCGTCTTTTCTCTTAGCGTTATTTTTAGTATTTCTCCTAGTGGGAGTAACGGGTAAGGAGTTGCGAGGAGTCTCGTGCCATAGGCAGCCAGGGGTATTACAATCTGGGAGAGAGTCAAGATCACTCGCAGAAGTTTGTAGAGTTTCTTCAATGTCCTCCAATTCCGTCAGTGCCATCTGGAACCAAGGATCATGGCCAGCGTCGTTACGAAGTATCAAAACTATTTTTTTCCCCCGTTTCGGATTATTTTCATTCGCTGTACCTGTACCTTTGGGAAATTGAGTTGTTGGCACTGCGTGCGTATGCAAGTGTGGGGATTGAGCCCTTGAATTCCATTTCCAAGTCGATTACCTAAAAATCTAACCTAAAAGCGATGTGTCCTACCGGGAAGTCGTGGTAAGACCTGTAGAAACAGATAATGTATGTGCATCTTAATAGATTAAATCGGAAGAAATTGCAAAGGTACTCAGAGCTAGCGAATCATGTGACCTCTCAGTGACGACTATACCGTCTCTAATATTGATAAGTAGTCTCGTTTTAGTAAATTTTAATGCATATTTAATTCTTTAAGAAACGAAATACACAACTCCATTTATTATATAAGTGTAATAAAAAATTCTCCTAATTATTCGGTTTTTTAGTCTTGATTGCATTTTCTAAAAAAAAAATGCTACTTTTAAAAGTTTTTTTTAACTGACTTCGTAGATACTCTAAAGGCCTGAAGAGTTTCTCTAGATCAGCGGGAAAGATCTCTAATTGGATAGCTAACTTTTAATTAAATTAACCTTTATGTTGAACAAAAATCAGTGAAAGCCAATTATATTCCTTGGGCTCCGAACGATATACTTCGTGCAATCCGAAAACTTATGCATGGAATTTTTTTAATATCTCTATCTATGTAGTTTCTAATATTTTTTTTCTAATGCATTGTCCCTTGTTAGCAGAGTTAAGCAATATGATTCTACAGTGTAGGGACAAAGACATAGTAAATTCAATCACAGACAAAAAATTACTCATCAATGTCTTTGTAGTAAAATTAAGTATAAGATCCACAGTTAGTTAAGAAATATATTAGGTGTTTGATGAGTGTAAGCTCATTTAACAGAAGTTTGACTTAACAATACAAATCTGTACAAGCACTTATAGAAGTTGCTTCGTGAATTCACTCCTGGCTTTCGAAAACTTGCATTAAAAAAAACTGACATGTACTGCAATAAAAGTACAAATCACAAGATAATGAATTTCTCCAAAATTTTATCGGCTTTTGCCGTATAAGGAAGCACACAAACATTGGTAGAAGTACTTTTTACAAAAATGGCATTTACTGGTGCTCACAAAGCTTACTGAGTCTTAGAAGCTAAATATTAAACGGTTGCGACAATATACATACAATTTAATTTTCGTGCAAAATATTGAATAGAAGCATCTACAGACGAAAGCACATGTGGTATATTTTTAAAGAAATTGTACGTCTACGAGCTAGTTGAATGGGACTATAAGACACATGAAACATTTGCTGCGAATCCTGAAAAGACAAATCAAAGCGGCAGTAATCTCATTTTTTAATTCTTCCAAAAAACCTTGCGAAGCCATACTGAATTTAGCAAGTGCTTAGACCACAAGATCAAATTATTTATTTTTTAATCTTTACACAGTTTCCCCACCGCCAAACAAGTACAAGATAATTTAGAGGATAAAATTTTCATTTGGTTTTTGAAAAAGTCGTGTGCCCCAAGCTTTCAAAAACCTAAAGATAGACCCGAACTTGATTTTGGTCTTCATTACAGATGCACATACTGAGCATTTGTGAATCTTGGAAAAAATCTACTCGGTACAGTTTTTATCTAAGGTGATCTTTTAAAATCTGTTTCAGTACATTTCTATACTAGACGTTTAAATTTTTCAGCATTACCACTATAAAAATTTATACATTGTAACATTCGTCGTTTTTTAAATAGTTTTGCCGGCTAGATTTTGATGAATTGTTCTATTTAACAATATAATACATTTCTTTTGCCCGCTATTTCATGGCAACACCTAGTTTCGCGTGCATTTCTTTACCTTTTGTATTGATTAAAACAAAATATTTTGAACAGAATTTTTTCCACCTTATGTTTCGCACAATATGCCCCATTCGGACTCGGTGCTTAAAAAAACAATCAACCAGCCACAGTTGACTCAAGTTTTTAAAAACCTATAAGTAAATGTGGAATACCTCAGATTTAGCTGCACATAAAAAGTCATTTCAAATCCACTATACTTGTCCTAGACTTATAACCCATTGCTTTTTTAAGATGCAAAGATATCTATAAGAAACAATCTTTATGAAGTAAATCAAGTGGTATCATATTGCTAGTTATCGTTAAGTATCTTAAATGCAAAGATTTTATTTCATTGATAAGGTTTCGAGATAGAATCTAACGTGAAAATAAAATTTCAACTTTATTAGCAAATTAAGGAATCTTTGGGAGCTCACCGTTCATCTTTCGTACAAACCCTAGGCCAAATCTTTACAAAGCCTAAGGATGGACAGATTCTGCAATCGGATGGGCCGTAAGCTGAGGAAAATGTTTGCTCCTGTGTAAATAATCATCAACTGGTATTTTTCAAAAAAAGAAATAAAGAATTATTTCAATACATGTTCTGTCATTTCATAATAAAACCACTACATATTTTCATTCGAAAACGAATTTAAGCAGTCACCACTTGTTAACTTTAACCTCATTGGCATTAACTTCCTAATTTAGCTTTAATTAATATTTGGCTAATATTTAGGTTGCTTTTTTAATGCAGTACAAAATGTACATTAAGCTCTTAAGACTACAGTAGGTAGTTTTGCATTTATGTCGCTCTCGAGTTACACATAAGCTGATGGTTCCCTCCACTTCTGCAGCTTTGTTAGCTTTCAGATAGTCATTCTAAGTAATAGCCATATGAAGGAAATGATGCTTAAGCTGGTATTATACTCTGCAAACTTCCAAAACACACCATCCGAGAATTTATATGAATTCCAAATGTTTGTTTGAAGTTAATAAATCTGGAAGCAAAAATCAAAATATTTAATTTAGCACATTATCAGACTTAAAATATTTTTAACATGTTAACTGTCATACAGTCTAAAAGATAACTCATAATTGGTGACATAGGGCAAGAATGCAAAAAAGTTACCTCATTGATTTAACACAATGACCAACTGCATTTCTTTGGAAAAACAAAAAATACATCCATTCCTTTTTTTAAAGTTTTTATTTGATATTCACAATGAAAAGTAAACAAATTATAACAAACACATGTTCAAAAGATACTAAAAACAAATGTTCATAGCAAGTGCTTCAAAAGGTAATTCTAAACAAAAAAACTTCAGGGTTTAAACATATTACACACAAAAACCCTCCAAAATATTTTCATTTCATTCAATTATTGAGCTACAAGAAAATGATATGGAAAAATTTCATAAAATGTAATCAAAACTTCCATAACAAACTATGGATTCTCATTTCTGCACTTAAAAAAAACACCAGAAAATTAGTTTCATCTTATTATTGCAATGGAATTTTATAAATACTTAGAATAAATTTCAAATTATATATATTCTTTAAATTATAGTGGGAGAAAACATTTAAATTATTGTATATACTTTGATAAGGGATGGCAAGATTGTGAATGTAACAATAGACAGGGACAATGTACAATAACATCTAAAAAGAAAAACTGTTTAAAAAAAGCTGATATTTTATAGATTTACATGCAATTCATTTTTTCTTAATTTTCACTTGAGAACCACATTCTCACAAATGAATTAAGTCTCAATACTGTGATCAGTTAATAAATCCAACAGCACATTCTGATAGCTCTGCATAAATTGATTTTATTAAAATCAACTATATAAGCAAAATTATTTATTAATAAATACGTTAATGAATTTCATTCATCTCCAAATCAAGTTAGTATAAAATGTATACTGAAATATACATATGTGATACACTGTACCAGTATGAAAAAGAAAAGAAATGGCAATATTATGCTCATGAAAGGATATTAAATATACATCTCATGATTTAAACAAAATAAAACAGCACATGGAAATACACAAATAAAGATAATTTTAAAAACAATTATTTAAAAATTTTACACATAAAACCTTGACTAAAATTCCTTCTGAGGTCAAGAAAAATTACATATAGAAATAAGGAAATACGAACAAAATGGCATACTTAAAGGGAAATATATAAGTTTGAAAATTTCAGTACAAGAAAATAATTAAGATTAAAATTAATATGTTAAATTTTCATACAGTAAATAAATAGATGCCAATAAAGTATATAGATGCCTTTGTTAGGTATGTTACTTTTAAAAAGTTGTTTGCAAATAAATGGATGCATTTCCCCGAAATAAAATTGGTACACAATAAAATGATTGATACAACTGCCCTTCAAAAAACTTCTAAGAAATAAAGTGGAATATTCTTTGAATGACAAGTTTTTTAAATAAGGAAGGATGAGGATACTACACCTGCTGCTATAATTTTAAGATACAAAAAAAGGCCAAAATAATCATTTTAATTTTTATTATACCACACCAAGCAAATTCTACCTGACAAAAACATGAAATGTATATAAGCTCAATGCAAGAGATGCATCTAAGCTCAAAACTATATCGAAACCATACATACATGATCAAAATATATTGATTCATGATTTGAAAATTACCCTGTCTAAGGACCCAAGTAAATTCAAAATCGAGAAATTTATAGTGTTTAGAGATGTAAAATAATAATCAACAATAAACATTGAATTTTAAACTTTAAGATTTGTTTTGTCTTAATTATTATTTATTTGTTTGTTTGTTTTTTTACTGAGGTGTTAAAAACAATTTGGTTGTACACTAATAAATACAGTTAATATAACAGAACAATTATAACTAATTTGAATTTTAAAAATTAGTTTTGCAGAAGAATTTTACACATTTATGCAGACGTTTTTGTAAAGATATAAAAGTTTTAAATTTTCTTTTAGTCCATCCTATTCAAATCGGAATTATTCAGAGGAAAATGAAAATATGACTTAATTACCTGTGATACTTCCTCTGTTTACAATTTCCAGATTCAATAATTAATAAGTGTGCATACTTCTAAAAATAAACCATTTTACCAAAAAATACCATACACAAAACATAGCAAAATTTATATAAACATCAATAACTAGTTTAATTATATAAAAGGCACACATTATTAATTTCAAAAGACTCTACAAATGACATTCAATTAGTATAACCCTCTTTTTAAATAAATGAGTATTATATAAGTTATCAGGACCATAGAGGTTCGTTATTATAATTTTCATGATCGCAGAATATAAGGTATTATATATAATATATAAACCTATGTAATCTCTATTATAACACTTTAATATTAAACAAAACTTGATTTAAACTTATAATTTTATTTGAGTAATTAAAAAGTATATTAAATGCAATAATGGGTAAATAGTGATCGAATTATTATTACATAATGTACCCTACGTAATGAAAGACATCACTAAAGTACTGAATGGTATGTAGAAAATTTGGTTTCCATCAAAACATAGAAAAAATATAAATATATTTTACCAAGGATTATTTAGGACGGTATAAAAGAGAATAATAGTTTGAATATTCCTATTAAATATAAATAAAAGCTTTTCTGCACAATTTCCACTATATAGCACCTATGTGTTACATCATTCACAGAATTAAAAATGCATCTATATCTACAAAACTTATACAATAAAAATATAAAAAAATCCTATAAAAATACTTAACAAAAGAGGTAGTAGGAAAACCACACTGTTAGACATTTGTAATCATAGGCTTTGAGCTTTTTGTCTTAATAAATCCAAGTTTCAGTAGATATGTTAGCATTGCCAAAGCTCTTAATTATTCTAAGCTATTTGTTTTCAAAAATGAATATCCAAACCACTTCTGTAGACCAAATCATGTTTTGCATGAGCAGAATTTATGAAGATTGTCTTGGATTTTATTACAATATTAATGTTTCAAATAATCTAAGGAGTATTGTTCTAGAAAACTTTAGTATATTTCGATGTTAAAGCTATGTGCATAATAGCAATTTATGTCTCTACAATTCAAATAGTTGCCGCTGAAAATGTTTCATACAATTGTAAACAGTCTTCAAGAGACTTCTTTTTTTTATCACATTCTGCTTTAAAAGATTTATAAATTAATTTACTCTACAATAAAACTACAGAATTTTGAATCTTTACAGCTATCTCATTAGAGATTTTTAATCTTTAACACCATATAGAAATTAGCACTTTTGAATCAGTTCAGACATAAACAATTTTTCCCCTCTATAAATTCTATTGCCATCATTTGATTCTATAAATTGTTAAGCTAAAATGCTATAGGATACAAGGAGGGATTTAACATAATAAAAAATCATAGATAGTGCATAAATTTAATTTCATATACTTTACAGGATGAATTCTCTATAAAGTAAGTACGAGAGGAATTAAGTTTACAAAGACAACAAAAAAATTATTTTAGTCATACATTAACTAATTTTGATTTTCTTCAGCCTAGAATCAGTAAAGATTCATGCATAAAGAGGAGAGAGTGGATTTCTTAAAACAAACATTTAGAAATAGGGTTTTTTATTTAAAAAAAAAAATCATGGCTCCCAAAAACATTTATAGCAAGAGTTCCACTGAGGGGAAAAACTACACCAAGAATAATATTTTATGCATACATTTTGCTTCTAAATTAAGAAAACATACTTCTATAAGAATTTTAAAATAAAGAAAAAATTATTCGCTGAAAACAAATCCGAGCCTTCCAAATGTAAAAAAATATCCAGATACTATTTTAGAACAGATATACAGTTGAACCTCTCTATTGCGAATTTTTCTATATAGCAGACTTTTTCCTGGAACCAAGAACATTTCACGATTTTCTTCATAAAATAACCTCTATAGCGAAGTGCATTTTCTGTTTTTCTGTATAACCAGCTTTTTCTCGTGCTTCAATTTTTTTTTTCCTCCCTTTTTTAAAGTATTTCTCAACACTTCAAGTTATCCTCTCCTTTAACACCTTTTTTTGGTGGTCATAAATTTTGAACTGGTTTTTATTAGGTGCCTAATTCACCAAGAGCAATATAATTTTGAGTGTTTCATCCAACAAGTGAAACCTTTGACTCCCACTATCCAGTTCACTGCAGACATCTTGGATATCCCCTTTCACCCTCAGTGGAGTTGTCTTATGTCCTTGAATTAGTTTACGTTCATTTGTAATATTGATCAGTCGTACTGGTAACTTTGTTTCTTGCAGCTCGAAAATGTTAAAACGTAAGTGCTTGAGCATCAAAGAAATACATTTAATTCTTCAGGAAGTGGATAAAGGTGTCAAAAAACTTTCCTTGCAATTTTTCTTTTTTTGATAGTTAAGTTATATAAAATAAATATATATTAATTTACAAAAAGGGATAAATAGTTACTTTTTTTTAATATATAGTATTTACGAACTTAAAATTTGTTTTATGTGGTTTATGAAGTATATTGAAAGGTGAACCTTCATATAACAAATTTTCCATATAAAGAACTTTTTGGGGGGGATTTAGCGACTTTGTTATATAGAGGTCTGACTGTATATCCCTCTTTAGGAAGGAAATCTTTTATGTGATAAGTTAGCATTGCCACTGATAGGAAATCCTTTGTGTAAGTTATATAAAAGATTTCCAGAACTTTGTAAGAGATTCTCCCCATAATGCATGAATTTAACAAATTTCAACCGACATTTTTATTATACATTACAATTTAGTAATCAAATTAAATTTTAATGAATTTAAATTTTTACACATATAAATTTCTGTATAAATAAAATTCATAATTATATATTGAGATTTAGACAATTTATACAAATATACATATTTAAATGGGTATGTAATTCAATACATTAATATAAATACATAATATTTTTACAAGTATATGAATTGAAATAGCACATCATACACAATTTGTATATATAAATGTTTTAAATATATTAATGTTCTTTCATAATAGATATAAGCTTCTATTTTATAAAATTTTGAAACCATATAAGATTCGCTATAAAATTCCTTATCAAAAGAAGAAAAATGTCTTTAAATGCCATGCAATTAATAACTTTCATTTATAATTAATATTATTTCTCTCAGAAGTATTGACAAGCAATCAATCAAAAACATCTGCTTTCAAGTTACATTTACAGATCATTTACATTTCATCCTATATAATATTAATCCTATTCAAAAAAAAAAATTTTTCAAAGGCCTAAAATAAAGATTTATATAATAAAACATAAAGTAATGATGTATCAATTAATGAAAGTATTTAGATTATCTAACATACACGTCTACGGTAACATAGCTCATAATATATGAATTCACACAATGACTACATACTATTAAAAAACACTTATCCCTCAAAATGACAAAATACTGGCAATGTTACAATAAGCAGAACAAAAAAAATCAAAATGATTTAATATATTGTATTTACAATATTTATAACAATCACTTGCTAAACTAGCAATATGGTTTTATTATAACAGTGTACATTAAACTAAACTATGTGCAGCATTCTATTGAATAATAAATTAAAACTTTATAAACAATACATAGCACAAAGCATTACAAATGAATAATACCATATTAGAAAAATTTTCACTTCACAAATCAAACCTTAATGCATCATTTTTAAAGATTTAAAAAAAAAAAAAAAAGCTGTAGAATCTACTGCATTAATCATCAGTAACTATTCATTTAATAAAAATTCTTCAATAATATTAAGTATTGAATGAAACAGAATTATTTCTTTACATAAAAAAAAATTATATTACACAATGTGTAATATGAAGATACAAATTTTAACAAAATCATAACATTTCTTGCAAGATTTCCACATCAACCTGTGGAAGGCAAATATATAAAACAATAATAAAAACTAAACTTCTCATTGGAGGAAAAAAAATTTTTTTTCAAAATTGAAACAACTAAAATAAATATACATAATAAAATGTAGAACATTAAACTACATTAAATGCCACTTAATAAATGACAATAATCAAGGAAAAAAGTACAGAAAATAAAGTTGATGTTTAATTCAACTCATGATATCAACTGCATCTAAAACTTGTATATACTTAAGTTGATGATGACAAAAACGATTCATCAGAGGAACACGATCTTGTAAACTTTTACAATACTTCACCTGATAAGAGGACAACATGTTTCAATACTTTCCTCAATGGCACCAGAAATAACGATTCTTTATTCAAGAGTAGAAAAAATTCAGCACATATTCTAAATATAAAAAAATTCAGCAGTTATATGTGCTTCTTAAAATGAAAATAAACAGAAAATGCAATAACTTGATTATATTACTGAGAGATAAAATATGCAGATTATTAAAATCGAAATAAATTTTTGAAACAAGCAAATATTATAATTTAGACTCTATATTATACAAATTTATGACTCAAAATTAACAAAAGAGACACATTTTAAGCAAAATAAAATAGAAAAAATGTTTGATGGAACTTCATAAGAAATTCATCTAAAAAAATTTCAATGTTGCATTTTTAAAATATCACAATATCAGAAGTATTATTTCTAACAATTTTCTTTTTTAAATCTTACAGAAAAAGATTAGTAGCCATTATAATATATGAAAATTTCCTAACTATTTTTTATGTTTAAAAAACATACAGATAATACTTTAAGCATAGGCCAAAACATGTGTTCCTTTACAATTTTTTTTATTGAATTATTCATCAAAAAATGTATAAAACTTTTCACAATATTAAAAGATAATCAGATAAAATATAGCGCTTTTAGGATATAAAATGTAGAACTTCATACGAGAGAAATATGTTATAAAGAATTTTACTTCCAATAAAAAAAAAAACTATCTTGAATTCATTTTCTACATTTTTAAAAGGCACTTCTAAGCAAGACTGATAAAATAAACTAAAACTTAGTATAAAAGTCATGTCACACAAACACAAATTGCTATTTTTCAATTATATATATATAAATTATAATTTTAAAAAACTATATAGTTAAATTTTTTAGAATTTTAGATCATGAAAAAATCCACATTAAAAAACTAGTGATTGAGTACAAATGTAAACTTACTATCTTCACATCTTCATTTTTTATATCCATTATGTACACAACTTCATTCTACTTCCCCTAGAAAATCATGATACCCTTCTGCTCCTGTAAATATGACATCAACCCATATTCTCATAGCTTCAGGAGTCGGAGCCATCAAATAATAAACTCTGTCATATGTTTTTACACAAAAGGTTGATTGCGGACTTGGACTTTTAACAGAATGTAAGTGATCCACGTACACCTCTTCAATGGCCTACAAAAGCAAATATACAGAATGTAACAGAAATGTACTATACTTATATATTACATAAACTCCCCCATGACAACAAATGAAATTAACAAGTAAAATTAGTTGGTCACATGAATTTCAAGCAGTTAAAACATTAGTGACACAAATAATAAACTAAATATATTTGCACATAATAATCTAGTTTAACAGACACACACAAAAAACCCAATTATTTAATTCCATAAAATGAAAGAAAAAAAACCTGCACAATGGAGTAATTTGTGAAAACTCTCGATTATTTAAAATCAGTTGTTCTCAAAACTTAATCCCTGGCATACAACTTGGTTATTTAATAAATTTTACTTTGTTACATTAAAATATATTTATGGAACACAAGAAATAAACTTCAATGTATCTGTAAGATAAAACTTTCTAAAACAGTTAGGTACTAAACATGTGAATCAATGTTACAAAATTGGAATATGGTTAGGGTCATAACTAAACACTAAGAGTGCCAAATTATAGAACATTGTTTTACCTTAAAAACCACATTTTTGCTTCAGAAAAAGGCCAAACAATTGACAACCTGAATTTACCTCTACAGAAAATGTTTATGAAAACAGTGACTTTGTTTTACTGTATTAAAAACTTATTGTGGAAAAATGAGCACATTAAAAGATTTTTTATGGGCAAACAAAATGTTTTAAGTTAATATAAGAAAAAATTAATCTTATATATTATATTGTGTAGAACTTTTTTTTCAAAAAAAAGTCGCGCCTTTCTAACGCAATTACTAATACATCATTCTTATTCCTTGTCTTGGCAAATATATGGGGTAAAATGTCTAGCGATTTCTTAGCTGTTTTACTGGATATTTAAAACTTTGAAGGGGAAAGTGAGATGAAACAATCGTTCTAGATCATTTCAAGAGGATAAAAATACAATTAGTTGGCCAAACAATTTTACTTGGATCCTTAAAAAGCTACAGAATTCTTCTCTTTGAGATATCTGAAGAAAACCACTTCCTGGAAATCATTGCAATTCAAGTTTCGTTTATTATTCATTTTTGCTAAAACGGTTTGAAACTGGTACCCTCTTCCTAATAATGTCATTTGACATTTTGCTAACTAACTGAATTATTAAAACTAAATTTTTCCTCGTTTTATGAATAAACATAGGATTTGAGGGCTTATTTTGAGAGGAAGGATGCTTTTCTTTTGGAATTGCTTAAATAACTCTTGGAAATGTCTCATATCAACTTCTTAGCATGTGCAGTCCCTGCCCCACACTTGAAGAATCTAAGCAGAAAAGCTCCAATCAAAAATTGTTTGCTTATTATTTAATATATAGTATTTTTCCTATCACAACAATATTGAGTTTCTTGAAGTTAATATTTTTAAATTAGGAAGAAATTCCATAATTATCACAACTTTAACACAAATATTCACAGTGATCTTCATTTATGTATACAGAATAAATTTAAAATGAAAGATGAATGAATGATTAATAAAAATATTCTGAATTTTTTTTATTGAATTATAACTGCAGTCTTTCAATGAGAATATCATCAATTTTACATTGATTCAAACAAACAGAGAAAACTGCCTTGATGATTAGATTAGATTAAAAAATGAGGAAAAAATGTTTTCAAGCATTTCTTTTAAATTAAATTTTTCTTCAAATTTTATTTAAAAAATTTTAAAAAAATGAGCCAAACAAAAATTAATACATGACATACTACATTTAGATATTTTACAATTACGTGTGATAAAAGAGGGACATTTTACCATCATAATAAATAATAAGCACTATAATTACTAGCAATTTGGTAATTAACAGATTTTTTGTGGTTATTAAATATCTTTTTAAAAAAAAGGATAGAACATATCAATTATAAAAATATTCAAGTAGTACTGTATTATACATTATAATGTCACAGTGTATACAGCAAATAGCACTTTTAAATATATAATTTTTCAATAATAGTCTCTTGGAAAAATAAATTTTTAAATATATTTAAATAAAACTGTATGTATTATAAAATTTTAAAAAATTAAGTCAAGAAATGAAAATATATGCAAGCAAAGAATATTTTATGAAATGGCATTCCCATGTTGCATAAATGAATGAAAATCATTTTATTCATGTTTCTAAACAATTACAACTCCTTTCCACAACAACAAGTAAAAAAACCTTTACATACAACTTTTTAGATTTAAAACACACGTTTTCACAGAAAAATATCAAGCATAAAAAAATTCTTACTTTTAAGTTTAATATTTTGTAATTGAATGTTGATACAAACCTACTTTT
This sequence comes from Trichonephila inaurata madagascariensis, assembly GCA_019973955.1. Lineage (NCBI taxonomy): Eukaryota > Metazoa > Arthropoda > Arachnida > Araneae > Nephilidae > Trichonephila > Trichonephila inaurata. Next base: position 407,513 of record BMAV01026137.1, on the reverse strand, counting down.
TTAAACAGAAAAATAAAAATACAATTGATTTTATATACACTCAATATTATTGATCAAAATCAAAGTAGAAATTTGAATACAAGTGGCAAAAATCGGAATTTTTAATCAAGATTATTAAATTATTAATTATCTTTCAATATAATGCATACTTTTGAGGAGAGACTTAAAAAAAATAATATAAAATTTTAAAAAATTGAAAAGACATATATAATTTTTAAGAAACTGGGCCATTAAATATTAAAAATGAAAGAAGAAAAAAAAATAAATTACCCCTCAAAATAGTAAATTTACCAACCATTGCAGAAAATAATCATTAATGATTTTTAAAGCAGATAATACATGTAGCTACTGTTGCATCATCTATTTGCCAAAAAGAATAAAATATAAAAATTTTGCAACACTTCAAACTTAAAAAAATTACTTACCAAAAAATTAACACCTCCTTTCAGCTTTGTTTCCCCTTTATCACTATAGTACAGCAAAGCTTTTTGTATTCGATCAAACACAAACCATCGCTTTCTCCACGTCTTCCAGGTACCTCCCAGCTTGTGAAGGTAGCCATGACAAGATGTTGAGGTGAGGTGGATATGAATACAAAGCTCAATCTGATGACCAGCAGATTCGATATGTTGGCGCAGATCAAACTCAGAATTTCGGATGGGAAGATAACGAGTCAGTGGGCGCTATGGGTTAAATTTTAATTAAATTTAATTTCTACATTCACAAAATACACTATGTATTATACTGTATTCACTTAAAAAAAGGATAAGAAAAAATTACTATAAGATTATCATTTGTTACAAATTATTTTAATGAAATAGGCAGTAGTTTCTTTTTGGAAATAAAAATGCTACAATGTGTCAATATATATGTATACTTACATTCAATAACAATTACATATATATACTGAGTTATTAAATAAAAATCTCTTTGAAAATTAAAAAAGAAATCCAATTATTAATATTTATAATTGATCAAAGAAATTATAAAAACATTGCTAAGAAAACATTGAGAAATGATGTAAAAAAATAAAATGAAAAAAATTTTAAGAATCATTAATTCTTCAACTAGATCAAAAAATCCACTAAATGGCAGATGCAGTATTAATAATAAAATTTTTTAATTATTTTAAAATGCAATAAAAATTTAGTGATACATAAATTAACACATTTTCAATTAATTAATAAACAAAAATTCTAGATAATAATTTCAACAACAAAAATAGAGTCAACTATAAAAGTAACCCCCACCCAAAAAAAATACATCATTTTTCTTTTGTATTTATCTCATTATCAAAACAAAAAAAAACAAAAAAAATTTCCCCAAGGTATATTTACAAAAATAAATTACGAAATTTTTATCAACAGTATAGATAAGTTTTGCACATTAAACAAGCTTTTTGTTCACTTGATAAACATTTCATGGATTCTATCAATAGAAATGTTTATCAAGCCAGCAAGAAGTGTGTAATCACACTATAAAATTGTGAAAAAATATCACACTCAAAATGGGTATTTTTATTTAATACTCTTATAGCTCTTAATTATAGTAAATAAATATTTCTAATTATTTTAACAATGTCTTAGATAAAAAGGAATTTATTTTATTTACTTTCAACTCCCTTAAACTATCAAATGGTTCATCTTTAAGGGTTTTGAAATTAATTTAAATTTTTATTACTATTATAACTTAACTCATAATCATACAAATTCATATTTTTACACAACACATAACTGTTTCTTTTCAAATACTTTTCTTAATTTTCATTTAAGCTCTGTAATTGAAACATTATTTATTGCATGTTTACTAAATAATAAACAATTATGCACTACAATTTATTTTTTAACTTTTAAAAGAAAATTCCAGATATACTTCATTAAATTTATAATGAAACTGAAACAGTAGTGCAAGCATTATATTATTTTACAATTATTTCAGTTACAAATAAAACAAAGTTTCTTCTTTTCTGTTACCATCTTTTCAATTGCTTATTATAAGTCAATGAAAATAAAACATGCCAAACAGACACAACTAATGATAATCACTTCAAAAACATGCCATTAAAAGTATTCACTATGAGTCAGCTGAAATTTTCAGTGACAGTGCATGAAAACAGGAAGTGCAATCTATTTTAATTTCATTCTGAGGAGCAGAAATTATCTACTTTCTAAATCTCACTTTTTCTTTACTTAGTTGAGGTGAAAATGCTGTTTATATAAATTTACTTGAGTACATATATTTTAATACAATGAAAAATAAGAAAAATTTTCACTATTCAAAGCAGCATTTTTTTAAAAATTAAACTTGAAAAATAATATACCTAGCATGTATTGGCTGAGCACAGTAATAAATTTAAACATGATTTATAAATCCCATTCTCAGGGATATTTTCATTTTAATATCTTTCTTTCCCAATTACACATGCAAAAAATTGAGTCAATGGAACTACTTAATTTTCTAAAGTATAAAAACAAATACATTTTTAAAACATAATAGAAAATTCAAATTTAAATCATATTTATGGGACAAAAAAAAATCTTTAAAATATGATATTTGCAATGATAGAAATATGTGCTTATGAAAAATTTAAGGGTTAAATAACACTAATAAAGAATTTTTAATATGTTAACACAAAAAAAAGACCAAATCCAAAGCTTTATATCAGTTTGACAAAACCAACACTTAACTTTTTGCAGAGTAGATAGTATTTGTACTCTCTGAAAGAATAAATCTTTTCATGCTTTTTGACTTTCATTAGAAAACTAAATTGCTTTTTTTAGGAAGGGAGATTTCATTTATTATAAGAAGATTCTAAAGTTGTTACTCCATCCAAGTTTTCGAAATGCTAGTAATATTCCCGAAAAAAAAAACATACCATATTTACTTGAATCTAAGCCACACTATTTTTTCAGAGTTAATGCTACTGAAAATCGGGTGCAGCTTAGAATCAAAAATAAAACATTTCTTGAATGGAGGAAATTGAGTTTCTATCCCTTTCAAAAAGAAAAATGTAACCATCCATTCTGGCCATTAGCAACAATGACTCATCCCATTCTGCGGTTTATCTTATGTATTCAGTCTATCCTAAACATTGTTGTCTGCACGTATTTAGGAAATTTTTTTTGTATGCCCTTTCTTTTCTTTTGTATATGCTTTCTAAGCATCAGAGATATCGGTAATAGCATAAATACAAGTTCACTATGACTTTATCTCATGGATGTATTTAAAGGTCATTTAACAGATTCTCTGAACAAGAAACTGAGAAGAAATCATTGCGATTTGGTGATACCCCCCTCCCACCCACCTAGCAATATGACAAGCCAGCTTCAACCTTTTGACATAGCATTAATAAGCAATTTAAATTCCATGTAAAGAGAAAGTGTGAAAACTGGTTATATTTGGAAAATCACCCTTCAACTGTTTTGGCGAAAATCAAGAAGGCAAGTTCTTCGAAAATTGCAAAACAAATATCTGTTGTCTGGAAAAAAGTTTCCAATGAGACTATAATACAAGTCACTAACTATAATATAAGTCACTATAGTACTGCGTGGGCCCTGTATCAAAACTCCTTCTGGAACACTTTTTTGGGCCCCTTAACATTTTACGATGTTTTTCTCTTTTAGGGTCCCATATCATTGATATGGTGGTATCTGCACCTCTGATATGAGTACATTCTTTTAAAAAAATGTTGCATGGCAAATGCATTGGATGATAGGGAAGACGACACCATGAGGAAGAATGGTGAAACAAGCACCAGTTTCAAAGTAGCTGTGACAATGGGAGTGATAAATCATTTTCAGAACATGATACTGACAAAGTTCATGTATGAATTTGAAAGTTTTTAATTTTGGTAAAATAAATTTATTACTTTTTTATTATTTCTCATTTAATTATTTTTATATTTTTCAAGTATCAGATATCAATAAATCTTTTACACAATTTTTTTTTAAATTTTTTTCACAAAAACGTGTAGGGAATTGGGGATGCATCTTAGATTCGAGTAAATACAGTTTACATTCTAAATAAAAAGAAGCTTAATTGCACAAAAATAATCGTGACATTTTTACTCGAATATGCACTTGTAAAATCTTACTTGAGATCTTGGTTTGTCTCTCAATTTCACTTCGTAGTTACCATTTTGATGATGATGATTGACTAAAGGTTGGTGATCTTGAAATGTAGACTGTATGGCACGCTCCTTTTGATGTACCTATAATTGAATTAGCATAATTTAAGTACAAGGCCTTACAATGATTCAAAAGTCATATATCCACACAATCACGAGATATGTGTGCATGGGATTGCATGAAACAAATCAATGATTTTAGAAAATTAAAAAATATTTTAAAACCAAATTTTAAAATGTTAGTAATGATATTCCAAAAGCATAAAAATATTAAAGCATAAAAATAAGCAAGTAAATAGCATTTTGTAATATTTCCAATATGATAGACATAGCATTACAGTTGAATGGCAATGGGTTAAATTCATGTGACTGACGGCACATGATAACTGCAGTCACGTGTTTACTACCAATTAGTTCACGCATCTTGCCGTTGCCAAATTTTACTTTTTACAGAAACTTTCCTTAAAAAAGTACATGTTTGTCACCAATAATAATGCACATGGTAATTAAAATGCACTTGATTTAAAAGCTACAAATATCATAAACGATTTTTTTTATAATTATAATGGAAAACTTCCTGATGAATCTTAATACAAGACCATTTTTACCGAATTTTAAAATTTGATACTGTATTTAAATTATACAAGTCTGTCAGTTTTGAATTCGATAGAGAATACGTGATTGCATTCATCATGTAACCGTTATGAATTTAGCCAATTCTGTTAAAATATACATTAATCGTGACAGGAACAAATTTTAATGGGGTCCGTGGGTAGCCTACTGGTTAGAGCATCAGACTCCAGACCGGAAGGCCTGGGTTCGATGCCCGATGCCACCAAATTCCCTCCGAGTACACACGAAGTACGTGCTCGTTAAATCAGTAGGTCCGAAAGTCTTGTGGGCTGAATCACGAGTGCAGGGGACTGGAGAATATTTCCCTCCCCTTCAGTTCCATGACTAAATTGTGGAGGTG
>BMAV01026137.1:212146-388658 GCA_019973955.1 Trichonephila inaurata madagascariensis | reverse complement strand
TTTTTATGTATTCGGGACTTAGCAGAAAGATTTCGAAATAAAAACTTCAATAATTAGCAAGATAATTTATCGACCATCAATTTCACACAATTTTGGACAGCGATAACCCAAATACAGCTAAAAATATCGTATGATTTCTTAAACAGAAATTTAGGGAAAAAAGATATATCAATAGCTTGATATAAGAGCGAGTTGTTAATAATCCTGCAACTTTATTATTATTTAAAACCATTCTTCACTACGTTGTATAATGATCAAATGCTCGATCGAAATCTCTAAACCAATCATCGCCTACATTGTGTAACTTAATTTAATAGATTCAATTTTGTAATTTTGAAGTTTCTACTTATTTGTTTTGAAAAAATAATGAGCTACTAATTTTTTTCCCCAACAACTAAAATCTGGACGTGTGTGTGTGTGTGTGCGTGCGTGCGTGCGTGCGTGCGTGCGTGTTCTCTTTCTCTCTCTAGAAACTGCATTTTATAACTGTCTTTGCCTCTTGCAAAATTCTTAAAAGTAGATAAATGGTAAGAAAAAAACAATAAGGAAAATAGCATTATTTTATAACGATCTTGATTTTTTTTTAATTAGAATTGTTTAACAGATTGTTTTTTGTGGGGGGGGGGGGGGGTGTCAAAGGTTTATCATTATATCACTTATCAGAATAAAATATGTTTAAGCAGATAAACAAACGAGAAAGCTTTACTATTAACATTATTATTCTTTGCTTTATTACTATCATTTAAAACTATGTAATGTTTATATTTTTTAAAAAAAACTTTCAAGTGGCTAAAACTAAAGAGCATTTCATAAAATATTTATTTATTTTCTTTGATGCCATTTTCATCTTCATTTAATTTCTCTGCAATTTTCCTGAACAAAAGATAAAAAAAACAGGACAAATCTATTATGTGAATGGATTTTTTGTATACATGATAATACTCTCCTCCCCCTCCCCCATTATGCAATACACAACTTGAAAAAAAAATCAAATTTTTAAAAATTTCTGTTTTTTAGTTGCTTTAAATAAATATATTTAATGTTTTTCAAACAAAACACTAAAAATGAAATAATAGAAGCAATTACTTTTTGTACAACTGAAACTTTTTAAAAATATCTCAACATATTATATGCAAAACGTATATTATAAAAATATTTTTAATTATTCGTATAGAGAAATAATTGGGATCTATTACCTAGTTTTAAATGCCTGCTACATGTATATTTATTATGACATGCAATAGGCATTATATGTTACTTATATTTACTACAACAATCAAATCATTGATCCTTTTTTCCCCATGTATTTACAATTAGAATAATGTATCATTCAAAATGTTAGAAACAATTGAAATCTTACTCAGGTTTATTTATTATGCATATATAAACATGAAATTATAGGAAACTTTTCATTTTAACAAAAAGATCCCCTAAAATCCCGTTCCATTTTATAAATATCTAATAAATATTCTATTCTATTCTTAGAACCATGATCAGAACTTCGTATTTTATTTTTAATCCTGATACCAACAACGCATATAATAAAAACATACATCACTGAAATCCGGAAAAATCAATACGAATTCAATCAATAAATTTCCGTAAATCCTATAATCCTAAAACAACGTTTGACAAAAAGGAATTTGTTGCCACAGAAACTAAGGTTGGACACTTAACACAAACAAATAAAATTAAAACTATTTATTCAAGTATCATGGAAAAGTGATCATCAGTATTCATTCAGGAAAATTCTCCATAAACTTTGATATGATCCGAAACCACTTATTGGAAACCGACGATCAGGGCACAAAGTAAACAAAACCTAAACGATTTCCATTCGTCTGCATTATTAAAACGGATGAAGCATCCATTTCAATGGGGATTGGGAGAACAGCTCCCGCTCTTCACGGGCGTAGCCATGGTAACCGTCTGTAGGTAATCCCCCTTCCCTACGATAACCGTATGTCATATCTAACTTCTGGAGAGGAAGGTGGGTTGGGAAGTGAGTCATAGCAGACACCACTTGCTATTCGCACCCCCTCTTTGCAATCCCTTGCAGAAAGATGTCAGGATAAAGCGACGCATATAACGGGATTCAGCAGGAATATATGATGAGGAAAAGCAATAGTTTTCGTTTCATCAAGTTTCCTATGTTGTTGGGAGGTATACGACAGAACTGCTAATTGTTCCGATTTCCAACAGGAAATAAAGAGTGGAATTATTTGAATAAATACATATAGGTTGAAAACTTTTATTGTTTTCCTTATAATGAAGAAATTTTGCACTTATGGGCACAAGCCACATTTTAAAAATAAAAAAATTTATATATAACCCTTTTTAATCTATTAAAACAATTTTCATATTTTTTAACAGACGATTTGTTTCACTTCCGACAGAATTTGACTTTTAAAGTAAATATTTGCTGAAATTATATTCTTTTTCACTGCTATTGAAAGAAAATGAAAAAATAAATAAATAAATTATCGGCAACAAATGAAATACTTCAGTAAAATTTGAGTATTTTAATGTTTCAAATGAAAAAAAACCATGTAAATTACTTTTGATGCAAACGATAATTTGATAGTGTCTTGAAAAAAAATAGAATCACAAAGGGCTTTACATCCTCACCACAAATTTTATTAAGGATTTACTCTGAAAAATATAACATTGCTTAAAAATAAAATTTAAGATGAGAAAAAAAAAAATTTTTTTTTTGGTTACAACTTCCAGTTCCGCGTGAATTCATTCTGATTTTATGTAAAAAAAGAAGAAAACATCTTAGGAAATATGTCTCACAGCACTCAAGTTGTTTTTTATAATGCCCGATACTACTTTTTTCACCGAATTCTGTCAGAAAAATACAACAAAAAAAGGGGCTTTGTGGCTTTTTAAAAGAACTAGACCTTCTTGAAGTAGCTTACCGAGTAGATTTTATTTGGACAGCTAACTGATTAAAGAGATTGATGTGTTCCAGAACTCTGAAAGTTCGTATTTTATGTTCGTTTCGTATTATCAATAAGATGTCGATACTAGAAAATGAGAGTTTTCAATAAAATCGGATAAATCAATGAAACTTAATACTTTGCTTCTTAACTTCTGATGTCGGAATTTTTTTATTATTTTATAAATTTGAACAAGACTTATATACAAGAAGCAAAGAAACATATTTTTTAATTAGTTATTGTGTATTTTAAAAAATACATTAGTGATCATTTTACATTTTAATATTCATTTTTCTTTTTTTTTATTTACAATGTGATAAATATAATTTCAACCATATACAAAAAAGGATATGGTATTTTAAGGGGAATGGGAACACTTATGATCCGGAAATATTCGTTATCAGGTAGATTTACAACCAGTCCCACATATTAAGGCTGTTTTCGACTAATGTTAAAGAATAAGACTCAAATGATGAATATTTTTTCATATATAAAAGTACTCAAACATTAATATTGTATTCTGGCTTCACTAACCTGTAGAGAATCACTTATTTTATCATACTACTCATTTTTATACGAGTTGACACATTTTTTCTTTTATAAAATGTGTATCGCATTTTTTTCTCCTATACTATAATGCTAAATGAGCTATTCCTTTACATGTTAAATGGAAAAACTAATTATTTATGTAATATTCTGAAATTTTAAAAACACTTTACCATAAACAAATGCATGAGTTGCAATGTCACAAATTTTTATAAAAATTGAAGCATTTTTTCGGTCTAAAAATGTGCTCCGGTGCTAAGGTCACGCTCTCATACATATGGCGAAAACAGCCTTAAATCAGAGGATCATTATCAATGTTGGTAGAATTAAAATTGGAAATGGATATTTTTAAAAGCATTTGTTTAAGGAAAACAATGGTAAGATAATAACGTTTGAAAAGATCATACGCAAAAGAAAGAAGGGGGGGGGGGCTTTTACCTTTGAAAGAAAATCTCTTCAGAAGCAAAAAAAATAAGTAACACAGAAATGGAAGACGGTATGCGTAATGTCTCTCATTTATTTTCTAAACTACTTCTCCATATAATCAATTCAAACACAATTATCTTGATTAAACCACTGGCGTATAGCTAGTTCTGAGTGGGCCCCGCATCAAAACTGCTTCAGGGCCCTTTTTTAGAAATAAAAGGCTTATTAGTGGTACTGTAGTTACACATGTTGGGGCCCCTGTAGCTAGGGGGCCCCGTATCATCGATACGGCTGATACGGCGGTAGCTACGCCCCTGGATTAAACACAATTATCTTAAATATCACTACAATCAAACAAACATTGTCCGTCGTGTTAAAACACTCCCAAGAAACTATTCTTGGTACAGCAAACCGCACGAAATGCGTCGGTTCTCCATCAAATTAAGTAGCTTTTCTTAAGACCAAATCCCAGTGGCCGCGGTAGCCGAGTGGTCAAGGTATCGGATCATGGCTGGCCTTGTCACGAGTTCGAGCCCAGTACCACTAAAGACCCGCTGTGTAGGGGAGCGATGCACATTAAATCTGTCGAGAGCTCAAACAACCTCCCGTTGATGTGGTAGTTAGGAGAGGGGGTGCCAGCTCAGGTGTCGTCCACGTCACTTGACCATGGTTCAAAATTACGAGGTCCGTCGCCAAAAGCCCTCGTGTAGCTGAACAGTGCGACGTTAATATTCACTCACTCCCTCACTAAGACCATGTCCCCGTCAAGCGCCCCACGCTTCTAAAAACAAAGGACTCTCTGTTCTGACCGCTTTGCTCGAGGGTCAAAAAAACCTTCTCCCCCAAAAAACAGTAACCCCTCCCCCCGCAAGTGGGGGAACGTCGCTAACTCTTAAAGAATCTACTGCCAAACAGTAGTCAGACACTACAGTACGTAAATATCGTAAACAAATTTAAAAATGAATTTTTTAAAAAAAAATAAGACTTCGCCTTCTTAGGTTAAAGATAAAATATTTTCGAAATACAGGTTAAAGAAAGTTTAAGTTTCAAGTTTTTTTATAGTGAGCATCAAACAAACGAATTCTAACTCCTTGAATCATTTAAAAGATACGAGCACTTGTGGTAAATTAATATATTTAAATGCTGAAAAAACTAACATGTAACAGTATTGAACATTTTTTTAAAACTGTTAAGTAATTCACAGATTACTATGAATTTAGAAAAAAAAACCAGAAATATTTCAATGAGGGGGAGATGAAATTTGATTGCACACATAAGATGAAATATGATAATTCGACAGAAAAACATTCCAAAGATATAAAACGAATAAGGCAATTCTACCAAAAAAGAAATTCACACAAATTGGGACAAGAATATTTGTACATCAATATTTTATTTTTCTACAAACGAGCTATAATTTGGTTTAAATACTCTATAATAAACACACACACTATGCTACCAAATTTTTTTAGGATAAAAAAAAAGGTGAAGTATTCAGTAGTCTCAAAAAAATTTTATTTCTCCCAAAATTAAACTGTTAACAAAGCAAACCTTCACCCAGTACAGACAAGTTACATTCCAAGTTCACAGTAATTACAGTCCACACAAAACTCATAAGCTGAGGCGTTAATTTGGTCCATCAAGGAGTCCATTTCTCCATATTAACAGCAGATGATCCTTCACGAACACTTCAAAGTGGGTTAGTGCGCTACCCACCACTGTATGAACGGAGGCGGTTTGAAATATAAATTACACAACACTCACTGACATTTCCTCATTGTCGTATTCCTCGAATCATTTTTCAACATCCGTTCGCGCCTTATGACCCAATTGGAAGATTCGATTTCGAACATCTGACACACCACGATTTTATTCGAAATTCCTCTCAAAATTACAATTTAAATGGAACAAAAACTAAAGTTTAAAGTCTTAAATTGAACTCGATAATAAAAATCTGACCGGCAGGTGTTTTAAAGATACAAATGTCTTGACATAACTGCTAATACCTACTTTTTAATCGGTGTACGAACGAAATTCGTTCAGTATAAAAAAGAAATCGTTTCAAGAAGGAAGCGCGGTTTTAGAGCTCAATACAAACCTTACAGAATAATTCACTATTGTATTCAGGATCAGATCTTTACTTCGTGTTATATTCATGCAAAATTATAAATAAAGTCAATATAAAATACTAAATCTTAAAAAGTTATATGCGGTATCATTTTGAAAGCGTAACACTTACACAAATATATCTAACAAAAACATTAAATACAACAATCAAATACGCTAAGAATATCTAATAAACAAAAAAATTTAATATTTTAATATATTACTTAAGACAAAAGTTTCAAGTAAATGAAGTACTGGAAATAAATAAAATAGAAACAATAGAAGAAAAACAAATGTAGGTATCAAAAATAAATGCAGTGGAAAAAAATGAGTAAAATATAAAAACTATTAATATTGACAAAAATATTCCCGAGTAGTGATTTTTTTAAATAAAAAAAAACAACAAAAAAAACAAGTAATATAAAAAAAAATTAAGTCAATTCCTACTTAGATCAACAAAGAAAAATTTTATTTTAGCTACTTCTTATTAAATAGTTACAATTAAAATAAATATGCATTGACAGAATCACAACATTAAGTGGTAATTAATTTTTATTCATTATCATTAAACTATCGTATTGTCATCCAAAACAATCGTGTATATAAAATTTCAGTTCAACTGTATGCTTTAAAAAGTGAGAAAAAAACCTTTTCAAGTTTTGACACAAGTTGCCAATAATGATGCCAACGTGGCTGTGCTGTATTTGTAATTCTTTAAATAATTAGTTTTAATCAATTAATTTTATTAATTATAATTAAATTATTGTATTGTCATCCAAAATAATCATGTATATAAAATTCCAGCTCAATTGAGGGCTTTAAAATGTATTTTATTAACGATTGAAAATTCCACCAAAATATATAAATATATATAGAGAGAGTGTGAGCTAATAGAGGGAATTGAAAAAGTGAAAATTAATTTTCATAATAAATATTACTTTCGATTAAAATTTACATTTGCGAAATTGATAAATATTATGTTCCTTAACAATACACAAGTACAAAAACGCAACGAAAATATGAAAAAAAAATAATAATAATAATAATTTAAGCAAATATCGGAAAAACATTAGAATGATTTAATAACAGAAAATAATCAAAAATACAAAGTGGTCAGGCTAAAAATAAACACGCACATTAACATATCTCGCAAAAGTACGAACTTTAACAGTTTGTTATTTAATTAGTCTCATTTTTCATCTCCACTAAAAGCAAAAATTTGAAATTCATCCAACACCAAATTAAAAAAACACGCCGCCCATATCTTAACCAAGAGCATATCTGGAGGGCAAACTAACACGAATTACACATGACAGATGAAAACTTAAGATTTAACATATCACTTTCACGATAAGTCAAGGTTGCAACAACTTCTCAGGTGCAGAAAGTCGTAAACCACAACTTAAAAACGAGTTCGTAATGGAAAAGAACTCATATCCCAAGATCATTACAAGGAACATTAGTAGCGGGCCAACTTATTAGACCTTGCACATTTCAAGCTGCCTTACGCGAGTAAAACTAATCCAGTAACATTGAATCCGTAAACACGAAATGATATTTACCGATAGGGCGAGTTTTTTCTTCAAGATTTTTCAGTTGGATCTATGCCATTTCAAGAACGTGGTGTTAGAAATGCGGAACTTTGGCAACAAGAAAGAATGGTGAAATATAATTGTTAACTTCTCTGACGATGGATGCTATCCAAGTGGAACTCCCACTACTAGCATTTAAGATGAAGGAGCAAGGTCGGAAACTCCTTAAATTCCAGCCAGTCTTAAAGAGTTTTTTGAAAAATATTACTTACGCTTCTCTTTTTATAAGCTTTCTAATTTATTTTAAATTCCGATCGATTTCATGAACAATTTTCCCTCACAGCAGTATGCACACTGGTTGGTTTAAAAGTTCAGAAAAACTAACAAATACAATTTCGAAGTTCTGATAGTATTTATCTGTTATTACTGGGTAATTTAAAAGTATTTCATAACATTCAATAAATACTGAGAAACAAATCTGGTCACTTAAGAAACAAGTCGTAAAACTGATAAAGCTATCGATTCTGCAACAAATTAGATGTTGTTTAAAACTTAGATAAAATTTTAAAGACGCTTTATAGTTTTTATTTCGAAAATAACATGATAACATATCTGTTTTCATTAAATTCATCAGATATTGGCAAAATATAAACATTGAGAGAAAATGTTTATTGAAAATATGCGTCTGGTTTTTCAACATCTAAAAAAGAACCATTTAAAAATAGTTATAAATTACTATACTGTTACGTATACGTACAGAAATATGAATAATACAAAATAAGAGCCAGAACAATGTTAAGTTGAATTAAGATCATTTGATCTTTATGCATTTTTGGATTGATTGATTTTAAAGAATTGAACATACAACGATAAAATACAATTTCAAGTTCTGTATATTTTAAATGCTTTTAAAAATAAATATTAAAAAAACTAATGCAAAAAAATATAAAAGTAAAAAAAAAATGTTTAAAGAATATACTAATTTTTTTTTGTAACATTTTTTTTAAAGTATCAAAAATAAACAATGTAAGAAATTTTCTTTAGCCAAGAATATCGTGTTCCTTTAAAATTACTTACATAAATTATCAACAATTTGATTTATAATATAACATGTACAAAAAAAATGTGAATACTATGCTCTATCAGCTACTTGCACAATCTAATTATACTGCCAAATCAAATCTACTTACATTGTTAACTTTTTAATTTTCAATGCAATATGTACGAACAAAGCATATGTGAGAAGTAAATTCTATTAGCTACTTGCAAAGTCAAATTTATATGTAATCCTTTTTGAATTTAAAAAAAAAAAAATCGAAACTTAAAGCTTATGAAAAGTGTTGCAAGAATCTGTAATCTACGAGGGAAAAGTTTTTATAAAAAAAATTCTCTTTATTAATTCCAATTCTATCATCATTTTTTTTTTCAAAAACTAAAACACCTGTTTAACACAAGATCTAAAAATAACCCGATGCGATTCCTTAATTTCGCCAAAACAAAACAGATGCACTAGTGCTCTGTTTACGTTTTGGCAAACAGCGCTGAAACCAAAACAATGAAAAGAAAGAGACGGCGCGTCGAAAGAACTTCGCTAACAAAATGATTACTCGAAAAAGAAAAAACAAAAAGTTATTCCCACTTACCTTATTTGCTTCTGTCACCCTGTCGGCATTTTTCGTCTTCTCCTCCGGCCGTCGTCCACTGCAACACAAAAGGGTCATCATAGAAACAAAACAAAAAGTTTGCTCACAACACACAGCACCATCCAAAACGACCCAACCATCCACGGTCGAAACTGCAAGAAACCCCGGTAGGAAAAGCGCTAAGGACGAAAAGCCAACACGGATCCCATTAAAAATGCCCACCCGCGGTCGAACTCAACACTGAACGAGTCAAGTAACTCACTCCATCAGCCACCTACACCCACACACCCCTCTAGCACACGCGAGTAGCATTGGCAGGTCGTATTCTGCCATCTTTACCAGCACAATCAAAAAAGAAATTCTTCGTTCTTTTCCCCACTGAAAGAATAATATTCACTTTTCTTTCGGCGCGTTCTTTCATGAAGAACGATTATTGTAAAAAGACTTGGCTTATTAACGGCCGCTCTTTTAAAACACTTGTACGAATTTTCAGACGATTTTTTTTTTCGAACACTTTAAGTCGAAGCCCATTGTGGAAAATGACAAAGAGTTTATTATAAGCATTTACGAGAGGGAAATAATAGTTGCATTCAATATGGCAAAGAGCGCGTGCATTCCATAAGTTCGAAGGGAACGAGAAAAAAAGAAAATAATTGGTCTTTTTAAGTGGTCACTTTTGGAACAGTATGCATTTGACATTTCGTTTTTTTTTTTAAATGAAGGTCACGTGATATTATTCAAATGTATTGTTGACGTAAATACGTTTTCATCAATTCTTGAAATATTTCTGAAAATTTGTTTTTAGGCGCCAAACGAATTTTCAGAAATACTTTAAATCAAGTGGTTAAAATCTTACCAAGCTAAGACTATTACGGTGTGAAATTGCATATTGTGTTATTTTAAGGAAAACATATCTTAATTTACAAATTGAATTAAGCAAGTTATTTATCAAAAAATATAATTTTGCAAAGAAACACAACTTGATAACAAAAAATAATCAACATATAATCTATATCATAAAATAACTAATTACAAACCAGCAAATAAAAGAAATGTGAACAACTTATATTAATATTATATGCTTGCTCTTAGGTTTTATTCTTCTCACATTTTGGACAGCCAATTTTAATAACTATTTCGAATGTATAATTAGGGTTAACTCTGTAATGACACCATGTAACAACCTAAGAACAAAGGATTTCAAATTACGTTACGGAACACTTGATAGTAACTTTTCACGAACAAGGCGGATTCGGACCAAAAAAACTGAAAGTTAAAAGAACACTTAATTACAAAAGCCATCTACGACATGTGTTTGTTATCATGTCATCAAAGGTTTGGAACACAGCAACGTATGAGAAAAGTAAAGGGTGAGATGTGCAGGATTTACTCAACAGCTTTCTTGCAGCCTACGCATTTACCGCATTAAAAGTTATTGTAGTGTGTGTATTCTTTTTTCAGCTAATGACATCTGGCTTTAATAAGTAAGTGACCATGATAACACAATGCAATTTCGTAACGATTTCAACGTAAACACTGGCAAAAAAATAAGCTCCAGAAATAGATGTTTGCACTACTAAAATAGTTGGTAAAAAATGATCCAAACAGTTTAAAACAAGTTGTAAGCAATGATTTTATATTTCTTTGCCATTTTGTTTTTCGTTGCTCAGATTTCACAACAAAATTTGTAACGACTTTTTTTTTAAAGAATGTTTACTAAAAATACAAATTTAAAAAAATGAAACTTTTCTGAGGCAGTTCCTTCTTATTTTGATTCGATAGCAACACGTTACAAAAATTAATTTAAAAAATATTTCCCACAAAATGTTCAACTTCAGTAGACTGATTCCCTTTTGCAAAATGCAATGAGAGACTTACTCGAAAACTTTTAACATGTCATGTTTGATTCATTTACGGTGCAAAATCTATCCATAAATCTACTTCAGCACAGCGAAATAAAAATTTCCAGACATAACTGATAAAAAAAAAGAGCCTACTCGGCCGCCATAGATAAGAACATTTTGTAAAAACCATCAAGAATTTTTTAAGTACAGGAAAAATCACGACTGCAGGTGTTTCTGTGACCTATCATCACGACCTAATCAAGTAAGTATATTCATATATGAAAATACATTGAAGCTAATGTTGGTATTTCCAAAAGAATCCTTGGCTTTTAGTTTTGGTACAAAATGTTTCAGATGCAGTTCAGACGCTATGTATGAAACAGACAATTCTTATATAATTATTCATTATTTATTTATTAATTAATATTTTACTCTGGGTTGCAATCCATTTTACTTCAAGTCTACTTTAATTTTTAGATTTATATTCAAATATCCTAAAGGCATCAGTTTTAGTACTAATAACGGTTTTAGAATCAATCGGGAGAAACTGATGTTTTGAATAACATCGTCCATAAAAGAGAATTATCGCAAAACACTGCAGTACCCATTAAAATTATTTAGTTTTCAACATGACACCTCAGTCTTAGAAAATTCCAAGCTTCTAAAATTACTTTCTTGCGATTTGAATAACTTAAGTATATTATTCAGCTTAAGTCATTTAATTATTTTTACACTAGACTTTGTTTTTGCTACACATTTAGAGCAGCATATTTTATACATTTATTTAGTACTACTTATATACATCTGCATTGAATTTTATGAAATATACAACTTATTAAAATAATGTGCTGATTCGCTATAAAGCATTAATCAAAAATTATGTATATAAAACTTTGTGTATAGTATTAAACTAAAACATGGCATTCGAATTTGTAACAATTTTTCTTCTTTTAACTATTTTTAGAAAAGTTAAAAAATAACCTTAAAAAGGAATAAAACTTAATTAAACTTTAATAAACCTTAAAAAATAGGGAAATAAACCTTAAAAAAGGTCATTTCAAGAAAGATCTTGGGGGAATTTAACATATCCTGGGAAATCAGTCCTATATGTGTCTATGGTAACATTATATCGAACTAATAATTTGAACACAATCGCACAATTCATATAAAAGATCAAAATGAATATTTTTAAATCCAATTTTTCGTAAAAATCTACTTTCCTAAAAAATACATTTAAGACTCAGTAATGATCTTAACTCAAATGGGAAAAGGATTCAGGAACTGGCAAAAACTCCCGAAAAAAACAACCAGATTTCTTTTTTTAGTCTGTTCTGCAAATTCTATCTACGATTCTTTAGATCCCGTGAAAGAAAAAAAGAGCATATTTATATCACAGTTTGATACCGAATATGAATTGCTTTAAAAGAAAAAAAATTATTTCAGTCTAAGGCTCTCAAATCTGAAAGCAAATTGAATCTACATTGAATAAATAAATTAAAAGTTTCAGCATGTGCCTTATTTTACAAAATAAATATGAACAAATGATGATTATGAACAAATTATTATCTATCCATATTTTAGTGGCATTTAAAAGAATTCCTGAAGAGTTCATAAATCTCGCCCATCAACTTTAAAAGATGCACAGTTTTCTTAGTTCGGTATTAATCATTTGAAGTAACCATATATTAGATAATAAATGGACAGTTTTCCGCCATTCTGTCGACCGTCTGTGCGACGAGCTTTTGTATCAACGGAATGTCCAACTGACGGAATATATTTCCCCAAAAATTAACTGAAGAAGGAAGGAAACCAATGGAAATAATCAGATTAAATGCAAATAATAAATTTGTAGAGGTCAACATTAACGGAATATGTTCATTCGTTTATCTATACCTCTATTTCGCGTCTTCACCCTAGAAACTCAACTTTTTTTTTATTTGCTGTTTTATTAAAATATATTTGCTATTATTAAACTCTAATATAACAGTATTTTACAGCATACGTGAAACAGAAGCTGCCGCATCTCCAAATTAATTTTAATTTTAACCAAAACAAGTAATATAAAAAAAAAAAATTTAAGTCAATTCCTTAGATCAACAATGAAAAATTTTATTTTAGAGCTACTTTTTATTAAATAGTAACAATTAATATAAGTATGTATATACATAGGACAGAATCCCAACATTGAGTGGTAATTAATTTTTATTCATTATCATTTAAGTATCGTATTGCCATCCAAAACAATCGTGTATATAAAATTTCAGTTCAACTGAATGCTTTAAAAGGTGAGAAAAAAATATTTTCAAGTTTTGACACAAGTCGCCAAAAATAATGCCAACGTGGTTGTATGTGTGTATTTGTAATTCTTTAAATATTAGTTTCAATAAATTTTTATTAATTATTATTATATTATTGTATTGTCATCCAAAATAATCCTGTATATAAAATTTCAGGTCAATTGAGCGCTTTAAAATGTATTTTATTAACGATTGAAAATTCCACCAAGATAAATAAATAAATATATAAATAAATAAATATATAGTGATTGTGAGCTAATAGTAGCAATTGAAAAAAATAGAATCCACTAGGCGATTTAAAAATACTGAAAAGTAAAATAAACAGAGAAAACTTTCCTGCATCCATACTGTTTTTAAAAATAATGAACATTTACATCTTTCATAGTAAGAATACCTAAGTAAAAAAATTAATAATTTCCAAGGCAATTCAAAAAAAATTAAACAAATTCATTTACTGTTATCTTTGGAAGATATAAAATTTTAAATTAAAATCCAGGGGAGAGGAGTATTACTGTAACATGTGATGCTAAAGATGCTCATAAGTAATTTATTTGAATAAAAATACTGGCGATTTTGTTTCTAGTATAAGATGATACGGCATTCTAAATATTTTACAGCAACTAACAGCAATTCTTATTAAATCATAGCAGCTGTTTTTTTTTAAACAATTTATAATAAAAATTAAGAAACGGGAAATAATGGTATAAACATTCCATTACAATCAATTGAGATTAATTTTGCTCGGACAACAATTGACAGCACACAGTTTTTCCATGATTATTTTATTATTTGTTAATGATTTTCAAACAATTCTTATGATTCGATTACTGTTTCACAGTTTGTCACTTTCTATCGAAGAAAAAGTCAAATTTGCTAGCTGTCAAGTAAATTATTTCCGGATTATACATGCCGAATAATGTTTTAACGCTTGAATGTTAATATAAATAAAAATTTCCCGCAATGTAAACAAAATGTAAAAAGTTTAAGACTTAAAACCACACGTTTCATGGTTTACCTTTAACGCACACACGTCAAATCTTTCGGTTTAAACAATAATAAGGCATGACGCTAAAAACGCAACATATAAGCTCTTAAAATAACATACTTTAAAGATTACATTTCTCCAAAGCATTCGAGAACAATAAAATACTTTAATCTGAAATGTTTTGTTAATAGCTTTAGATATTGGAATCTTAGCAACAATTTTGTTTGACCAGCTTCTTTTTAAGCAAGGAATTACTCGGGATTCTTTAAGGCCAGCAAACGACTTTTAACATGTAAAGTAAAAAAGAAAAGAATTTATTTTTAGACGGCAAGGAAACTGGGGAATAATACCAGAAAAAGAAGGGGGGAAAGAGTAACTACACAATTATTGCATACCTAATTAAAACGAATTCGAAAACTAGTACAGATTAATACACAAAGGCTATCTAAAAAGTATGTGATCTTGAATATTTTCGCACTCGGTAGTGATGCTAGGGTGCGGCCACTTTGCACAAAGATGACATAATACCAGTGGCACACACAAGGGGGGGTCCTAGGGGTCTGGACACCCCCCATAGACCTTGATTTTATTTTCAATTGGTTATAATCCTATGTATATACTACGTAAAATTTAATTATGTATTTGCTATTAGTAATTAATTTTATTAATTAATGCTAATTATTTCTTCAATACTTAATTTTGTATTGTTTTTGTTCCTGAAAATCGACAAAATCAAAAGAATATGCTGGGCGGCGTATCGGAGCATAATACCAAAATGGTGGACTTTCGACCCTGGACACCCCCCCTTGAAAAACTTTTGTGTGCGCTCCTACATAATACACATCCTTATTGTAGCGTAACTTACACCATCTCGAACCCCCGTCTCGCGGGGAGGGCCAGGATTCTAGGAGGCCCAAAGCCTCGCTAATGCCAAGTACGTACCCTTTTTAAGATCCGGCTTGGGCACAAAATCTGCAGAGGGGCCCTAATATTCTCCATTACGCCACTGCATCCTTGAATGCCAAGGCGTAACGGAGAATATTAGCCCCCCTCCTGCAAAGTCAGGTTTTGCCTTTAATATTTTATCAATTGCTTAAATACGTACATCGGGTCAGTCAGGCTTTGGGTCCTCTAGAATCCTGGGCCTCCCGCAATGCGGGGGTTGCGGGTTTGTACGTTACGCCACTGCTTGCTAGTTTTCCTTTACGTAAGAAACAGTGTCATTCAACACGCTTCATGTTTGGGAGCCGATTTCTCTATACATAACTTAATTATCCAAAAATATTTTTAATTCGATACAAGATCCCGAAAATCCAATTTTATAGCATAAACATTATTCTCAAATCCGAATTCAAAACTAAAATATGTTTACATAACCATAGAGTGGTTTCTACTGCTCAAGTCTCTCTAACTCGATATAAAAACTTAATTTATACACTGAACAAATTTACTCAGCTTCAGCCAAAATTACCACTGGATCAGTGATTACAGCTGCCTCCACTTTCCATCCTTGCCTGCAGGTTGTTTGATTTTCTTCATCGTCTTTTTTTTTTCATCAGTTCCATTCATTTTTCATCTCCAATATGTTCCTTTTGGGAACGCCCTGACCTTGGCTACTTATGCACCACCCACATCAGAGAGAAGCTGCTGTCAGAGTGGCATTTTTCCACATACTGCGTATAAACATCGGATCAGGAGTAAAGTTCAGTAATTTTGCGTAATTATTACTTAAAATACGCAGAGTTCATGCAAAATTTGTGCCCTATCTGCTATCGGCAGAACATAAAGAACTAAGCCTTCTTGAGAAAACACTGAAATTCAATAATTCCTCAACCTCCGTACTCTCAAGACATGGTTCTTTGCTACTTTTGGTTGCTTCTGAAACTGAAAATGCCATTGACAGGAGGATCCTGTTTTGTAAGTGAGAAGAGATAAATGTAGAACGGTGACAATCTAAAATCTATTCCAAAAGTATTTTCGTCAGTGAAAGGATCGGTGAGCTAATTGTGTGGAAACACAAGAGGACTAATTTTAAGATTAAGGTCCCAATCGCGTGTCAGGTAAGTAATATATTTTTCACGGCGAGAAGTCAGATTCATTTCAGACTGTCCTTGTACATAAACCTCAAGACAAAACACCTCAACTACATTTTTATTTTGTACACTTTTACGAGAATTTGTTTACACGCCTGCCAAATTTTTATATAAATGTAAAGAGAATAAAATGTCAATATATGCTAATGTATTTTATTTACTACACAAATGACCAACAAAGTAAACGTATCTACTTATTAGAATACAGCTGTTAACATTAGAACACCCAATAAAATCTTTCGGCTTCAGTGTTGCTAACACCTGAATTTCTCTCAAATATTTATTTTCATTACCGTCTTTTAGCGATTTTTTATAATTTATATTTTTATAATTCATATATTATTTTTATATATTTTTATAAAAAAAGAAAAGAAAATTATTAATTAGAAGATCATTTTGTAAATTATTCATCAGGTAACACTCCAGTTATGTCCAAGTGAATCAAATTGAGTCCGAGGTAAGATAAATGAAATTCTTTCATAATTTTTAACTTCCCATAACCTCAA
This sequence comes from Trichonephila inaurata madagascariensis, assembly GCA_019973955.1. Lineage (NCBI taxonomy): Eukaryota > Metazoa > Arthropoda > Arachnida > Araneae > Nephilidae > Trichonephila > Trichonephila inaurata. Next base: position 371,738 of record BMAV01026137.1, on the reverse strand, counting down.
AAAGCCGTTATCTTTTCTTTTTTTTTTTGCCCCGGGGGGGGGGGGGCGTATTCTATTTATTCCCTTTATCTAAAAATTGGTCGAATTCTGTACATTTATTGAGGAGATAGCATTTTGCTTGCAAAATTCTTTACAGTTATTTAGCTGTCGTTTCACTTTTTATCATTCCATCCCCTTTCTAACAAAGCAACTGAGATACTCATTTTTGATAGCAAAAAGTGCAATGTGTTGCAATAAATAGGTGTCACATGCTTTCAGAAAATAGATCAGATGGTAGCAAATATTTCATAAATGAAGGAAGCAAAGAAATTTACTGTGCAAATGTTTTTTCAACTGATTCTGATAAAAATAAAGAAGCGCTTAAGGTTGCATGTAATACATATGAAATTCACCTTGCTCAAGATGACAACACAGTGAAAAAAAAGTTAGTTAAACACGAAAAATCTTGTCAAAGTAAAATGTCGAATGTCAGGTTACTGATCCAACTACTTATACCCAAAACTTCATAAAAACTAAATCAAAGCTATTATTTGTAAATAATAGCAGCAAAACAAAGGCAAAATAAGAAATTAATCATTGTACTGATATATGGAATAAAAGAACTCTATGGCTTAGTTAAAATTTTAAATGTTTGAAGAATAAATTATGTGAAAGTGTTTTTGCATTGATATACTATGAAAAGAAATTAAATTTTGTGAGATTCTACGATTTATGTGATGGTCATTTCAATGTTTACACAGTCACTTTCAAAAGTTTAAAACTACCAGATATTTTGATTGATAATTTGGGATGGGAGGGGGTCAAAATTTTTAAAGATACGTCTTATGAGGCATTTTAAAAAATAATACAAGTAAAAACATCATTGCTTTCAATTACACTTACTAAATTAGTAATTTTGCATGTTTTTACTATTAATTGAAAAAATGATTATGATGTACCATATTACCAATTAGGGGCTTGTAATAGTATATATACCGTAAAATCTGGCGTATAACACGCACCTACACTTTCAAGTTGCGCCTCTCATCTTTTAGGTATATTCACTGTATAACATGCACTCCTCCCTCCCTTTTTTTTAAGAACAATCCTGATATATACTTGTGCAGTGCTTTTATGTTTAGAAGTCATTTATTTGAGGTATTATCCCAGGCTCTTGAAAAAATATTATACTTCTAGAGAAGTGCAAACTCTTTAAATTCATAAGGTATGTCAAAAAATTTTAATAAACAGTATTTTGAACTATGTATAAGTCTTAATTTTTTTTATGCTCACCTTTGATTTATTTTTAAAGCTCTTGTTTTTATACCCGGCATATAATGCACACCCATAAATTTCAATCTTATTTTTGTGTGTGTGTGTGTTATAAGTGCATGTTATACACCGGATTTTACGGTAAATTAAATTCCTAAAATGAATGCTCAATAATATGAAAGTTTAGGAATATGATAATTTTTTCCTTTAATATATATTTCTAGAAAGGGACCATATGTTTTTGTGAAAATCAAAGAGTACAATCAGTTTAGCTATACAAAATATTTTAACTTCTCTTAAATAACCTTAATACCATTCAAATGAGAATTTTGAAAACCTGAGAAAGTTTGACAAAACAAATTCATGAGCCGCAGAGGTAAATCACTATTTTTCATTGTTAAAATTTTAAAATAGCTAGAATTTATATATATGTTCATAAGTAAACAAACACTATATATTTTACTCATCTAACAGCAATAAAAATGAAGTGCAAACAGGCATGAAATATTTTTTTTAATTTGGCAAGGAGATATGGGTTATTTAGCAATTCCTAAATTTCTATTATCATGAGTATTCAGTTATTCAAAAGACATTTTACAAATTTTAAATGAGTTCATGGTTTTTCAGGGGTATTAAAAATGTTTAAGATATTTCGGACTGATAGTAGATAAAAAAAAAATTTATAAAATAATTTACACAGATAAAAGATAAATCATTTTCAAAATTTGTGAAAAATTGAGCATTTTGTTTGGAATATTTCAATCCCTTAAGAGAACATAAAAATCAAACCTATCAAATGATTTATTTTCCATAAAACAATCATTATATTCATCCCTTTTTCAGCTGGATAAGATTAACTCAACTAGCCCCAACTAGCTTAATTCCATTTATCTAGCTCAATTTTGCACATAAAACTTCTGACTATTACAAAAACTTAAAGTGATACAGTTAACTACTTGTTTTAATATAATTTCCAACACTCAAAACTACCATAAAACTAAACATATGAAAAACTTCTAGAAATGTTATCAGACATGTGAAACTACTTGAAAAACTATTCTAATAAAGTGAGCATTTTGAAGATTAAATCAGATTTCGTCTCTTTAAAAATATAAACTAAAGCACTAATTTACTAATCTTCTTGATCACCTTTTTGTTTCTCACACTTTTCAATAAAATACTTAAGTTCACTCCAAGTGATATTTTTTCTCTAATACTGATTATTCAGAGAGAAATAAATGTAAAAGTATAAATAACAACATCAATAATAATAAGTAAAGAGGAAAATCATTTATGTGTAAACTTTTCTAACACACATCTACTTTTTATAATTTTAAAGATAAAAACTATATTTTTTTAAATGGATCAAAAGATTTTGACAAATCTCACACATATAATGCCACCAAATGCTTTTGAACCCAGTAATCACAGCCAAAAACAGGACTTTAAAGAAAAGTTAATTAATTGCAATTTATTTGTAGAATCAACAACATTTTTTTAAAAAAAATATCACATAATTATACTGAACTGCAATTTATTGAAAAAAATTTATTCAATGAAACTGAAAATTTCTTTTAAAAACTCACCATTAGATGTACTCATACCTGTGGATTATATAATGTTAAGTGCAAACATGTATATCTATGAATTTATTTGAGTATTTTGAGAGTTTTCTTTATTTATTAAAAATAACTGCCCATTACAAATTTATAAAATCCTCACAGAATTTTCAAGAAATTTCCTTCAACTTAAGAAACAATTTCAGTAAAAATTAGAATTTAGATTAAATTATATCTTCATAAGCATTATATAGTTATTTCACTACAAAAAAGATGTTAAAGTTTTTAAATATATACTTCAACAATCCTAAGCTTCATTTTTATTTAATTTTTTACTTCTTTGTTAAAATATATTTATTTTAAAAACTAAAAAATGTGTACAAATGCCACACAAAATTGTAATGTTACTTCAGCAAATTTTCACTTAGTATAATTTTATTCCTTTAAATAAGTTTGGACAATATTAAAGGATTTCTTTTGAATATTAAAATTGAGTGAATCAGCACAAATTTATCAAAAATAAAAATAATAAAAGATAAATTACACAGGAACTCTTCTACTAATGGTAGAGTTTTGTTTCAGTTAACAGATTGCATATTGAACAGGTCAATTTTTTATCAGTTTGGTATTTATCAATATTGTTTTTACTCAAAGGTTATATAAAAATTGCATGTAAAACACAAAACTTCAATTTATGCATGAGCAATTATTGCCCATATGAAAATAAATACGTATTCTATTATACATATTTATCTCTATTAATTTTTGGACCTAGCCAATGTATTTGTCTTTATTTACAATTTATTTTTTATGATTGTAAATTTCAACCACATAGGTTGTGTATTTCAGAGAGGGGGAAAAAAAGAATGTTCAAGTATATTTTTTATATTTTAAGTTACTTTTTGAAATATAAAAAAATCTTATCAATTTCCACAATTTTCATAATAAATCTGAACCAAATAAAGTATTTCCTCACACTCAAACAGAGAAAAATTATATATTTCTGATTACAGGGGAAAAAAGTTTGTGAATAATGAATTGAATGTCAGAAATAGCATTACGAAAAACACATTTAAAAATCAATAATTTGATAATTATAAACCAAGATATCCTAGTTATTTGCTCATAAACATATTTCTATAAATATGTAAAAATTTATTTTTATAAATTTTGAATTAACACGTAAATTTATATAAAAATAAACGATTTTAAAATTCTACTTTTTTCATAGTGTATTTAGAATAAAATTGAATTTTATTTGACATTCTCAAAATTATTATAAGCTAAAAATGCTAATTCCTGTATTTATTTGGAGTCATTTAATCTAACACAGGGCTTTGATTACATAACTAAAATTAACTGACTTAGCAAAGTACAATATGAATTGAAAGATTTGCATCACATAATTGTCATACTATAAATTTAGAAGATTATTAAACCAAAATATATGAATATTTATGGAACTCTGCTCAAACTATATAGTATATATTATACTAAAAGTATAAATCAATTTTCAAATCATTATATTAAACACTTGGATTATCATATAAATTTCAGAAATTTAAAAAAATGACAGAAATATTTCTACGAGATCAATGCTACTTAAAGATTATAATATTAACTGTACGACTTTTTTTTTTCTTTCCTTAAACTAAAATCCTCACATTGATAAGAAATTTTTATATACACATACAAAATTTTTTAAAAAAAAACACTTGGGGGTATTTTAAATAGAACAAAATAAAACCATATTGCATTATGAGAAATTTTAATACAAGATAAACATATCAAAATGTGGTGTAAAAAGTTGGCAGAAAATCACAATAGTAAAAAATTAAAATTTTACAAAAATCTTAAACAAAACATCGATACTTCAGAATGATCAGGGAAAATTTTTTTAAAGTTCAAGTACATTAATGAAACTTCTCGGCCAGAAGGGCATAAGAATAAAAATTATAATGAATTATTCTTCCATATTACAGACATAAAAAAAAGGATTGTGTGCATTTATATATTTATTATGGTTATGGCTGACCACTTGACCGAAACATCTGCACATGCATCCCAGCACCTAAGGTCACGAAAGCTGAGACAGGCACAGTAGTCCTTGGGCCTCATGGGTTGTTGCACCACTCAGTTAGTTATATATAACACATAAATAAATGAAACAAAAATTACATAATGCCATTATTCCAATTATTTATTCTGGAGTAAACACTTGTGTGCTAACTAAATATCACCACGCACATTTTTATGCTGTTCATTGAATTCATCTTTTTAAATGATCATGATAATTTGTAATGAATAAATAAAAAGTAATCACATGAGTACAAGTTTTGAGAGTATAAAAGAATGAGGCAAAATATCCCGATCAAAATAAAAACATTTTTTTTCTGACAGTTAAAGACACACGGAGAGAGTTAAAAAACATTCTTATCCCTTGATAAAAATCATTTATCAGCAATATCATCAGACAGAATTCGTGTCTCTTACCCTATATCTTCAAAAATGGATATTTCTCAATTTGTAAAAAAAAAATCACATGTCAAAATATGAAAACTTGTGCTTAATGTATCAACTTGTGATTGATGTAGCCCACACATCTTTGTAAAATTATTATTCATCACTTGTTCATGAAATGTTAAAAATATCCATCAATTCACATGCAATATGTGGTGTATTTCTGTCGTCTATGACCTTAACAGTTCTGAAGTGTGAGTAAATAGTTATCTGTTGCATTCCTCATCTTACAGAAGAAAATTACCAGTTCTTAGCTTCCTAAGCCACTTAAGAACTATCTGAATACTTGTAATACCATTGTAATATACATTGGAAATCTCAACAGAGGTATCTTTACTATTTTATTCCCCCTTTTTAAAAACAGAAGCATAATATATCAGAAATGCTTTCTTTAATACATAAAAGCACATGAGAGAAATTTTATATAAGATTTTGGTAACAATAACCACTGCATATTAAAAGTATCCTAAGACAAGTAGAAAACGGCAGAAAATAGACACACTTCATGAATTTGTAGGTTACATGTTTGCATACACAATGTCAGATATAAAGCTCAGATAAAGAAGCTGCATGCAGATACTGTGACATTATTAAATGTATGAATATTAAGATCATTTTTATATATTCTCTTGAAGTATTTAAAAATATCTATTAATATAAAATAAACTTTTCTCAGAAGTAATGCATTTTTATAAGGTATTATTATATAAATCTATATATTCCAATTACATATTTTAAATTCTTCAATGTCACATTTACTGAAATATATTTTCAACATTCACTTTCCATTTTCAAGAAACATTTTTTTTTTAAAAAATTCAGTTAAACATTTTATATAAAATCAAGCCAATTTATATAGCGCATGAAAGGAATTTTTTTAAAAAATTCATCTTTAATAACGTATAAAATACAACAATTAAAAATTACTGAAAATTATACCTAGTTTTTTCCCATTGAGCTTTTAAAAAATATCATTGTTTTGTAATTTATCTTTCATTTCTTTTCTATATATACATTGAAAATAAATTCATTAATTTTATACCAATTAAAACAAAAATCACTAGAAAAATTTATACAAAAAAATATGAAATTAATTAATATCAAATATATGCATTAAATTCAGTTGAGTCTGTTTAAATAATATGAAAAAGATCTCAAATATTTTATTAAATTGTGAGTATATTCAAATACAAAAGGTTAGAATGCTACAATGCAAAAACAATAGCAATTTAACATGTGAATGAATTGTTCCCATTTCTTCTTAAATCTTTTGTAAAACATTCATTTATTTTTTTTTTTTTAAGAAAATCACTGAAAAAAAAATAAGGCATTGATTTCTTCCTAATAAAGACACATCTCAAAGTATATACATATCTCAAGTGTGTAAGGCAGATTTAACAATTCTGTGAAACTTATTTCAGAATAAAAATATTAAAGATGTACAAATTTTCCTTCAAAAATTTGTATCCCCTTCTTTTACAACCAAAAATTACCTTTAAATATGTTCTATTTGAGGAGGATGATTTTTATCTCCTTTTCTACATTGAAAAAGTTACAATTATTGCTATGCAGCAAAATATTTTTAAATACTTAATAATTTTAGCAAGTAGAACAAATAAAAATGGAAATGAATAAGTTTTTAGAAAATTCAATAACTTACTTTTCACCTCCTGTATCTGAACTTGTTAGACTAGAAGACTCAGATTCAAAACTATGGAAACTATTGCAATTGTCACTTCTTTCCGAATGCTGCCTTATTTGTGTTGTATTATCTAAAACAGAATATATAATATTTCAACAATAATTAGCAGCAAAAATAAAAAGAACGATTTACTGTAAAAAGATTAAAATAATGATAAATTAACTGCACAAGTACACAAAATCATACATTCCATCCAACTAGCATGAATCTTTTTAACTTTTAACTAATATTAGCAAAGAGCTAAAATATAAATGCACACTTTTGAAATATTTATCAATTATACAAAGATAATCCAGTAAAAAAAGTAAGACACCTTTAAATCATACAGCCTTAATTATCATCTTTGAAGTAACTTATCACAATTACTGTCAGACTGATCCAGATAAACAAGTACTTGATATTAAATTGATCAGAATTTTTTTTTTATCATGCATTCATTTTAAGAGTTGATAAATGTAACAATCCACAAATAATATTTCTTAAATTTTAGCTTTTTTTAACATGCAAAAGTAAATAATAGATTATTAATAATACTTTTTCATAGCCCTCAACACAAATCAAATGTTCTCAAAATTAATAAATTTAAAAAAAAGAACATTGAACAGCTCAATCCTACAGCAATTTATAGTTATTTCTTAAACATTTAATTCACGATAGAATTAAATAATATGTTTTTTCACTTTTATAAAATATTACCCTTTTAAAAGAATCAAGGGAAGTTCCTTGCTGACTATAAAAAGTTCCTTGCAATAAAATACTTTCTTAAGGGGACATTTTGCTTTTTGTGTGTTTAAGCACTGTATTTAGGCTTTTCATTTGGTTGAAGATAGTACTCATGTAATAATTTTCATTTCTTTGAATTATTTTGTAAGTATAATTTTAGTGCGTTACTTCTACAACTTTTTGATATTTTTAAAATATTTAAATGTTTTATTTCTCCTTCATTTATTCCCTCCCTATTTTATATAATTCAATATTATAGATTGGCACCTCAAATTAAATTAACACATTTTGATCCTAGCCAGAAGTTGCATTTTGATTTCTGTGTTTCATTCTTATTCTTCCCTTCCAACAGAGCCTTTTTTGCTTTGGTTTGACAATTTCTTTTTGTTACTTCAATTTTCATTTCATTTTGTTATCTAATACTTTATATTTTAATTCATGTATTTTTATTACCTGCACAAATTTAAATATTATTTAAACTACACATATCTACTGTCTACACAGTAAAATTTTCATTCTAACTATAACACAACATTTTTATGGTTGTACTTAATTCAACATTTATACCTTTTGCTACATTTATATCTATTTATACTTTTGATGCATGCACAATGGGCTAAATTCATAACGGTCACTGGATAAAGACAAATACATGTTCTCCAGTGAATTTAAAACAGACATTAAACTAATTGTACTTTATGTTCTACTTGTAAAACTTGGGTAAAATTTCAAGTTTTACAATTAGGCAAAAATGTTCGAATTATACAACAAATAAATTTCTTCAAAAGATTTTAAAATTAATCTTTAATTTGCTTTTATTGTGTGACTATGTCACAAGAGTTTTTGAATTGATTGGCTAAAAACATGTCATTATCATGTCACATGAATTGGGCCCATTGTTTGTTTTTCATAAAAGCACAGAAATATAACAGAATGATTTTTTTTTAAAAAAAATATATTAATGTTCTTAACACAGCACAGATTTTTATATCATAAAAAATTTAATCATAATGAATTACATAAATTACTTTTCAGAAGACAGAAATTTTGTTTATTTGAAAACATAGCCAATAATATATACGCTATTAAAATAACATAAGTGCAAAATATATATTTTAGAAAGATAATAGATTTATGCTGGACACAGTGGATGTGTGCCTAAGTATAGTGAATGAAATAAGAGAAAATGTGCAAAATATTAACACTACCAAAAATTTTTAAAGTTTTAAAAAGTCGCACACAAAAAATATTCCTTTTTAATATAACAGGTATACTTTAATTCAGTATTAAAAAATGAACAGAGAAAAAAAACTGTTGTAAAAATATATTTTTCTACATTTTACATACAACAGCTTTATTTTTAACAACTTAATCATGTAAAGAAAAAAAAACTAAAAAAGTATCGTCCAAATGCTTCAAAAATTAGAAAAACATTTTAAAAATACAGAATGAAAGAGTGATAATGAATATAACCACACACAAAAATATTGACAAGTCTATAAGTTCCCTTGCTTTAATGTGAGTTATAAATATTTCTCACAAAATACTTCATTCAGAGTTTGTTCTAATTACATGGTGTGTTGAGTTATCCCATACTCTAAAAGAATAATTAACATCACACTTTAGTTATAAAGAAGTTAATACAGAATAACTCAAAGAATAGTGTTCCGACTTTTTTTCTTCCTCCAGATTTATCCATGTTAAATAATAAATTTATTAATAAAATATAACTATAAATTTTAAAAAACACAATCAAAGATACATAGATATAAAGATAAACATTTCATATTTCTTTTATTGCACAAATTAAAAAACTTACCAACTAAGCCTAAATGTGGAGGCATATTCCAACCACCATTTCTCTGAACCTGGAAAAAATATATAATTTAGAATGTTTTCCTCAAAAACATAGCATTGTACAGTGATAAACTACGACCATATGAAACTCCAGTATATTGCTATAATAAATAAATTCATATTTAGGTACTAAATTAAAGTATACTACTTATTCAATGAATAACCATGCAAAATGTACACAAATTTAAAAATTCTTTACACATGAAACTTTAAAAAACAATAAATTATAACAATTACTATATTTCAGCAAATATTTCTTTTATAATTCTCGGAAATATGGTAATACATACTTCACTACATATGAGAAAGAAGGTCATAAGGGCTGGGGAGTGTTTCCTTTTTAAGTGTTGAAGAAAGTGTTTTATAATATATTTTCAAACTTAAGCCAATCTATCTACAAGCTGAAAGTGGGTTTTTTTCCTTCAGAAATCTACTCAAAATTTGAAATCATATATATGCCTAATTAAAATATAAAATTTACATAACAGTCAACCATGTTGCCATTGTAATAAAAATGTAAATACTTAAAGGTGGAATATTTTGAAATCAAATTGCTGTAAAGTATAACAAAGATGTCAAGCACAATAGTTTTATTTCTGGTTACCCTATCTAATGTGAACACATTTTTTTTCAATTCATTTGTTACCTTTTACTCTATTTATGCTATTGTTTTCTACATCATTTTTTTAATAAGTGAGAAAAGAAATTCCTATACAGCTAATTTTGAAATACAGGTGATCAAATTGGCTGAAAATTTTAATAGCAGCATGGCTGCTCAGCATTCTTCTATAAATAAGAAACAAGTTTGACAGTGTATGAAAAAATATTTTGAATTAGGAGAGATGTCAAAATTAAAAAAAAACATAGTGTGTGATCATCAACCTATTCTTCATGCCTCGTCTGAAAAACTCACTGCAAAATAATCATTGACATCTAAACATGCCAATGAAAGAAAGTAGTATTTATGAATTATTCAGAACCTCAGCATCTGACAACTGACTTTGAAAATTTTATTGGGAAGATGACAGAAGTTTCTCAAAGTGTTGGAACCAATTTCAGCAAACTTGTGAAGTGTTCAAGAGCAGTAGTTATCAATGTTTACAGATAGAACTGGGTCTTAACATCAGGCTTGTGGTCATCATATTATGGCAGAATGCAAATATGGAGAAAACAGAATGAAAGTACGAATCCCATCCGTACTGACATAACTCTTCAAGTTGGCGGACGCAATATTATGGATTGGGGGATGTATTCTTGGTATTGTATGGGTCCTTTAATTCATGAGAAAAAACTTCTGAATGCTTAAAGGTATTTAAGTGTTATCGCAGATCAAGTACATCTTTTTATGGTAAAAAAGTATCCTATTACAGATGGATACTTTCAAAAAGGATAATGCTCCCTTTTATACAGCTGGCCTTGTCCTCAGTTGGTTCAACGAGCATGACAAAAACTTTACTTTGATTAGTAGGCCTGTATAATTACTAGATCTCAATCGAATTGAAAATCTATGGAATGAGATCAAACAGAGCATCTAGCAGCTGGATCCTGTACCATCCAATCTGAAGGTATTGCAAACTGCAATTCATGGGATATGGTCTCAAATTCTCATACCACTAACCAACTATTCATAGAGTTGATTCCAAGAAGATTCCATGTAGTATGGAGGAAAAAAGGTGATCCAATACTGTATTGAAGGAGTGGTCATAATAATTAAGCTACTCAATGTATACATATATAACAAGTATGCAGCAAGATATATGTACAGATAACTGAAATTACTTGTATAGGATACATTCAAACAATGGCAAATTGAAAATAAGGAATAAAACCTCAGTTTCATAAATTTTCAGAATAGTAATAGTTCTGAATATTAAATTTAAAAAATGTTTTCAATTATAAAACAGAAACACAAATTTTGCAATTCAGACAAATGCATAATATGATACATCAATATTATCAATAAGATATAATTATTTACCTCCATATCAGAATCTGAAGTTCGAGGACTACTTTCAGGACTAGAACATGGAGTGCGTCCAGGCTTTGAACTCGTTAAAGCCTTTAATTTGCTATTAATCATATCCAGGTTAGAAATTTCCTGCAAAAAGATTATTAATCAAAACACAGCTGAAATGTTTTCAAACAAGTGATGTTTTGTGAGAAATTTTGTTTAAAAATCATTTTTACACATTTAATGCATATATGTTTCAAACATAATATTAAATGTAGAAATTACCTGACGTAACTGCTCTGTGTATGCTTTCAATTGATTATCACACCTCAATTGTTCTTCCTCCATTTGAGAAGCAATAGATTGCTTTTGTTTATTCAATTCACTCAACTGTATCTACATAATTTTAAAAAATTATACATATTTTTTTAGAGATCAAAAATAATATTTACATAAAATTCAATACAACAGTGAATTCATCATTTATATATTTATAAATTAGGAAACATAAAAAAAGAATTTTACTTCATGTGAATAATTAAATTCCATAATGTGGTTTTGTTTACAAAAATACATTAATTGTTGTTTATATTCCTTTAGAAAATAATAATGGTAAAAAAAAAAGGGGCAAAGGAGAGTCAAATTCAGATTCTGTTAACTAAATATTTTAAATTGAGTACAGCTGCATATAATTTCATAAATTTAATTTAACAAAGACTCCAAAACAGTGGTGCACACAAGGGGGCTCCTGGGGGTCTGGACCCCCTCCCCCAAGCCCTTGATTTTTTTTCAATTGATTATAATTCTAAGTATATAATATGTAAAATTTAACTAAGTATTTGTTATTAATGATTAATTTTATTAATTAATCCTAATTATTTATTTAATAATTAGTTTTTTACTGTGTTTTGTTCCCGAAAATCGACAAAATCAAAAGAAGCAAGATACAAGAATGGTGAACTTTCGACCAAGGACCCCCTCCCCCCCCCTTGAAAAATTCCTGTGTGCACTACTGCTTCAATATATATATAACATTTATTTCCAGATTAACATGAGAGTAAAAGCATTATAAAAATTTAATGATTGAATTTTAAATCAAATTGCTGTACCATTTTAAATATTATATTATTTTTTTTTTTTTAAATCTTGTTTTATTTTAATTAAGATCATTTTTGAAACATACATTATTCTGCAAATAATACAAAAAATTAATCAAAAATTTATTAAAAGAGAAACATTACATGAGGGGACATACATAATTCAAGATATGTTTATTATAAATGATTTCTGTGCTGTACTTCATATCAAAGAATTCTTTAAATACTAAGCGAATTCTGACATATATAATATTTAAGACATTTGAATAAAAATTTATACAGTTAAGTATAAAGAACTTTTAACAAACCTGTCTCTGTGCAATAGTTTCTTTAAAACATTCAATTTCTTGATTTATTTCATCCTTTTCATCCTCTTCATGAGCCTGAAACTCAAGTTGTTGGAATTCGAGATCTTCAAAACCTTTTCTCTCAATTTCAAGCAATTCTGACTGTGCTTTTAGTTCATCTAGTTTTGAAGTCAGTTCTGCTTGGTTTAAGGGCTTATGTTGCATCGCACATAGTTCATTTTGAAGATCCTCAACCAGCTTTTCTTGCTGTTGAACCTTCAACTTTGCAGCCTCAAGCTAAAAATTGTATTCAAAATAACATGATTGTTCAGAACCATAATTTTTTAAAATGTTACAAAGACAAAAAAATCAAGTTCTCACTAAAAATCAACAAATAGCAAAAGATACCTAAATTAAGAGAAATATCTTCAAATATAATTGTGACATCCTTAGAAAGAAATGGAACATCCAGAATTTAGAAAATGTTCAGGGTCCTGAATTATACCCAAGATGGTTAAATTACCTTTATAAATTATGCTTAAGAAATAATTATTTTTATACATAATGAAAATTATTTGCAAAAGAATTTAAATATAAGAAATCCTAATAATTTAAAATAACAAATTTATAAATTAAATGAGTAAATTGAATTTTATTCATTTTCTCAAATAAAATCATACTGTATTGATTAATTTACTAACTGCATTAATTAATTCACTATAATTTTAACTACAGAATTTGAGTTTAAATAAATTTTATTTTCATAGCACTTTTAAATATATCTTTAAAATGCATTATATTAGTAATTTAAGGTTTCAATCCTTAAATATTTTAAATAATGTAAGATTTTATTCGTTAACATCTTAAGGCAACATTTGCTCCAAAAGAAAATGACTAACATATTTTAAACATCCCTCTCTCTCTTTTACATACAAAAAAAAACGTTAAGTGTAGATTTATATCAATTAACCCCTTCGCGCCAGGCAGTGCAAATATGCATTCTTCACAGACGCATCTCGCTGCCGGGCGGTACAAATGTGCATTTTACAAAGTTGCTGTGGAGGGACGGGCAGTGCAAATGTGCATTTTCAGCTGGAACGTTTTTTAATGACCCCCTATGTCCATTTTATTGAAATCAAACGTAGCTAGAGTAACCTGACCTTCAGTTAGTTTATATTCTGCCTGGATTGGATATTTTGCACATCAGCTGAGTAGGGGGAAGAGGGTAATTGATAGTGTGCAGTGTTTTAGCATCAGTTCTGTGCTTAAGATTTTGTTGTTTTCGGATATATTTCGTGTACTTTTCTTATTTCAAAAACCTTGACTTCAGGTTGATTGTTTTGAAGGCATTTTCCTAACCTTGATATGAACAAAAAGGGTGAAAAAAAGCCAAAGTGTATAGTCACAAACCATGTGTAAATAAAAAAAAACGTAACAAACATTTTATGCTTGCAAATCATACAATGTAGGACTTTGTGTTTCTTCATGCTTTGAGATTTTCCACACTCGATCTTCATTTTAATTTTATTTCTTTTTGTAAATAATCTTTGTCGTAATTTTTTTTATTAATTTGAAAGTGTATTAATGCGTTTTGTCAATGAAAATTTTGGGAAAAAATGAATAGTGCTTACGAAATTTATTTCCCAAGGTAAATCACATCTTTTTATATAATTTCATGTTAAGTTTTAAAAAAAATGTTATTAGATTCTAGTTTTAATGTAACTGACAACTTGTGTAATAATCTAAATGGGTACCAAAAAATTATGATGTTAGGACTGAAATTTTATTATTTATGCATATTTTTCTTAAGCTTGGCGACAAAAACGCCCTGTCCTGAAGGGAGTAGTCCTTATGCATTCACCCCATCCCTAGCGAGCGGCTCGCAGAAAATCGCCCCGTCCTGAAAGGGTTAAAAAAGAAATTTTTTAAGTAATTCAAATATTTCACCCATTTATTCAAAGTTTTAATTATTAATATTCATTTTGCTTTTAAAAAGTTTATCACCAGTCAAGTTAAAAAATTTTGCAAAGAAACTTAGATAATCACAAAGAAAAGGAATAAAAAAAATAGTAAAAACACAATTTAATTCTAATTTCTAATTAAAATAATAAAAAAATATTAATGCAATTAGTAAAAATGATTATCTGAGGAATTTGGATATTTCTATTTCAAAGTAAAATTTTCCTTGAAATACATAGAACACTTTTCTTTTAATATAACAAGACAAAATTTAACAGAAATATTATTAAGAACATAATAAATTAATTGAAAAAGCTCAGTTATCTCATAATAAATTTAAAATACAGCACTTAGTAAAGTACTATGACTTCAAGCCTCAATAATTTATAACACATGTTTACATTAATTTTCAATTAGTATAAAATATTTATCTGTAAAATGATAAATAAATTTTAATTATGTGCATACATATAATTTCAATCAAATCAACACAAACGCAAAATATCAAATTTTTTATATTTTTTTTACCCATGTTTATCCAAGACTTTTCTTTAAAGCATTGAAATAAGTGCTTTAAATATCATGGAAAGCATAGACGTTCAAACTAAATTTGTTATAAATAAGGAAGTTCATACTTAACACAATTCATAATAACTATAATTTTCAAAAGAAAGTAATAAATATTTCAAAATTATGGGATAATATTCACAAAAAGAACTCAAAAAGCATTTAATGAAATATTTATGAAGTACAACAAATAAAATGTCAAAAAATATGGATACTGTTTGTTGTTTTTTCCCCCTCCTAGATTGAAAACTATTTAATATTATATAATTGCAAAATACATAAAATAAATAGAAGTATCACATAGGACACATTTAGAAACAGGGTTTTGCTTTCAAAAATAATAAAGGTAGTAGAATAATTCCCATAATATTAGCATATTCAGAAATATAAGCTACATTCAGAAAATTATTTTTGTTATTTTAAACTACATTTCATGCAAAGCTTCTACGTGCTTTGCTTGAAAAATAAATTCAATAAATAAAATGTTATTTTATGATTATTACACATTTTCAGTAATATATATTTTAGACACAAGATCCTCAAAGTGTTTAAGACTACTAAGGATTCCAAGAATACATGAAAAAGTTAAACTGTAACAATATGCTTAATATTTGAATCATTTCATTTTTTAAATTTAATTTACCTCTTGATGTGTTTGCACCGATTTCTCCTCAAGGGCTAATTTTTTACTTTGTAATTGGGCTAGCTTATTACCATCAAATATTTGTAACTGTTCTTTGTCTTTCAATTCCCCGGATATTAAAGCATGTTCTAACTGAAGCTAGAAAACAAAACAAAAAAAGGGAAATTTAAATATTTATTTAATCACATGAAAACTAATGGCATTATAGAATAATAAAAAGTAGTGAAATTATTCTTGTGTATTAAATTTAATTTTTTCACATATATCTCTAGAAATAGCAGACGTATTGAAGTACATGCAATATCAGAAATTGTTTACATACATTAAACTGAAAACAATAATATTTCATTTACAAATAATGAGTTAAAAAATCCTTTTATAAATTAGAGAGTAATGAAAAGTCTGAGTTAAAATTAAAAAAAATAAAAAAGTTCATGCATATTTTCTTAAAATTAATGAAAATGCATGTCAAAAATTTGATGAACTTTAATTTTTAGCACACAAAATAAAATTTGTAATACTTACTAATAATACTTCAAAATTATTAAGAAAAGAAGTAAATTTGAAATTTAAAATCTTTTTATCTCTCAAAAGATTTTGAATTGGTAAGTAAAATAACTTATATAAGAAGGGAAAACATGAAATATATACATTTAAAAGTGTGAAAAAATGAATATATTATGTGTGTATACATATAAATATTATAAATATTTCATACCAGCATGCAGATACATATAAATGATATTTCACTATAAAAATGTTTTTCCTTCACTAAAATGTTTTTTTTTTTTTTAAATTTATTTTTAACCGCTTGCCTGATTATCCCAAGTTACCTCGGGTTTGTATATATTGCAGTAAATTATTATCCTGAGAAACCCTGGGTGATGCAAAATTTGTCAGTATGATTTGTTTTATCAGTTTTATTCAGCATGGAGGAAATGAAAAGAAATATTCAGTTTTGTTTGGCAATTTTCCAAGTTTTCTTGGTTTTAGGGTTCTTTTGGCAGGACTAGTCACATGTTTTCCCTATTGTATAGCATACTTCGGTTTGCAGATTAGTAATGTATAAAGAAGGATAGCAGCATTGAAAAAAGGTAAAATAATGGTGATGATGCAAGATAGCAAAAGCTATGATTTTTCAGATAGTGATTATGAAGAGGTGGACATCGAAAATAGTGGAAGTGGTTCTTCTGTATGTAACCTTATTGAAGATGATAGTTCAAGTGATTCGGATTTGGACGATTTGCCGGCAACTTGTTAATGGTGAGCAATTCAAAAAAAAAATGTTGCCTCCTTTGGCTGCTCATTTTCTTTTTACTGTCAATGAAGATATGAATTTCAATATTGATATCCGTAATGTTTTGGAATTTTCTACAAATATTTTGATAATGAATTGATCAACATTATTACAACTGTAACAAATCAATATGCAGAACTGAGTGCTCGTACATTGCATTCCAAACCATGGTATTCTGTTTCTTAAAATGAAATAGGAGTTTTTTTTAGGGGGGAGGGGGCAATAACTATTATCCAGGATGTTATTAAAAAAAACAGATCTCCAAGATTATTAGAGTTAAAATCAGTTGTGGAATACAACATTTTTTCAAAAACTATGTCACACAGACGATTTTGTCAGATAAAGCAAAACTTGCACATCAGCAACAATGATACATATGATGCAAGTACACATTCTTGTCAAAACTAAATAAGATATGGCCAATTCTGCAACATTTACTTAAGAAGTTTCAATTATACCTGAACAAGATAACAATAGATGAAAGTTTACTTCTTTATAAAGGAAGACTCAGTTGGGTGCAGTACATCCCTTTGAAGACAGCATGATTTGGAATAAAGAGTTTCTTACTGTGTGAATCTAAGAATGGGTACGAGTGGAATGCCATTATATATAGGTGAATAGGAACTAATTTCAATAATTCATTCCATGATATTCCTATGTCAGCCCGAGTTGTGATGACTCTTACAAAACCACTGCTGGACAAAAGGATATTGTCTTACAAAGGACAATTTTTATAACTCACTAGGTTTAGCTGATACATTAGTTAAAGGGAAGACTGACATGTGTAGAACATTTTAATGAAACAGAAAAGATTTACTTCAAGATCTAAAGATAAAGAAATTTTTAAAAAGGAGAAATTATTGAGTGTCAGAGAGGGAAAGTAAGTGTAATGAAGTGGAAAGATAAGAATGTTAGTCTGATTTTCACAATACATACTATCGAAATGCAGGATGTGACAAATAAATGAGGAGAGACAAAGTCCAAGTATAAATGTGTAGTTAAATACAATGACAAAATGGGTAGAGTAGATAAAGTTGACCAGCATTTAGCTGCTTAATTCTACAGTCAGAAAAAGAGGGAGGAAATATTAAAGAAGCTTTTCTTCTACTTAATGGATTTGGTCTTGGAATTCCTACATTTTGTACTGTAAATCAGGAGGTTCACGATCACCTAAACAATTTAGAATGAAACTGATTGAAAAACAAATTTCAGAGAATCATCATGACAAGTTTTCTGCCACATCAGGAAGACCCAACTTTAGTCCTTTACCACTCAGGTTAACATCAAGGCATTTTCCAGATGTTATTCCAGCTACTGAAAAAAAAAATCAAATTCAACAAGACAGAGTACTCTGTGCTCCAGTAAAAGAAATTCCAGAGGTAAGCCAGTAAGAAAAGAGACCAGATAACAGTATACAGAATGTCAGGTATCACTTTATGTTGCCCCTTGTTTCAAAAACTATCACACAAAGACTAATAATTAACTTTCTTCCATTTGCCTAAGATAACTTGGAATAGTAAACTAATATGAAAACTAAAAGCTTTTACATCTGTAAAAAATTAAAAATTCAACTTAAAACCTACATATTTTGTTTTGTTTCGTTTCCTTGTATTTGATAATAAAATAACTAAATGTGATGATCTTTGCAATTTTTTTCAAAAAAAATTTGTAAGGAAAACAATTAAAAGTACTTTTTCATTATTTCAAAAGGCAAAAACAAAACTTATTTTACTAACAAAAAAATTTCAACACAATTTAACAAATATATTACCTAGTGCACTGATGTTCAACTAGCATAGGAGATATTCTTTAATTTAAAAAAAAAGATTTCAATAAAATTTTAAAAATATATCACCTAGTATACTAATGTTTCACAAAAATAAGAGATATATTCTTTTTTCAAATGATTAACAAATATTTCTACTTGAAGTTGCATACTGTTCAAAAATTTCAAGTTCTACTAATTCTTCATTTTTAGAAGAGTAATCCTAATTTATAAAATGCATGTACTGTCCCTTTGCAAATCCATTTTCTGCTTAGGACGCATTTTTAAGATATTAAATATTTCATTAATACAGAAAACTTTACAAATATTTTGAAAACTGATTTAATAAACAAAATGTAGAACAGAAAAGTAGTTATTTATCTCAACAGCAAAAAGTTTTTCTAAAAAGTAATCATGCTAGTAAAAAATATAATTTTAAACTATCTCAAAGGACATGTTTTTTAAGTATATTTTAACACACTAGTCTTATTTCTCATGCATCTAAAGCATGCTTTTCAGTACAAAACTTCTATACGAAAAAGGAAACTTCCAGGCAAAATGTAACAAATTTTGCAAAAGAGATTAATTCTAGAAATTAAAATTTTAAATTAAAAAGGTACGTAATAATTATTTTGGGGAAAAGGGAATGTAACATGCAAATTTTTAAAAACTGCTCAAAAGCAAACTAGAATTGAATTAGATCCTTACATTATTCTTAATAATTCGTCCTCTTTTTATCTAAAAAATAATATACATGTAATAAGTACATATATATTGAAAAATACATATGTAAAATATAAATAGCATTATGTTTCACTTTTAAAATGATATTTTATAAAAATTCCAAAAATGATCATTAACTTTAAAAAGAGAGCAAGAAGAAATATAGAACAGAAGTCTTTTACCTCATTTAGCACTTCGTTTTTTTGACAATCTAGCTCAGAAACTTTATGTTTTATAGTTGTCATAGCTTCTAAGCACTGTTGTTTTTCCCTTTGAAGCTTATTAAACTCTTCATCAAGATCAATGCCACTCTAGAAAAATAAAATTATAACATCAAGTAATACAATTAACTAGTTTTTAACAGAAAATAATCACAATTTGAAAAACAATACTTCAAAATCGAAAATAAAGGAAAATCAGGTGAAAAAAATCATTAGAAATAAATAGCTTGAAAAATTAACATTTATGAATTTTGAAATAAAAATTAACACCGAGTTTTTTAACAATGAAAATGAATTATAGCATTTGAAACTAACTTAAAATTACAGAAAAATTTTTTTGATAAAGTAATTGAATAACATGTGTCAAGATTTTTTTAAATTTTAATTTAAAAACTGAAAAGCAAACCTTTGCATACTGGATTGGTTTTCTAATAATTCACTGTGAATCAACATTTAAATCTGAAATTAACATTTCAATATTCAAACTAATAAGACTAAACTTTATAGTACAAAAAAAAATTACAAAAATATTTCCTGTCTTTTCATTTTAATTAAACACATAATTTTTATTTTTTTGCACTTTATAATAAATATCCATATCTATCAAATTTCAATCTTTAAAATACCTAATACAATGTTACAATTTCCTTTATAATTTAGTCTTTTTTTTCGCCCTTTTGTTTATTTATTTAGAAAGGTACTTAGTGAAAAATATTTTGATTCCATACAAATAAATTACCGCTATTTAGGTTTTGTTATAAAAATAAACATAAAATATTATCTTTGTGAAGATTTCATACAAAGTCGCATTACTATAATTTTATTGGCTGAGCTACTTACCTGATTTGGAAATTGATAGTTTGCATTTGAATACTTAGAACCATCATAAAATTCACCAGGTTTCTCCTTACTTGGATGAGGCAAAGGCTGATTTGTTTCTGGCAATGTTAATGTCAAATTCTTTCTTGATGCAAGTTCATTTAAGGCATGTCTATTCTCATATACTTCTGGTCCTTTATCATGGTGACCAGCAACAGTTTTGATGCGTGTTCTCGGAGAATGAGGATATGTTAGAAAAGCAGTCCCCATGTAAGGACTACTTGGACCATGTTCATTTGTTGGGCTCAGTTTAGAAACTGAACTATTCCCTAAAATCGCACAAAGTTCATCTTCAGAGGAAGCAGAATTCAAAGCTTTATGATTCACAAATGTAGTAGCACCATTATTCATTGAAACACCTTCTACAGGAGGATGTGGGTCAAAAACTTGACTTTCATTTGACGGAGACATTTGTGTCTGTCCACGATCACGAGGCAAAGATCCATTAGTCTTTATTCTATTTGGAACAGTGTAGTAACCACTTGGAACTGAGTACCCAGAACTATTGCTTTTTACATTAGTAGCAATTTGACTTTGCATAGCTCGTGTAGGAAGTGTTGTGTATTTAACAGCAACCTTATCATGACTATCAATTTTATCCTTGGAGTCTTCAGAAGAATATTCTTCAATGTTTGAGTCTGATTTAGATGTCAGCTCTTGAGTATTATTTGAGGAATTGGTAGATGCTGGTACAGAAGAATCTGTGGAAACAGAGCTGAATTCTCCTGATGATGATGATGATGCAGGATCTTTTGGATCAGAAGCAGGCTTTAGTTTTGAATTGCGCTCTTTTTGAGCTTGTTCTTCATACTCTGCGCATAAATGAAGAATTTCTTCCAAACGTAACCTTTCTTGTTTTTCTTGCTCTTGATCTCTCAGTCTTTCCTGCACTGCCTAAGAATATACATACAAATCATTAATGAAATAAAACATCAGTACAAATTTAGTTATTATTAATGAAAACTGACTATATGCATAATCAAACCTTAATTTTATCAACAAACTATCATCACTTAAATACTCAAGTTATTACAGTAATGTAACATTTTCCTGTTACATATTTTTCATGCACAAGCAAAAACAGAAACGTTGTTATATTTGCCATCATTAAAATTTTTTAAAAAGATAAATTAATAAATAGCTGGTAACAAAGATTTGATTAATATTCTATGGTTATATAAAGCTTTATAAAACAAACAGCTCAAATGTTGCAGAATAACATATGAGGGTCATCCAAAAAGTAAAGAACAATAGGTGCACTATCCCTATCACTGTAAAGGCATGTGTTCCCCCCCCCCCACAGTTATCTCCTTCCCTCACTTTAATAACTAATTTTATAGCTGAATGGTCGTGCCCCACCAAATGTGAAGTGTATGTCTCTTTGAGTTTTTTTTTTTTTTAAACGCACAAAATGTTTGGCCCATCAAATCTTAGAGGCAAGTAAAAAATGTTTATGGTGATAGTGCAATGAACGAGGTTTCAGTGAGGAAATGGTGTTTAATCTAGGAGAGAACCAGAGTGCCTGATAATCAAAGAGCAAAAGATGTATGGATTAAATTAAAACAAAAATTTAAGGCAAAATTCAAGAAAATAAGCATCTTATTTTAAGCATGCTACATGAATCATTCCAACTACACAAACACTTCCCATAAGAAATCCCTAACAAGAAGTGACATTTTGGCTCAAATCTTTAGTGGCTGAATAGTTTAGTGGCTGCAGATTGATGGGAATAGTATAATATTGAAATTGAAAAATTGGTCCCATGTTACAGTAAGTGCCTTGACAGCTATGGTGACTATTTTGAAAAATAGAGTAAGTAGAGTAGAGTACTGAGTTCTGAGTAGACTCAGAAAAATACATCTTGTGTTGATATCTTTCATTTTTACTAAGTTGTGCTAAAATGTTCTTTACTTTCTGGACAAACTTCACAAATATATATATAACCTAAGAAGAAGTTAAAACTTAAGAGTTGCATTAAAGTTAATCTTTAATTAATTTATAAGATTAAACTGTTAATAACAAACAATAAATTACACTACTTATAAATATTAAAGCAACTAACAAATTTTTTATTGAAAATAATTGGCAAGATTAAAACTTAATTGTAATTTCTTACAATACTGATTAAGATTAAATAACACCTTTAAAATTGTGATAGTAATTTTAAAGAAAAATTTTTAAAAAATATCTTTAATATATATAACTTAAAAATGGCCTTAAATATTTTTCAAAATATTTATTTTTATCAAAATTAATTACATAATACAAATATCACTTCCCCTCCCCCCAAATGTTTAACAGGGTTCATAGTGATTGTTGTTATATTTGATAACACAAGTTAAAACTAGCAGAAAGGAAGTATATATATATTAAGTCTAAATAAGTAGAAGAAATTATTTTTTAAAGGAATTTATTTTCCTTTAGACCATGCAACACTTGTTTTTGTACCACAGAGAAAGGTAAACAAAAGCAAAAATATTTCATACAATACAAACATTTAAAAAATATATTTTGTGTTTTCATTTGATGTTTTTTAAACACTTTTTTAAAATTTTGTATCCTTAAAGTTTTAAATGCACATGAAATATACTAACAATTCCTAAGTAAAAAAAAATTGCACATAAATTAGTACAAAGTATACACCTTTCGATGCTGTTCATGCAGCTCAAATTCGCAAGCTTTTAGATCCTCCACACTAACATGATGACTTCTACACCCAGGTAGAGGAGATGTTGGTGTGCAACGACCAGACCAAACAGTTGCCGGTGAATTTCGACCCATCACAGGATCGGGTGTTTTGGAATACAGTCGTTTTGTTTTTGGTGACATTGCCACTTTAGGTCCAGTTTTTGGAGGATAAGGAGGTGGTGTGAAAAAACCAGGCTTTGCTGTCAAAGGGCTGTACACTCTTGACATAGAACTTGGGTTGTTTATGACATTCTCGGATGAATATCCTTTATGCACTCGCATAACAGGAGGAGCAGAATGAAGTATTCTTATGCCTTCTTTCACAAAATATTTTGGAGTATCTTGAGATGTGATTGGAGCAGGTTGGCTATGCGACATATATTCAAATTTTGATATTTTTTCTACCAAATCGATACTGTCCAGGTATTTGTTTCCAAGTGATTGAGTGCTGTTTAAAGGTGGGTGCTGACTGGAGACTGACTGAACTAAAAAGAAGAAAAATTAATACTTATCATTTTAAAAATAAAATTATATAACTTAAAGCTAATTAATTAGAATCTACCAGTTACAAAACTACAATTATAACAATACATTACAAAATTTCAAAGTATACATTCACCTTTTAATCATTTAAACTAAAAAATGTGTTTTGTAGAGAAGAAGAAAACTGGGAAATATAAAAATTATAATCTGCATAAAAGATCAGATACCTAAATACATCAATCAAATCAATTTTTAGAAAATTAGATTGAGAATTACTTTCATCTGCACTTCCTTCCCTAAGTTTAACAAACACCAGTTCTTCACAATTTCAAAATTAAAACATTTGAAAAATATAAAAAAATACAAATAAATATGAGTAATTTTTTTCAAAACAATGAAATTTTAACTGCTAAAATAGTATTAATAAACAATTCTCAAGATTTGTACAGCTAATAAAAACATTTTCTGAAAACATCAGAATTGCTAAGTGTAAAGATTATTAGGACTATGATTTTTAAAATTAATACCAGAGGGATTTGCATTTAATAAACAAATAACTTCCAATACAGGGAAAAAAAAAAGCAACTCTTATTATTAATTCATCCAGTGTAATAATAATACAATGTTACGTTTGTAAGAAATGTATCAATATTTTGTAAAGGAATAAATATTTATCAAATAATACAAAAAAATTTTAAACAAAACAATTAATTTATACTCTAAATTTGAAAGAAAATATTTAAATTTGATTTTTAACAATTTTTCCACATAAATAAGACTACTTACAGAGAAGAAATCTCGAGTTAAGAATAATCTTCCAAGTAACTCAAAAAAAAAATATTTAAATAATTGTGTTGAACAAAAACATATAAATATCATACCAGGAACAAAACCAGAAGAAACTTGTACTTTCCTAGGAGCCGGAGATGCTTGCTTCATAAGATGAGCTTCCTTGGGGTTATTGAAACGAAAGAAGTTTGAACGGCCAAGAGTTAACAAACATCCTGTAATTATAATAATTTCCAAAAATTTAATACATATTTAAAATTCTTTATGGAATTCATTAATAAAATTACAAAATTGCTTAATACAACAAAACTTTTTTGCAATGCAAATCATACATCAATACCAAAATGAATTCAATTGGAAAATATTAAAAACACACAGAATCTTAGTTACATAATGTCACCTTTTAGAAGAAAACATTTTTTTTAGGACATCTTGGTTCAAAAACAAATTTAAAGGATATAATTGAAAGGAAAAGAATTAAAGGAAAATATTTCTTTTAAACATTTGAGTCAGAAAACATGTTACAAAATATTTACTATAGTTTACTAATTAATGCAACGAGCTGCTCTTCCTCATTTTTTGACATAACATCTCAAACAATTTTTGAATCGTAACAAAACAGTAAATAAAATCATTGAGATGATTTTAAAATATAAGCTGATGTTAATGTATTAATTATTTTATTTTTCTTAAAAAATTTATATTCTATATCCAATAAAAAAGCAATACATGTAATAGTTGTGTAAGATACAAACCTTTATTCAAAATGAAAAACGTTGATAAGATAAAATTCAATAATTTGAAATGTTTACTATTCTCTGGTTTTAAAAACAAAAATATTATAAATTACTTTGCTCAATCCTTAACTCATTTTCAAGTTTTAAACATCATTTGTACAGTTAAATTGTAAAAATTAAAAAAACATTTGAAAACATATCTAACAATATGACAATTTAAGCAATACACTTAACTATTTTGGACACATTCTATGATCATTTCAGTCACTTCAACTAGAAGTAATTAACGAACATAAAAGCAATTAAAAGAAAGAATTATTACACAGATTAAACAATTATCAGGGGTGTTTACATAATTGCAATACTAACATCAATATAAGTACATATTATTTCACAAGATGCAAGAATAAATTTATTTACCTTGAGATAAACAAGTAGGTTCTGTGATAAGAACACCATCAATAGAAACATCTCCAGACTGTGGATATATAGTGACAAGACCATTGTTGTTATCAATAAAGCAATGATCTCTCTCTATACCAGGATCATCAATAACAATGTCTTTTGAAGGAATTGCATCTGAGCATCCAACAAAAACACGCCCTAGGAAATAAAAACAGTTAAATCTACGCATATAAGAATGCTACTTTAAGCAATTTGAGAAACAAAATTTTTCAAACACAAAATTCATAAAATTCTCCATTTTAAATATGTAGGAAATAAATATGCCAAAATAAAGTGTTATTGTTTCATTAATTAATGTTATTTAGAAAAGATTTTTAAACTTATATATGTGATGTTAATGAACATTAAATGTGCAACAAGTAAAATCATTTTAATTTTAAGTAGTTAAAATACTTTCAAAAGTGTGAAAATCATCATACTCAAACATATTAAAATTACTTTATTTTCATTAATTGTATTAATATACCATTATAATAAAAAATACACAATATGTAATGTAATAAGGATAGCTTATAATAGAGAGAGTGTGTGTGTATGCATGTGTCACATCAGTTCATTCTTTTAAAAATACTTTTAATTATTATTTATAAGTTTTGTTTTTTTACGAAATAGTTAAAAAGTTAACCATTTTTACAATAATAATCTAACAATGCTCTTAAAGTTCAAACTCTCTCTGTGCTCTCAAATGATCTAGAACAAGACATAAATGAGTAGAATTTATAGTTAATGAGTTTATTATTTAAGACAAATACTCAGTAAAATTTTAACCTTATCACAGTAACTATATGACACAAGCACACAAACTCTGACGATGAAAATGTAACTAAAGTTACTATTACATAATCTTTGTATCTCACAGAAAAATATACAATGTATTTTCTCAGAATATTACCAAACTGTGTAACAAAATATTTACAATAGAATATACATCTCCTGAGATTCATTAAACTGCAGTAACTTTTCAATTAAATTATTTTAAAATATATTGCTCCAAATAAATACAATTTAATACATAAATTCCAATTAATAAATAATCCCAATTTAGTATTTCAAAATAAAACTACAAGAACATAGTAAAAAACACATTTATCCATAAAAAATTGAATAAAATAAAAGTTATTAGTGTCTTTTTTTTCATTTCACAATTAAAACAAAACCAGTAACTGATGTTATGATGACTACATCATCACAAAACAAGAATTCCAAATTCTATAACAAAGAATTATACTTACATAGAACTAAATGTTGTATTTTAAGTTTAAGGTAAAAATCATAGCTTCATACCGCACATTGATGACAATAAATAATTACTACATAAGCATTAGTTTAAAGCAAGACATAAGCAGCAGCAAAGAGAACAGATTTTTTTTACCTTCAGGTAAAGGGTGGATTGTTACAGCAGTGCTCAGCCTACCACCTCCCAAACTTACGAGATGAGGCCCTTCAGTTTGCAGTTTAAGTGAACGTCCACTTTCAGAGATGGAAAGACCATCCTAAAAGTTTTAGGTACTTAATTACACAAAGTCACAAAAGCTGATTAAATGTTAGGTACAGTAATAAAGCAGTTTCTTTTTTACATAAGAAAGAGTAAATTTGAGGCAATTTATATTAAAATAAAACTTAATGGAATGTTTATTATGTAAAAAATTGAAGGATCAAGGGTCTTTTTCCTGAAAATCCACAAAAAAAAAGTGGAGACTTCATCAAATGTTAAGATTAACATTCAAATTGCAAATTTCACAACATGCTGTGCATGGAAATTTAAAAATCTGGTTTAATTCAAAATACCTTAACTTTGAACCTTTCCATTAATCAACAGATATGACTGTAGAATGTACACAATCTTGTTACTAAAATTAAATTGATTAAAATTTCAAATTTTTCACAATGTTCCCCTTTTCCCTATATAAACTTATTTTCACTCTAATAAGTTTCCTTATTAATTGCATAAAAGATGTTTTTAAAATGACAATTTTGTTTGAAGTTTTCCTTGATATAACTCTTCGTTTATCTATATTGATTATAAGAGCATATAACAAATGTTCTAATTTCTATCAATCTTTATACATTTTATTTCTCAAAAAATGCAGAATTTAAACTTCTAAAACATAAAAATACAACAATTTAGAAAATTAGAAACAGTTATTAAAGAAAGCATAGAAAAATATCTTTATTTTCTTTTAGCAATAAATTTTAAACATCCCAAAATTTTGTAGCTTTCATACAAATACTTCTTCCAATTATTAAAATTTATTTGAGCTAATAATCACTGTCAAATAAATTAATACATGACTTCCACACTAGATAATGATATGATGTACAGTTTAACATCAATTTCTTTTGATGAAGACACATTGCTACACCACATAATGAATGAAACATAAAATCTAGCTTTTGGTATAATGCCAAAAAAAGTGGAAAAGGTTAAATAAAGCAGACAGATTTGCAGAAGCAAAAAATTAAGTTAGAAAGCTTTTACTCTAACAGATATTTTTATAAAAAAAAAAAAAGAAGGAAGAAGAATTCTTCTGTCCTACTTCTTCCAAAGGAAGTTAAACTATATTTCACTTCTTTTTCCCCTAGTACCCAGCAAATACAAAGTACAACTTGCAAAAATTACATTTTATTTACAATATGATAATAAAAATTAGTTCCATTTAACACAGTCTGTGTTATAAATATTTGCATAATGAGCTAGAAACATATTTCTCTAAATTACGGAACACTGAAAATCAATTCAAACAATTACAATTCAACATTTCATATTTACATTACAATTACTTTTTTAGCTCTCAAATAATATTTTAAAGAATAGATATTTAAAAATAAATTTTGACGAAAATAGCACAAACACATATGCACTGAATATAACACAGTTTTTAGTATTTCAAATATGGTAAGATAATTCTTTAATTCACCTTGGAAGCAGAAGCCACTTCTAGAAAACTTCCATTCTGTAAACTAGGGTTTCTCAAACCGGGAGGGAAAGGATTTGAAACCTTCCAAACACCTAGTGATGCCATGTTATCATTTTACTCTCAATTCAGAATGAATCATGTCCCTGAAAAAAGGAAATAAATCATTAATTAGAAGAAAACTAGAGAAATAATTTACCACACGGCATTTATAATCTCAAAAATACATTTTTATACACAATGTGTAGAATATTAATCTGGAAAAAATAACAATGTTATAATAAGAATTGTTATTGTAAATCAAACTAAGGTATGGAGAAAGCAGGTTTTAAGGTCTTATAAAGCTTTAATAATCATATTTCTACAATTTTACTTTTTTCTTGCCTTAACACATCAGTATCAAAGATATATATATTTTAATTTGTACATTTTTGAATCGGATAAAAATTAAATTATTGTACATATAAATCTCTATTCTTCTGGTAACACTATCATGTGAAAAAATCTGACTTAAAAATACCCATTATTTAAAAATCAAATAGATCCTGGAAGGTTAATATTTGATATGTAAAACAGCATGCATACACAAAACGTTTCTTATGTGCTTCCCAACCTTTTTATCGTCGCGGACCAATCAACGTTTGATAATTTTACTATGGCCAGCTGAGGGTGGTGGGGCGTTGATTGTTTATATTTTAAATTGTTTAGATTTAATAATTTTAATTTAATTGTATTTAAATATGCCTTCAGAATAAAATATAGTTACACCAAAAAATAAATATAGATTTAACGTGGAATATAAAGTGATTTTTCCGGAAAGTCGCACAAACCCGAGAGAAATACACCACAGTAAATAAAATAGAAGTAATGTAATATTGCTTGGGCGGTCTGGTAATATTTGATCCACGGACCGGTACCGGTCCGCGGCCTGGGGACCACTGTGTTAGAGGATAAAATTTCCATTCATACATGTGCTTACATTATTTATAACATATTGATCATTAACATGCTTTTTTCAATACAACTAACTTTAGACCGAAGTAAAGCAGTAGGATTCTTTTAATGAATCAATAATCTAATTTATCCATTCGTTTATGCTATTTTAAAGAGGAAAAAAAATTTTACAAAATTAAATGTAATCTTCTGTCTAAAATGTTCGACAATTTTTAAGTCATATCAGTTTTTTTAGTTGGGATTAATTCATTAAAACATGTTTTACGATTCAAAAGTTCATTTTGTACCATAGCCAGAAACCCCCAAATAAAAGCAGCAGGGCATCATTCAGTCGGAAACAAGACCGAGAAAACTGAAATAAGTGTTCCATTGAGGGCTTCATTTGATAAGCGGAAGTAGCGGATAGGCGACAGGAAACAAATGACAGTATCCCATTATGTCCTCAACTGAACGCATCATACTGGATTTCTCGACTCCCAATCCTATTATTAGTTCTATTACCCATTTTTCAAATTATTCTTTCCCTCGTCTTGCTTTTTATTTTGTAATTTTTCAGATCTTGCATTTTATGTTCTTAAAGGTAGCAATGAACTTGTTATAATGTACTTTCCAAAATCATTATCAGATCAGTATTAAAAAAAATTTCACATGTGACATGGAATATAATTAACCTAATACAACACTTATGTTTTTACTGACTTTAAATAATAGTAGCAGCATCAGAACATCAAAGGGGGGTCACCTCCTCAGCTACTCATTGATTTTTTTTTTAAAAAATTAAAAAATGGATTTTTTAAAAATAATTTTTTTTTTAAATTTAATATTTTTTACTTTTCTTCAAAGGTGTCTGAAATGAAGGCATCCTCCAGAAAAAAAAAATAAAGTTCTTTAAAAAAAAACTTCATTCAGAAACATTCAAACTATAACATTTGAGTCAACACAATGTTCTGAAAAATCTTAAAATGCAAAGTTGTCGACATGGACTAAATATATTCATTTTTGTATTTGCCATTCTTCTATAATCACAGCTTCAAAAAAAATGACACTTGAAGGACTGCTATCAAAAAGTTACATTGTAATTATTCTAAATGCATTCTTAAAATCTGATAAAAAGCCAATAACGGACTCCGGCCCCGTCCCCCCCCTCCCCCGAATTTCCTGAAAACGGAATGTTTATTTCATAAACGTTTTTTACATGAAGTTCGAATTCGAATGCTATTTTTCAAAACCGTGAAACTAATATTTATGATAATTATTGAAACTACGACGCTGAATAAATTCATCTGCAAAACAGATGAATTTGACGCATACAAGGGTGATTTTATTCTCAAATTTAAATGCTTTGCGGTATAAAAATATGCATATACATGAGCTTAAATTTAAACAAAAAAAGCTACACCCAAGATCAAATGCACGGTACAACTTCGCGAACATCCTATCTTCCCTTTAAACGCCTAACGTCCCATAAAGAATATAAGCAATTAGTTTGGACAATAACTGTTTCCTGTCTTTCATTGCAGAATGAATAATAAAACTATGTATTTATCTAAACATCCAACCCAACGACCCTCAGAAAAGAAAACATGAGTCAGAGCCGATGTGAAGACGAGTAAAAGCAGGGGGAACACCCTATGCAGCAAGATAAACAGACGCATTTCACACACACACACATCTCAGGGTCACTAACCAGTAAGAAAAATTTTCAAGAAAAGGCACCGGTATAGAGCTGCTATATCAATCGATCAGAGGCGCAGGTTAAATTTTAAATTCAAATGAATACTAATTTGAATATTTATTAGTACATTCACACTTATAAAAATAATTTCTGTTTTACAGCTGAAAGCATAAAATATTGACGGCTGCTTGTGAATAATCGTGAGGAAATAAGCTGTGAAAAGTTGTGACACTATAAATTAAATGAATTCAAAAGCAAAAATACAATGTATTGCATATTTAAACTTAGTGATGACTTCATTCATGTAAAGAACGTTCTTCCGTTAATATAAAGGGAAAGAGGGGAAATGACCATCTAAAGATTTTTATTTAAAGTAGAAACATAACGTAAATAAATAAATAAATATTCTGATGGCATTTTTATCAATAGACCGTTTTTTCATTCTCTTTATCAAAATTATTTTCTTAAACTTTAAAAAAAAAATCAGGTTTTTTTTTATTATTATTTATATTTGATACTACAAAATCTCTCATAAGAAAAATAAATCTCATTTTTTTTTCCCACAAATTATTAGTATCTGCAATTCTTTTAAAAAAAAATACTTTTCCCCAAGTTACTGTATTAAAAATATATTTTTAATATCAATATTATACCAAGCAGTAACCAACTAAACTTGAATCAACTAGAAACTTACTTTCAATAACACTTCGGTGAAATTAAATGATATTTAGCATGATATTCAATAAAAATAGATCTGAAATTAAAATTCCACAATGTTTTGCTCCCAAATGGAATAATAAAAGCAATCAAGTATAATAATTCACAAATACAGCAATCAAAATAAAATAAAATAAATTACATATCAATAACTCCTTTTATTTTCTCAACTTCTGGACATCTTTTCAAAAAAATAAAATTTTGAACAAAAATCTGAATAATTTTTTCAAAACCAACTTACCAATGAAAAATATGAAATACACTAAACGTGAAGGCATACGGTTTTTAGAATCTTGTATGAGCTAATAGATATCATGTTATTCACCTTATAACTATTTTCGCCAATGCAAACTATGTAGCTATTTAAAAGGTCGGGGTCATATAGTGCACCAATGATCAACATATATGCGACGTATTTATAAATTTTTTGGGTGTGTCACTTTCCTGATCACCTACGATCGTTAATGCAAATATAATTGAATTACAAAACAAAGACAAGGTTTAATGTAATTATCATTTCAAAAGAAAATGAACGCTATAATTTTGTTTCAAAATAATCATTAGCAAGTAAATACAATAAATCTTTACAGAGATACAATTACAAAACTGTATACCTCAAAATTGTGAGAAATTTACAATTTTTGTTGTTGTTGTTGTTGTTGCGAGCAAATTAAGCAAACTGGGAAAATCAATACTACTTGAAACTCGTAAAACTGGAGCAAGACGTAACAATTAAATTATTTAAAATTAACAGTTTTCCAAAACATAGCACTCAAGCTGCATCAAGACCTAGGATGCCATTTAATGTTTAAAAATAGTTTAATAAGTAAAACTGACATTGTTATTTTTGTGGAAATGTATTAATTGAAGTACATTCATCATTCTGAATATATTCACATGCATAAAGAACTGCATAAAAAATTTTTAAAGCTATTCCCTACTCTTGACTTATTTTGTGCAGTAAAATTTTTAAAAAGCAGAGAAAAGCTTTTACAACTTTTGTATTCTTATTTATTTTAAATTTCAAAATGTTTCTTAAACAATTATTAACAAAAATTGAAAATGGATGTTTATCATTCAAACAAATGAATAATTTAAACAGAAGAGTGGGTGATAAATTTCTCGTCATATAATTTGCATTCAAATTAAATATTAGACAAAATCCATAATAATTTATTCATTATACATTACTTGAAAAATTCAAGAGATTCATTAAAACCAAACCATTATACGTATAAGAAAATGCATATTTTCTTCACTACACAAAATTAAAAACTCGACGAACTAGTATAGCAACATTCCTCGCACAATAATACAAAAATAAAATTCTAAAAACGCTTAACTAACCCTTTTAAATAAATGAATTATCAAAATAAAGATTTTAAAAAAAGTATCTGGGAAAGTGTTTTCCCGCCCTACAATTAACATTGGTGACTGCAGTGCTATGTCCGAGCTTTGAAGTGTCAGAACTCAGCCACAACTTAAAATAGCTATGCTGCAATAAATTAACATTCTCCATAACTCAGCATGATAAATGAGGATGTACATAGTAATGAAACTAATGCGTAACCAGAATGCCTAGTTTATGATCGTGTGTTTCCACACATTAATATAGCAATGATTAATTAAAACCATGTATATTTTCTAAGAATTTTGAACGAGTTTATGAGAAGTTTCACTTGTAAAACCTTTCACAGAATTTCTTTGCAGTATCGATACATATCTATCTACCAAACGATTAGTAAAATATTTCCCCTAATTTGGAAGATACTTAGAAGAAAAAAAAGCTAACAAAAAAAAAGAAAAGTTTAGTTAAACAGTTAAGGAAATTTATTGAATCACTATTTTCCTCCTTACATTCAACGATAAAAATATTGAAAACAGTACGGCAAATTTTATTTCAGTAAAAAAAAATCATTCTACACTTCCTAAAAATCATCTATTACTTTTTTACTATATAAAAAAATCAATCCCACACGATTAAATTGAATTAAGACAAAAATCAAAAGGTTCTTAAAGCTAAATTAAGTTCGAAATACGTCAAAGATAAACATTTAATATCCCACGTGGACAAACACTAAACCTCTTTTTATGTGCGAGGACTTATTTTTCCCATTCTACGAAGCAAAATTCAAGTTGTGCGCTTACTTGAACCGTCGGTTACGAAAACACCTTTCCTGAAGGCCAAGAATTCTCGCAAAAAAAATTGTTACACCTGTGTACAGATTTTATGACGTAAAAATATAAAAGGATAAATTCATTGATAAAAAAAATGTCGCTGCGTTCCTTCGAAAATATTTCTCTAACATTTTCCTTGTCATTACTGTCGTTCGAAAATATTGCGTTGTTTTTGAAATTACATTTTAATTAGTAAGATACTTTTTTTTACTCAAGATCGTTTACAGAGATCATTATGTAGGTATTTGAAGAATTCTTTTTCATCATATATTTATACTTTTATTAATTCCATTCTTTTTTTCCTTTGTTCTTCCTTCAGAGTAAATTATTGAAAATTTTTAAGCTAACATTTCATTTTGCAAGAAATGAAACGAATGACTTTCAATTAAAATATATTTAGCTAAAATATTATTGAAAAATACAAAACGATTTATTTTAAAAAATTTTGTAACGCATAAAAAACAAATAAATTTTAATTTTTTCTTTTTCTAAAAAAGATTTCTAGAATAGAAAAATATGTCACTTTTTTCATATTCACACACACAATAGCATTAAATATATAACTAAAATAAAATCGATTTTATTAGTATAAAATTCCTACTTTACTTCTTATAACATCTTCCTTTTTAATAACTCGTACAACGAGATTTTTGTTTTTAGCATTTCTATTGTTACTTATGACGCCTGATCGACAATAACATCAGATCAAGACCCACGAAATTCATCGTGGCAAGGGGATAGTTGCACGCCTGTCGTTAGCCTTAGCTTTAAGCACCATGCAGGTGAAAGTATTTGTCTCGGTCCCACCCCAATTTTGAGGTAGAACAACCGGGGGTGCTTAGAGGCCTCTCACCTCTCTTCCCCTAACCTCACGAGAGGACATGCGGCTCGACGGCTATTTGGAGTAACCCCTTCCCCTTCACTAACCACTATACCGGATGGGCGGCATTTCTAATTCGACTAATCCATTGGTTAATTAGATAGATAATAGTACTTTTCATTAATACTAAAAAAAGTTTCAACATAACAAAAATTATTCAATAAAATTCTGGAAAATATATCAGGGGGTTACAAAAAAAAGGAAATATTTATTATATCACTCATCAGTTGTTTTTTTTTTTTAATCATATATTTACAAAACGTTATGATATAGAACCAAAAAAAAAACGTTCAAGATACCAGACAAAATAAATATTTATGTATAGTGCTCTCTTTAATCATGTGTTTTTTCAACTTATGGTAATTAATATTTTTTTTATATTGCATTTATAACTGCTTTGAAAAATATGGGAGGAATAAGTCAACGGTCCATTTTTTAAGAGCAGTCATAGTCCACACACACAAAATGAAATTAGTTTTATTTTTATTATCTCAAATATTTATATTTAAAAAGGGCACTCAACCAAATAACTAAAAGCAAAAATATTTGCTGTTGGATCGAAGTCCACTACGGAGTATAAATAATTTTCTTTTTCTAATCATCAACACTTACGTTTCAGAACAGAAAAAAAAATTCATTAGTATGCCATAAATGATCAAAATATTTAAAATTGTCTTGAGTTCTTATAGATTTGTTAAGATCGATATCTATTTCTTTTTAATCTGAATCAAAACAGAACAGACCAAGAAAACACTTCTTGCTTTAATTTAAGTATTCATCTTTGAATAATATTTAAAAACTCCCCCACATAAAAAAAACTATGTAAATGTTTAAGATAATTCAACCTTACCATCAAAAATAAATCAGTTCTCCTATTTACATATGCCATTGTAACAAGGAATAATTAAAAAAAAAAAAAGAGCACATGATTATTGCTAATTTCAGAACTGGAGCTCATGTTCGGTGCAAATTTCACAGCTAAATGTACAAGACAGGCCAAGGCCGAATAATAATAAGTAAGACAGGTTCCAATTAGTATGAAACAACTTATTAAGATTCACTGGGTGAGCATTTTATAGCTTTCTCGGTTCGCTGGTAATTAAACGCAATTCCAACCAGTTAATGTTTGTTCTAGCTTAAATTATTCCTGCCTCAAATGAGGTGGTTCAGATTTCGTGCCGATGAATAGACTTAGAGTAATGATTCGAGAATTGAAAGAAATTTTTCGACATTGACAACTCATATGAAAGTTATAAGTAAGTCTCAAGTTATTTTTCATTAAATTAAAAGAATTTATTTCCATTCTTTAATTGAATATATTAGCCTCTTTCAATGTATAATAATGATATAAAGAGGGTTGCGAAACAGCTATCCCAACAGTAGTAAAATTTTTCCTTGACAGCAATGTTTCTATCCACGATTGGATGATAAAATTCCATCCAACCCCCCAAAATGCATTAACCATTAATGTGTGTGTGCCTTGTCCGATTCTGATCTACCTTATACATATAATCATTCAAATTCCCGTGATTCATTTCAATTAGCCTCACATTAAAATACACTAAAGGAGTTATTCATAACAGTAAGGTGACCATTTTTTTACATTGAAAAGGAGGACGAAAAATTTAAGAAAAAATGACAACTTAAATATATGTAACGTTTTATTAATTCAAACAAAAATACGCTGATTACGCTTACATTCCTTTTAATTCTTTTCTTAAACGAGTATTTTTCTGGTGGCGTGGTACATTGAATGATTTATTTTTTTAATCAACTTATCATTTTCTACTATATCGGAAAGTTCGAAGCAAAAAATATCCTTCATACAAAATTTTACGGTAAGCAAGCACACTGTAGCTAAAATATTAACATTCAATCTTGATTTCTCACTAGTCCAAAAATCATTACCAACTGGAAAAGCTTTTTCAATAGCTGCATTAGTTCCAAGGAAGCACAACGTACATTCAACAAGAATAATTACATTTTCATATGGAATGTGTTCGTTTTTGAAATGGTTTAAGTAATTTCATCCATCTTTTATCAATTTCTCAGCATGTTGATTTTCCAATTATTCTAATTTATTATTATTTAAATAAATATACATTCAGTCTTCTTTCTACTTCGAACAGACAATTGTCATCGATTTTGATATCAGGCACTTCTTTCGATAAAAACTCAACGTAAGTTTCTATGTATCTGCCCAATTTACTTGCGATTAAGTCGAAAAATACCATTGAAGACTATTACTTCCTGTGATATTAGTTTCAGACTATTTTTCGACTTACTGGAAACATGTTTGATTCATCTCTGAATACAAAGATTAACAGATCAGTTTTAAAATATTGAAAATGAACCCAAGTACGAGGACATTTTTCGAGGAAGGACAGAACCTATAAAAGGAGAACGGTTGGTGACCTTAATAACAGACATCATAATTTTTCAAAAAAAGAACTATTTGCAATGGAACTCGTTATTCAGATCCGCGGCCAAGAGTTAAACAACTATCAGTACTACACACTCTCCAAACTTTCATATCACAGCAAGTGAGGGCTTGGAGCTTATTCATATCGCATATTGGGTCTTTTATAAATTTAAGAGTCGAACCTACGGCAAGTGAACACCACAGGCCAAACTTGCGATTTCAATCAGTGGACTATATAATGTATCGTCATGTTGAAACGTTATTAATTAACTATGCATTCGAGCGAACTCGGATCTCGTTTATTGTCCGAATTTCCATGTTATGATTATGAAGTCTTGCTGAATTTTAAGCCCAAAAAGATTCATTAATATAAGGTGCCAAACCGTCCTCCTTTTATAGGTTCTGTCCTTCCTCGAAAAGTGTCCTCTTACTTGTCCTCCTTTACTTGTCCAATATTTTAAAATTGATATTTCTGTATTCAGAAGCATATCAAACATGTTTCAAATACGTAGAAGAATGGTCTGAAACAAAACCATAGGAAATAACGGTTTTAAATGGTGTTTTTTGACTTCATCGCAAGTAAATTGGGCAGATTTAGAAAACTGTGTTGAGTTTTTATGAAAAGAGATGCCTGATATTAAAATCGATGAC
Organism: Trichonephila inaurata madagascariensis; assembly: GCA_019973955.1. NCBI lineage: Eukaryota > Metazoa > Arthropoda > Arachnida > Araneae > Nephilidae > Trichonephila > Trichonephila inaurata. The sequence goes on along the minus strand of BMAV01026137.1, from coordinate 333,183 downwards.
AATTGCCTGTTTGGAGAAATTAGAAGATTGAATGTATATTTAAGTTGTAATAAATTGAAACAAGTGGAAAATCAACGTGATGAAATTGATAAAAGATGGGTGGAAATACTTAATCATTTCCAAAATGAACACATTCCATATGAAAAGTTATTCTTGTTGAATTTACGTTGTGCTGCCCTGGAACTAATGCAGCAGTTGAAAAAGTTCTTTCAGTTGGTAATAATTTTTGGACAAGTGAGATAAAAAAATCATACAATGAGAAAATACTTGTTTAAGTAAATAATTAAAAGGAATGTAAGCACAATTAACGTATTTTTGTTTGAATTAATAAAATGTTTCATATATTTAACATTTTCTTAAATTTTTCGTCCTCCTTTTCATTGTAAAAAAACTGGTCACCTTATTAATAGCAATTTCTACCGCTCGATTGATAGTTTATTAACAACGTAATACGAAGCAGCACCAGGATTATTGGCGACGAATTTCGGAATATCAAACCACGATATCAAGTGTCGAGGACAACACATCAGCCGACATCATTAAATCCTAACTTCCACTCCACGTTGACAAGAGGACATTGAACAGCGATTGATTAAACCTGCTTCAACTGCTTGAACTCAAGACCACCAAATAGGAACGAACACATTTAAAATAAGAACTTAGTTTAAAATCTATTTTCAAAAAGTTATTTATTTGCTGCGATACTTATTATTATATATATATATATTTAACATAAAACACAGATAACGATTCATATTTTGATCAGTGGACACTCAGGTAACTTAATCGATATTACATTAAAAAAAATTCATAGTTAAAATAAACTGAACACTATTTTGAAGAGCGTATGTGCGTATTTTTATACATATGAACACAAGAACTCGGTGTGTCAAAATCGCATGCGTGGATCTTTCAAAAGCAGATGGAAAGATTCCTCCTTACCTTAAAAATAATTCTATTGCAAACACATAACTTTCCAACTGCGTCAAGAAACTTGTCTCAAAAAAATTTGATAGCATAAGGTATTCTTAGATAAGCACAATAAAAACTGCCATAAGATAACTTCGAGAATGATGTCATTCTACAATCTTAAAAGAAAAATAAAACATCCGTAGATAAAAATAATTCTACCTGTATATACATATTTCTTTCTTTAAGGAAATATTTTTCGTCTTTCTTTATCAGAAAAAAAAAGAAAAAAAAATATCCAACAGATAAATAAGTTACAACGTTTCTTTAAATATTTTTTAAAATACATTACGAAATATGAAAGTTTAAAATGTCTATTATTTTACACGGCCAATTTAAAATTAAAGATGAATTTTCAATTGCCAAGGCATTTTTTCTCATTTCCATTAAATAGATTCTCTTGGAGTGAATTATTTCAAATATGCATCATGGAAAGCATTTATGATGACAAATACTTAATTTACAGAACTACAATAACCAAAATGTAAAACGGAATTTTTGACAACCGCACTTGTCTCGGGTGTCTGCTTTCATCAGCATTGTAGTAATATTTGTTGACTACACAATTTATTGGGGAAAAATTCCCGTGATAATTATCTCATAAGTATCTCAATCAAAAGTAATTTTCGAAATCAAAATAAGGGGAGGGGAATATTCTATTATTCTTCAATTTCCAAGTTGTTTTTTTAATAAAGAACAAAAATATGTTTAAATTACTTGAAACCGATAAATTTCTCGCCAAATACGGTACGAATCGTAGAAGTATTGCCTAGAATAAATTAATACAATAATTTGTGCAAAAACATTCATTTTTATAAAAAAAAAAAAAAAAAAAACGCAACAATAAACACTGAAATAAGCTTTGATAAACTTGTGTTTTTTGCTACTTAATAATACAACTTTCTAACAAATTGTAAGACTTAATCCTTTTCTCTTATGGCATTGAAAATAAAAAAATAAAAAAAAAACGTTCTAACAGAAATGTGTAGTTTATTTTATAAACTAATAATTATATCTACTCACACAATAACAATCATTAAAAGGTCAAATTTAAAGAACCTAGAAAATAAAAATAGTGTCTCCAATGAGTTTAAAACAATGTATGATACATTCAGCGACCACTAGAGACCAAATAAAAACATATAAAATGAATTGTTTCTTTCCCCCGAAAGAGGGCGTTAAAAACTTACGTCTGCCATAATACTAGACATGTGTTCAGTTTTCCGCAACGATTCTGTCGTGTTTTCATTTGTTGTGAAGCAATTTAATATTATTTTTAGCTTGCAATAAAATAGTATTAATGATTAAATGAAAGAAAATCATAATGAAAGGTACTAAATAGCACTGAGATATTACTTAATGATTTAGGATATATATTGCATTAGTGTACAATAAAAAGGAAATTCTTTTAATTTGTCGAATTCTACATTGATTTTTTTTAATGTACATTTACTGCATGAATGAAAACGCAACGAGTGTAGAGAAATGCAAATTTTAAAAGCACGGAAAAATCCTTCCAATTTTTTCCCTGTAATAAGTCAAGGACACAAAACAGACTTTCCTTAATTAGCGTTTAATTTTTTAAAAAAATAAAAAAATAATAACTATTCTTAACAGCAATTCTTTCAACATACTTCGATAAATATCAGCATTCATATGACTGAAGATTACTTTATATATGATAATTTATTATTTTGATTGAATCATATGACAAATTTCAAAATTGCAGGTTAGTTTACAAATAGATTTATGCAACTATACATAAAAATATAGTGAATTTCATTAAATTTACGGACTTCTGTCCATATATAGGTACTCATTAAATTTCACCTAGGTGCGAGGTCAAACTGCGAAAACGAGAGCATTCTCTAATATTCCGCAAGACGATCTACGGAAAAATCAGGATTCGAACTCACGATTAAACTCGAACATAACAGATTTTTTGATATACAGGTAGAAGAATCGTGGCTATATAAAGTTGCAATGACAATGACAGACAATCCTATATTGCTCTGTACGATTTAACGCAACTATATAAAGAGACGATGAAAACACCTGAGATAGCACATCCCTCATCAAAGTTCTACACCAGGGATAGGCAACCTACGGCACAAGTGCCACATGTGGAATTCTCAGTGGCACATAACACTATTCTACAAATTTGTCGATTTTGAGCGGATGGAAGATAAATTTGTAATGGCACTTATTTGACAAACATCTTCAGAATTATATATATTTACGGAGTTCTGAAAAAGTCTGAAAGATACCTCTAGAGATAAATTTACAGCTATTTTGTAAATTATTGAATGTCATTGCTGAAGATTTAATTGTTTGAAGAGAGGAGAAAAAATTGCATGTACTCTGGTTTCCTCTTATGGTTCTACATATCTAAGTAAAAACTCTTTCCTCACATAAAAACTATTTCGAGTCCGCAAAGAAATTGTTCAACAACTGCATGCTCAAAATCGCGTCAAATTGAAAGTCACAAACTATACACCTGATGTTGCGATATGAAAGAGCGGTACAAGCACTAGGTTCGTATAGAAATTTTTATTTACCTTATTTAAATGTAATGAAGGTAATTATTTAAATTCTATGCTGTCTATTTCTTATTTTAATAATATATAATATGTGTTAAATAATAATATGTTTAAAAATATATAATATGTGTACAATTTTGATTTTTTTTATTTTTGTTGAAGAAATAGTTGTATTTTGTGTTTTCGCGCGATATTGGTGTTAAGAAATATCTTTAAATGATGCAAAATTAATATGTAATAAAACCAGTGGCGTAATGTACACCCCCGCATTGTGGGGGAAGGAGGCCAAGGTTGTAGGGGTCCCAATGACTGAATTTGCAGGGTGGCCCAAATATTCTCCGTTAGGACACTAAATAAAACTGTGAGCACCTCGATATTATTGACCTCTATTCTCTAACTCTGCATTCATTAACGCGAGAATCGCATTGTTTCAAAAATGTCCTAACGTGTGGCACGCTGGATCATATTGGTCATATATTTGGCACGCCACAGCTAAAATGTTGCCGTCCCCTATTCTACACCATTTGAGAACTTGAAAACTTGTATGGATATAGTTTATAACCTAGTACTCTCATTATTCACCATGATTGTGTTCGATAGAATAAACTAACAACATCAAGACTATAATCAACTCAAAATCTTTTTAAATTTTGTAAAAAATGGAAATATTTAAATAAAAAATGACAATAATTCTAATATCTGTCATGTAGCAGAGATGAAAAAAATTAAGAAGCAGATAACTGCATTACAAATACGAGACGCTAGAATTAATACTGCACCCCCCCCCCCCTCCCCTCCACATCCATTTCTTTTCAAGAGATACGGCGTTGAGTTATTTGCAATGATTACAGTTAAGTGAAAACTAGCTTATCTTCATTTCACTCATATTTGCTAAGAGCTGTGGTTTTTTAACGGATTCTTTAAAGTCTAGATAAACAATTCTTACGCAAATACATGGCATGGCTCGTCAATTCCTAAAGGGCAAGTTAAAAATGGGGGGTTGACTTGATTCAAACGCTAGATAATAAGCCTGATAACAATAACTAATATCACAGGGGAAAAAAAGGTAAAGAGCTCCACATACTCAATACTACTTCATAATAATTCAAAAACACATTAAAATATTCATTTATCTTTTTTTTTTTACTAAATTCTTTTTAAAATTATTTTTTGTTCAAAAACTATAAACTGCTTCTTTGCCAGAAACAAAGGCATACAACATAAAAAAGAAAAGTCATTAGCTTTGCAAAACGGATTTTTTTAATGTTTTCATTATTATTATTATTATTTTATATCAAGACCATTTAAAACTACTTCCATTAATAAAACAGTTAATAAGAGGGTAAGTTATTCACAAAAGCAAAACACATTAATAATAGTAATGGATAAAAAAATTAACAGATGTTAAGTTTGACGACACTTGAAGAATTACGAAATTATTAATTGATTTAATACCACATCCATTAAAATTTTAGCATCTGCGCACTTTCAAGCTACAAATTGATTTTGACTGGGGAATTAAGTACGTTGGTGAATAATATTAAGACACAAAAAAACAAAGCATTAAAAGCAATTGGAGTCTTTCCAAGTTTTAGGTCTAGTCGAAATTAAAATAGTTAGGTATTACGAAAATGAAAAAAAAATAAATAATTAAGATAATTTTGTTCACCTTCTCTTTTGTATATATTGCTGCACTACAGATGTTCACATTTTACAACTAGTTATGATACATAGATTAGGTAAGGTTTGTTTACAATATCCACCAAGGACTTAAAATGCATTGAAGATTTAAAAAGATAAATCTAATTATGTTCCAACAGGAAAATAACAAAATTTAACATTCTAAATCAATCTCTTTATATAAATAATTCATGTTTTGTTGAAGCTTGACATTTACAACAAGTATAGAAGGAAAAAACTTAAGGTATTCTATTATTTATACATTACTTAAGAATAACTTAAGAATGTTTATCTACTATTAGACTGTGTTAAGAATTTATAAAATCATTAACAATTAGTGCATTTCAAAAAAGAAATTGTTTTTATTATCATGCATATACAAAATACCTTTCAGTACTAATTGTTTTAAAAATTTGCCTAAGCTTTTTGTTTAAATCTACTTTATTTTTCTAAAAATTAAGGTGTCGATTAAGAAATTATAGGACCACCTGAAAAAATTAGCACATTATGCAACACATCAGAATCATTATAAAACTCATGCGCTAGCATTTCGTAAAAGCATTATCTGAAATGCAACGGTGTAGTTTTAATTGTGTTATCCACGCTTTATTTGAAGATGCTTCTGGATAAAGCATTTTGGGTGAGAAGTGTGACAAAAATGTCATTTTATGACAGTGCTGATAAATCTGAAGGAAAAGAAAAATAGCTGGATTGATGAAGCGTTCCAAAACTGCCATTCAAAATGTCATAATAAAAAATGACTCAAAACACACGAAAATAAATCAATCTGAAGACTTTGACAGCATCTTTTTTGACTAACAACTAAAAAAAGGACTTTCGATTCGTAAAATTTCGTAACGTTAAACATGTCACAGTTAGGAAGCATCTTACACCATATACTAAAATTTATGCAAATGAAGAAAACACCTCAGTTATTGAAACATCATCGAGGAGAGAATGAAATGGGTTTAAAATATCAAGTCATGGAAAGACGAATGGAAATAAATTGTATTATCTGATAAAAAGAAATTTATCCTTGACGGCTCCGATGGCTACAAACAATAATTGGAATGACTTGAAGAAATGGGAAGAATGCTTCAATCGACAGACGAGAATAGGATCAGCAATAATTTGGATAGTCTATAACAGGGGTACTCAACTTCTTTTCCCGCCGGGCCACATTCATAAGAAAGGTAATTCACGTGGGCCGCAACATTAGAAAATTACTACGATAGATGGAAAATAAGTATTAATGTAGATAAATCGTGTGCAGTTATCTTTACCAAAAAACGTACTTCTCCACCTCCGCTCATAATGTACAATAAGCAGATTCCTTGGTCTCAGAAAACCAAATATCTTGGCGTTATTTTTGATTCTCATTTAACTTGGAAACAACATATTCTACACATCCGCGATAAGTTCCGGAAAATCATGTTTAAACTTTTCTCCTTAATATCCCGGAACTCACATTTAAGCAGATAACAAAGTGCTTCTCTATACAGCCGTCATGCGTCCCATAATTGCTTACGCTTGTCCCGTCTGGGGTTATGCTGCTAAGACTAATATAAATATTTTAAATACTGTGCAAAATTCTTATATTCGAATGGTCGTAAAAGCTTGTCGCTATATGCGAAATGATTACATTAACAAAGCTCTAAAAATCAATAGTTTCAAAGCTCACATTCAAAAAGTTGCCATAAATTTCTTCAATAACTTGCAGTTTACAAAACAATGCAAATATGATTAATTTAGATGTTTATAACTGCAATGACAATACAAAAGGCCGAGAAGAATCCTACTGGATTCCTACAACCCCTTAGGTACTTTTTTCCTCGCAATAATTATGTAATTATTGCACCCAAGTAAACTTTTAAATTTTTAATTTTTTCTTCTTTTATTATTTTTCTATCTTTTACCCCACTGGACAAGCGTATTCCACTTTCTACTTTTTAAAATTTTACTTATCCCCATGGGCAGCCAGCCAGAGGCTATACTCACTTCCACCCCCCCAACCAATGAGAGAGCACCCACATAGCTCTCAGCCATGTATGAACCTTCCACGTCTTGAAGATCACCTTAAGCCCCTTCTCCCGGATTCCACCGTCGCAGCCAATAGCCTGCATGCTACATCGCAGACTGTGTAATTCCACGAAAGTCAAGCCCCACTTCAAAGACTCTTAAAAATATGGGATTGAGGACTGTGTATCAGTCAGATGCCCACAATAGACATCCATCCACTGCAACATTAGAATAATGGGGGAGTTGAGTTGAGTTTGGTGTTTTATGGCGCAAGAGCCAGTTTTGGCTATACTGCGCCAAACATTCATAGGTCAGTGGTCTGGACGGGAAAAGAAGAAATTGGATGACAAGATGGAGGGTCGAAAATAGAGAAGGATCACCGGGGTCGTGACACCCGTGTTTACCAAAGATAGTAAACCCCTTGGGAAAAGGAAAAGATCACTAGGGTACCTCGGGATTGTGACACCCGTACCCACCTAAAGAAGGTGAGCCCCCTGAGGGGGAATAATGGGGGGAAACACCAAGACCAAAGCAACATTAGACAGAGCAAAATTAATCAAAACATTAATTTATTTATTTTTTTTTGATTTACTTTAATATTATATTAACATTTCTATCGAAAACACACAAACAATGTTTACTTTTATGCATCTTTTAATAAATCATGGGGTAGTTTTTATTTCCTTTCATCCATGACCAAGTCTCTTGTTTATGTTCTACTATAAAAAAAAAAAAGCAAATTAATAGATTTGATTGCTTGATTGATAGAATTTCCCATAAATTTTTAGCACATTGTTCTTAAATAATTGAATTTCTTAGTGCAATGGGCCATGACCGGGCCACTTAGAAAAGCCCGGTGGACCACATGCGGCCGGCAGGTTGAGTATCACTGGTCTATAAGAAGCGGCGGTAACCTATGGCATGCGTGTAATATGTGGCATGCTGTACAATTATATATGTGGCATTCTACACAACTCTACATATTTGGCAACTCTTGAGTGGATGGAAATTGATAATTTTCAGATGGTACTTATTGAACTAACATGTACAGAATTATGAAAAGCAAAATTTACGGAAATACGAAAAAAATTTGAAAACTAACGATAAATCAACAGTTTATTTTAAATTGTTGGGTGGCACTGCTGGAGAGATTTAATTGTTTGAAGACAGAGAATCTCGTACGGTGCTCTCCGCTTATATTTCTACATATCTATGTGAACTTAATTTTTACTCATATGAAAAATATTTTGACTGCACAAAAAAGTTTTCGAACTGAACATTGAGAGTCATGTGTCAAACTGAAAATCATATATGACCAAATTCGAAGTTAAATGTTATTTTTTTTATTACTATGTTGATGGAATACTTACATTTTGAGTTGTTTATTTCTTATTTTAATAAATATGTTTAAAAGATACATGATATATGTACAAAAAATACAGAACAGTTACATTTATGTTCCTGATTTTTATGTTACTAAAAATATCTTTAAATGATGAATAATTTAGATATAAATAACGCCCCACTTAAAAGATAGAATCAAACATAAATATGTGGCCTTCTCATGACGTCATTTTTGTATTATGACCACGACCCTGCCATCATAGCAAGAAGTATAAAAGTCATTCTCTTTTAATTTTTTAGCCCAATGAATAAATTTGAAATTTATTAGAATCAAATAATTTTCAATGTAGTTTTTACAAAAATCCCTAAATTTTTTTTAAAATTGATGTAATACATTAAGCATACGAATTTAAAAAATACTGAATTCTAAAATAACTAACCGTAATTACTGTGTTTCCACTCCCCTTTTTACACAAAAAAGTTTGAAATTTAATATCACACTATTAAGATATTTTTACAGTGAGAAATTATTATTTGTGACATTTTTTTCTATTTGCGAGTGTATTACATATAGCCACTTGCTTTTACATAAAAAATCAGCGCCATCAGCAAATAAGCACCAAAAAAATTACGGTTCACACACAATAAACACAATCCAATAATACACAGGAAAAAAGGGAGAATTTTTTTAGGTAAATTTACGTATTATACCGTCGACCAATTTCGGTAAATCAAAAGACGTTGACAAATGCTAGTCATCGAAAGCATAAATATGATTATTGTGTTTGTATCTGCATGGAAACAGTTTCCCGGAATCCGCGGCATTTGGCGACGTCTTTTCATTTGACAAATTGATCGACAGTATAATACGCAAGTACCCTTTTTAATAATAGAAATTTCAAAGTAATTAAAACTTCTTCGAAGAAACTCCGGCGTGTGAACGAACTATTGAGCGGCATAAGAGTTCATAACCTTTCCAAAACAAAGAAAAAAAGAAAATGATTCATAAGAAATTGAGCACGTAAAACTCCCACCGCTTACAAGAAACCTTGGACTCGCCTAAAAACAGTATGTACTTTCTACATGCTGTTTGCTGTCTCTCTCAACAGATGTCTTTACCAGCATTAAAACTGCCAAATTTACAGGCATAAAAACAGGGATAAGACTTATTTCCCCCCTTGCCCCTACGTAGAGAAGTGTCTTGACATTTGGTTTCACAGACAAGTTCTATCTACTCCAAGTGTCTAATGCAGTGGTGTCAAAAGTTAAGTGGTGGATGCAAGATTAACGCCTCTTTGCGGCACTCGTAAAACGCTAAAAAAACAGTCTGTGGTTATGGAACCGAAAAAAAACTTCTCAGGATAATTAAATAACAGGACACAGGAAGTGTGAGAAAAACTACTAAATGTCCTTTTAGTGATATTAAGTTGTTAAAACTCCACCCGAGGGACTTTTAAGATAAAAGCAACAAAAAAGGTTAATTTTTGAGTGTGAAAGTAATACAAACTCTCAAAAATGAGAACAAGTCCAATTGCGGTAGTTGAAAGCCTTTTCTGGGAAAGAAAAGAATTTTGCTCGATAAAAACTCGCACGTTGTGAAATAAATATCCATCAAAATGGACTAAATTCATGACCATCATACGATACATACAATTACATGGTCTACATTGAATTCAAAATCGACATTAAGACTTACACTTACTCCACTTTCAGAATTTAGATAAAATTTTATAATTGGATAACGATGTTCAAGTATTCAGATTCTTCAAAACGTTTTTCAAAGTAAAAAATATATATACATACTTTGCTCGCACCTTTAAATAAAATACATTTTATTTACTTTTGTGCGTTATTATTGTTGAAAAACATGTATATTTTAAAAGAAAGTTTCTGCAAAAAGCAAGGGATGGCAATGACGAAACACACGAACTGATAGGCTGGAAACACGTGATTTGTTGTTATCACGTGATTTATGACGTCACGAGAATTCAGCCCATTGTGAACGAAATGCACAATGCAAATTTAAGCATGTTTTACATTGACAAAACTTACGCTAAAATTAAGTACATTGTGTGACTCACACGTCCTACTCACATAATAACAGCAATTTACACGTTTCCAGACAATCAATTCAAAAATTCATGCAGCGTCGCAGACACGTGATAAATGCAATCGAGTGTTTCAAGCCACAATCAGTGCATACACTTCGCTGTTGCCAACTTCTGCTTTTTGTAGAAACTTTCTTTTTAAAAGATAACATATTTGTTAATAAAACACATAGCTAAACAAAACACACTTGATTTAAAAATACACGTTCAGTAATTTTTTAATATTTTGAAAATTTTTGGATAAAACACAATATTTATTGGTGCATTTTGTAAATGTAGCCGATTTCGTAAATTTTTATCATAAGATTTCATGTACGAATTCTGCCCAAACTAATGAATTATTCAAGAGTTCAAGTTCGATTGAGAATTTTAATCTATAAAACCAAAGCACCTCCACAACACACCACACACACGAATATATTAAAATTACCTTTCGAATCGTAATGATAAGGCAAGAGTAGAAATTCCAAAACGCCGCCATCTTGAAATTGAATACCCAAGAGGCGTTGTAAAATCATTTGCATGGAAGACCTATGATATCGGAGAGGAAAGAAACCTGTCAAGTAACGGGGTTTTTCGTTGAAATTCTAGATCTAACTTAATTGGAACCCTGCTAGTATTTTATATTTATGCAGATGTTTCATCAAGGAATTAAAAGTTGTTCGAATTCAGATGACAGGAAATGAAAATTGCAAGAAAAAAGAAATCATTCTTTATGAGTTATTTAATTAATAGAAAAAGGAATGTTTTTTAAACCATATATATAAATTAAGTAGTATGCATTCTGTAAGAATTAAACAGGTAAGGTGCAGCAAGTCACAATTCTGTGCGAACAAGGATTTTTCATAAATTACTACATTTCAGTATTATGTACATGTATTTCTTACATTACAGATCATGAAATATTCGATGAGAATAACATTCTTAATGTAATGTAGGATTAATTATTAAATGAATAAAAGGTACAATTTGTTTATCTTTAATACCACAAGTTTAATTCTGATGTAAAAAGTTAAAAAGATTAAATAAGAAACAACAAATATATCAGCGTGAATCTGAATAAGATGAATTATTTCAATCTATTAATGAGAGTTCTCTGGGTTCTCTGACGGCCAAGATTAATGGCAATTTTTTTCCAACCAAAATCTAAGAAGCGAAATGCGAACAAGAAATGCAAATAAGATAGCTTTTAAAAGAACAGAAGTTTCAGTAAGCAGTATGGCAATTTAGGGAAAGTTATGTTTGGAAGAGATACGAACGTGAATTGACAGCCTATCATAAAGTTACCGAGATGTTCAGCCATTGATACAAGGTGCATACCATTGCACGCGCGCCCAGACGTTTCCGTACCGTGATAGAATCTTAGTTTGGATTAAGGTAGGACTGATTATTTGATATTAGGACTTGTAATATTATCAGAATTGAAAGTAGGCGGATAATATATAATTATCTAGATAAAGTGGTTTAAATTACGTGATTCAGTTTAACTATCGCTGTGTGTTTGGTTCATTAGATTCTCACTTATATAAATTTATCTAAATTGTTAGAGGTTTAAGTTATATTCTTAATAAAGTCATATTCAGAATTTTAAAATGTCTATTCATTTTGAGAATCCCACACCTCTAATTCACGCTGACAATCAAAGATATGGTCACCAAAGAGCGGCCATATCACAAATGTAAGAAGTATAAATATCAACTGATATATGCATTTGTGGCTACATATTTCTAATTGAAAATTTGCCATTAAAAACGTACAGTTGTAATTTATGGGTGGTCGCATTCATTAGTGTACGAGAGTTAGAAGGAAGATTAGCTATTGTCAAAGCAAGCACAATTTATTAACAAGTCCCAACAACCGAACAAATTTCAAAAACCTAAGGTAGGATATGCACCTAAAGATAAATATAGGAGCAAAAACGAGGTAGACGACATAATTGAATATTTAATTATAAATCGAATCACTTACTCTTGGCACGTCTTAGCAATACACCTTCTAAATATTTGAAATTACGCGTTCTAAGCTAATCTACTTCAATTCGACTCTATTCCAATTTAAACACCTAATGGACCAAATCATCAATCTTAAATATTAAGCAAATAATCTACGAATCACTCTCGACTAACTTTACGTTAATCACTATAAATGCTATACTTTACCTTCTAACATCTTCCTCCCTCGAACCTGAAAGTTAATTTTTAAATATAACCCTTGATTTGCACAATTCGCGTTTTCTTCTTCGGAAGAAAATTTTCAAAAGAATAATATTTAAAGAAAGTTTTTCCCCCAAGAGGATTAGAAGGAGGTAAGCGAATAGACCAGTTGCAGAGTGAAGAAAACGGAGATATTTTACGGTTTTCACTAGTACACAAAAAAATCATTCAGCAAAAATAATTGAACATATCTAAAAAGCATTAAAATGATATTAACATATCCAGTCGTTTTAATAATATAACTAAGTTAATCAGTAAAAGCATATTCAGACAGTGTTAAAATATAAATTTTAATGGAATTAATTAAAATACAATCATAGTCATATAATAATTGTAATCATTTGTTTTCAGCTCATTAGTTCATTAATTCATGTGACGGCATAATCACATGATAAACACAATCACGTGTTTTCAGCAAATAAACTAATGCCTTTACTGTTGCCAACTTTTGCTTTTTGAAGAAACTTTCTCTTGCTTTTTGAAGAAACTTTCTCTTGCTTTTTGAAGAAACTTTCTCTTAAACAACAAATATTTGTCTACAACAATAATGCACATAGGTAAACAAAATGCGCTTTACTTATACGTATAATTTAATTTTTTTTTTTTTAATTTTAAAAAAAAAAATTGAACTGTAATATTTGAACATCTTTTGAACGTAATATCAAAGTGAAATTTTTATCTAAATTTTTCTAGTAAAACTACAAATGCTAGGTTAATGCCAGTTTTGAATTCATCGAAAAGCCTGTGACTATATTCATCACGTGACCATGAATTCCGCATTTGTTTCTTTAAGGTATTTATCCAAGCAATAAATATCTTTCCCCGAAAAATTCCCCTGAAAATTTTTGTCGTTATTAAAATAAAATTTAGTAGGTATATGTAAAAACAAGTAATACAAAAAAAAAAAAATTTTAGTCAATTCCTACTGAGATCAACAAAGAAATTTTTATTTTAATTACTTTTTATTAAATAGTTACAAATAATATAAGTATGGATATACATAGGACAAAATCACAACATTAAGTGGTAATTAATTTTTATTCATTATCATTAAAGTATCGTATTGTCATCCAAAACAATCGTGTATATAAAATTTCAGTTCAACTGAATGCTTTAAAACGTGAGGGAAAAAACCTTTTCAAGTTTTGACACAAGTCGCCAAAATGGTTGCCAAGTCGCTAAAAATGATGCCAACGTGGCTGTGTATTTGTAATTCTTTAAATAATTAGTTTTAATCAATTAATTTTTATTAATTTTTTGAATTATTGTATTGTCATCCAAAATAATCATGTTTATAAAATTTCAGCTCAATTGAACGCTTTAAAATGTATTTTATTAACGATTGAAAATTCCACCAAGATAAATAAATACATACATAGAGAGTGTGAGTTAATAGTAGGAATTGAATAAAACAGAAAAATGTAGAAGAAACAAGTTTAATTATGATTGAATTTATATTTTCGTAGATATATCACTTTTTACAGGATGAAACACAGTGATCAAAATTCATCAGATAAAGTTCAGTGAAATTTGGCGAAAGGGAGTAATCCTCTTGATATACAGAGCACATAAATTCAATGTCACCCTTTGACATTTCCTGATGTAACTCGTAAAAAAATTTATGCGATCCTTTGAGACCAAAAAAAGTAAATACAGCTGCAATCCACTATACGGAGTGAAAAACCGAGCGTAGAAGACGCTCTGGGAAAAGGCTATTTTATGTTTTGCCGTAAAGTTTGGAATTTTTTTTCTGTTTTAGGTAACAAATTCATAAAAACTGGAAAGGTGCGGAAATTCTATAAATAAATGTTTACTCAGCAGAAAGATGGACGAAACTAGACGATTATTAACATGAACAAATATTGATTAAAATTTTGTAAATTAGCAAAATGAGAGGAGGATATAAGATTTCATGCAAGAAAATTTGCATCAAATATATGGAAAATTTTTAAAAACGACAAATCGATCAATTTTTTGCTATAACTTTGATAGGAACATGTAACAATTTATTATACGTCTGTTGTTATGCCTTGGGGGAAGGAAGCAGAAATGGGGGTTATTTATGTGGGAGGGGGGCCTGGGTCGAAAGTTTGCTTGGTTTATGACTAAACAAAGTATAACTCATGACTTACTAAAATCTAAAAGTTAAGAGCTTAATTTATTTTTTTAAAAATTGAAAAATATGTCAGATTTTTGCATGGGCAAAAGATTTGACTATATTCTAGAAAATTGTGAAAATGGCAGAAAAGAGGGGGATGATTGAAAACTCTGACATATTAAAAAGAAATGCCTATTTATAATTCAGAAAAAACCACAAAACGACAATGATAATATTTTCACCAAAATTTGCCATACTTTTGGCTATTACTTGATGCTAAATATTGTTTCTTTTTCATAGGTTCTAAAAGTATAAAATCAAACTTTTTAGCAATGCGGTTCATTGAAATTGATCCTGATCACATAACACAGTCAAGAAAAATTCTAAATAATATAGATGTCAAGGCCCCTAATTGTTCAAGACTCCCCACACAAAAATGTTTATCTTCTTACAAAATTAATCAAAATATACTTGAATTTTTTTTACGAAATGTAAAATTAAAGAAGCACTGAAAAATCGACACATGCATGACGAAAAAATTTTTAACTATATTATTAATATTTAGTATTTTTATAATTACTCATAACGACTAGTGAAAGAAGCATAATTCCCAATGCTAGAATTCCCATAACCCAATATTGGAAATTCAGAAAAAACTTTTTGGATATTGTATACATCTATATGCAAACATACATATATCCATCTGTTGAAGCAGCTTAAAAATCTGCCATGCAATCAGCGTTCTAACTTCCCAATTTACCCTAATAGTGATAGAAAAGTATATCATTTTCCTTTCCTTATTTAAAAAAATATTTTTTAAAAAAAAATTTAAGCGGTACTATTAATGAATAATCAGACATGCACACTTTTTTCAAAGCTTCCCATGTAATCACATGATTAGTACAAGTAATAAATAAACTGATAAAAAAATGATACTGTTTTTTAAAAAAAAAAATCACGCTATCTACCAACTTGTCAACACACTAAGCAACGACCATGCGTCAATATACATACGTATACGATTAGTAGCGCGCACAAAAATTTTTCAGGGGAGGTCAGGGTCGAAAGTTCACCATTTTGGTATCATGCTTCAATACGCCACCCAACATATTCTTTCGATTTTGTCGATTTTCGGGAGCAAAAGCAATACAAAATTAATTATTGAATAAATAATTAGCATTAGTTAATACAATTAATTATCAATAAAAACATAATTAAATTTTACGTAATACATACATAAGATTATAACCGATCGGAAAAAAATCAAGGTCTTTGGGGGTCCGGACCCTAGGACACCCCCATTGTGTGCGCCACTGTATACGACCAAAAAAAGACTGCAACTTTTCAAACTTAAAAAAAAGAGAAGTGAAAGAAAAGAAAAAAGCTAACATATTCAAACACAATAGCGAAGGCGTGTTTGGGCGTTCGGATCAAAAGATGTTCCAGGAATAAATCTTCCGGTATTTACATCTTTTTCTCCTCTCTATTCAAACTACAGACATTCAGAGTTCCAAGAAATACAATAAGAACATAAGTTTTGAAAAGACAAAAAGTAGCATACTGTGGAACATCATGGAAAACAAGTCTCATAACTGGAACAAAATATATTATCTTAAGAATAGCGAAAGAAATCGTATAGGATAGCTAAGTAAAAAGGTTTTAAAAATCCTAAAATGGCAAAGAAAATGGAATATTTATACAAAAAAGAATCATTTTTAAAAAGCGATTCTGAATAAACATTCAAAATAAAAACTATTGAATAAAGAGTAGCAAGATTTGACCGGCCTTGACTTTTGACCTTAAGGCTCTGTTTTATGTCTGTGTTGCATTAGAACTAATAGTACTTTCTAAAGCGAGAAGGAAAAAAAGTAGTTCAATCATCTGGGTAATATGGCGTTAAGATCAACCCCTATTTTCGAACTTAAGATAAAAGCTCTGCAAAGCTGACTTAACCGAGATAGTACGGTTGGCTTTATTACGTACGGTTGGAGTACGGTTGGGAGGGTAGACACCAAAATTCAAAAAATCTTCAGCCTTTAAAAAAAAAAATCTGATATATTGAGCAGCGTAAGGTCAAGAGGTTTATCACAGTAAGCTAACAGCAGCAACATATACAATGTGTATTAAAGAATATTTTAGCATTTGTGACTGAATGATAATATAAAATTGCACAAAAATTCTAAATAATAAATACAAGACCATGGTAAAATGTGGTATAAATACAAGACTATGGTAAAATGTATAACATTATGTGGTACATTAAGTCTATTTTGCTAATACGTTAACCCTTTATCTACCGACGCGGTACTTATAAGTATCACTCACTTTAAAATTACATAGAATGACCATATTTTTGCGAATACTCTGACGATACTTAGCAGAAATTTTCTTTTAAATCCACTCTTCCAAGATATATGGCAGCACAGATTCTATGATGAGTATTTTAAGGGGAAGGCGAATAGTTTTAGAGCTGAAATTGCGTTTTCAGCGAATTGCGAAGATTGTCATTTTTGTTCCGAAAAAATAGTTAATATCAAAAGGTGTCTTATGTTTTTTGTATGTTAATGAAGACCTTAGAAAAGTATTTGACTTTTTCTTTTAAGTGAACAATGTATATAATTAATTGTATAGTTAAATATTTTTAATTAATTACCTCTAACATTAAATTTGCTAAAGTTGAGTATTTTGTTCATGTATATCCCTTAATTTTCAATGCAGTGATTCAAAAAAAAATATTGCATGAAAAAAAGTGCAGTACATCATAATACAGTAGATAAAGGGTTAAATTAAAAAGGGGCTAGAGCAACTTTAAAAAAACGGTTTTGAGGTCATTTTCTTTCAAGAGCATTAAAAAAATTTTCTCCTCTCCATTTTCTTTCTGTAATTAAGTTTTTAAAACCCTAGTAATAATTGTAAAACGCTATAAAAGAACGACAGATTGATAAAGACTAAAACATAACATCCATCAATATCGTAATTTATGACAAAATATCAAATTCTAGAAATTTTCTCAACTTAAAATGCATTTCTTATTAAGTGGACTAAAATTGATTTGCTGAAAAATTACATGTACCATGAGAGAAAGATAAAATTTTCAATAAGAGAAAAATGCAGGACTTAAAAAATAAAACTCATAAAATTAATAAAGATTTAAAAAGACAATAATTCTACTAATAAATTAACAAAAGCAGAAATAATATTTGTGAATAGCAATTATATAAAATGTTGAAAATAAAAATTAGTTACTCAGAAATAGCTTATTAGAAAGTTATTAGCATTACTTAACATCCCGTGTAATTCCTCAAATAAATAAATAATTTTGCATAAATACACGTCTATGATAAACAAAAAAAAAACTTAAAAATTCTACAGTGGTAAAAAATCAAAAGAATAGTTCTTTATAATTCATATTAAAATTTAATGTTTTTGGTTTAGAATACAAATATTTATCGACGTATATAACCGACGAATAAAAAAATAATAATCAGAAAAATAATCCTTCTCATAATATTTTTCCACTTATTGTTTAAAACTATAGTGTTTCGTTGTCTTATATTACACATTTTTAACCATTTTAATTAAACAACGATTCTTTTTTCTTAACTTCAAATTCTTACGAATATTTAAAGTATTTTTTTAATATCAAAAAACGTATGCAAAAACTGAAGGCGAAATCAAATCTTAGTAACTTTTACAAAAATATAACTAGGAATAAAAATATTTTGAAATATCAAAAGCAAAACATAAGAGTTTATCGCTATAACTAAACTGAAACTTTAATTTCGGAATTTAAAAAAAAATATATATATATATATACGCGTTTTAAAAACTAACTGTCGTAGCGGACGAAACATTTTGTAATCAGCTCAGAGTCAAGTTTGAATAACACCGAAAAGTTAATTACATCTCCAATCTTGCGAGATTTTCGAAGTGGAAAAAAATTAAAACTAGTACGACTAAATTGAATTTTGCAAAAGAAGGAACAAGAAAATGATCTTCGTAAAAAAAAAAAAATGTCTTAAAAAAATATGACAAAATTTTAAAAACATTCTCAAACAATTTGCGCTGTCCTCGTTTCGAAGAATTTCGAATTAGAAGAATTGTGTTTGTCGATGAAACCAAACGATTTTTTTAATTAAGAATTACGATTAAAATATTGGCATTTTGACAATCTATAACTGATATTTTACAAAATGTATTAGATTTACGATGACAATGTGATGAATATTGACTATTATCTAAAAAATCATATAAATAGCTTCTAAAATGGAAAAAAAATGCAAATAGTTGTATTCAAAAGGCTGTTATCTCATAAACAGACAATTTCCCGAAGCTGAAAAAAAAACCGCTTTAATAGATATTTGAAAAACAAAAAGGTGAAAATCTTTTACATTTATACACAAAAGAAAGGTTCCAACAACGTTCTAATACATCATCCGTACACAGAGAAACGCGGGATCTATTTTTAGATTCAAAAGAAGCGGGTAGTAATTTACCCCGTAAATTCTCCTCAAAATAAACAGTCATTTTTGCTATTTAAATGTGTATAAATAGAGAAAAACATTTTACTCCGTAATTTCAAAACAATACAGCTTCTTAATTTCATACAAGTAGTAAAAAAATCAATGCATAGAAATTTCAAAAAATAACAAATTTCAAACCTGAATACAAAAAACTTAGAAATTTTTAAAACGGCCTCATTAAGTCCATAGAGGGCAAAAACTTAGATCATCCATGGTACACAGAACACTTGACAACATAAGGGAGAAAGCAGGATTTTTACCGAAAAAAACAATCTTTTAAATTATTTTCTTTTTTCACATATATAAAAAACATACTAAATAAAAAAACACACACACAAAATAGGATAAGGCATTTACAAACATACCAAACAGTAAAAGGAAGTAATTAAATTAGGCCTGCAAATTTAAAAAGGAGAGGGGCGAAAAATCGAAAAAGGTTTAAAAAAAAATTTAATTTGACTAGTGAACACTTTTAAACATCCTGCCTTCAGCCTTGGGGAGACTTTCTCGAAAAAAACAAAAGTATTTTAAAACAGTGACTTTTGGGGTCCTCAAACAAAGTTGCCTTAACTACTTGGAACGGGCGATTGAATACGGCACATTCTAACTGCACACAAAAATGCACACAGCAGCTACACTTTTCAGTATTCTCTGTCTTTCCCTTTTTAAGAAATTATATTAAACTTTTTAAAGAAATTCAAACGGATTTTTTTTGCACGGTTGTTTTTATAATTACCAAAGGAAATGGCAAAGCCAATTCGGAGGCCCCTTTTTCCAATGTGATTCATCAATTTCGTGTAGATTTGACAATGTTGATGACTTGCGTGTTTGAAAAAAATGGTTTCAAAGATTCGAATTATTAAGTTTTCCGACTGAAAAATAAAAAAATATTCAAGTTTTTAAAGATTGGCTGCGAAATTCCCGATCCGTATAAAAAATAAAATATACTTTCCCTTCAAACGATTAACTAAAAGTTTTTTCCCCCTATAAATTTAAACTAAATTTTGTTAATTAAATTTAAAGCCCTTTTTTAAAAAAGGTAAAAAAAATTTTTGAATAAAGGGAAAAATTTGTAAGATGTTTACCCTTTTAATTAGAAAAAAATTAATATGGCGAAAAAAATTCAAATTTTTTTAAAATTGAAAAAAAATAGAACTAAAGACAACTTTTTAATACTTTTCCACATAAGATTTTTTTACATGATTATACTCAAGACCTTTATACTGAAAACAAATACTATAAAAAAAATAATTTTTAAGTCAATTCCTACTTAGATCAACAAAGAAAAAATTTATTTTAGCTACTTTTTATAAAAAGCTACAATTTAAATATAAATATGTATATACATAAGACAGAATCAAAAACATTAAGTGGTCATTAATTTTTTTAATTATCATTAAAGATCGTATTGTATCCAAAAAAACGTGTTTTTAAAATTTGCAACTAAATGTTTTAAAAAGTGAAAAAAACTTTTCGTTTTGACACAAGTCGCCAAAATGGTTGCCGTCGCAAAAAAATGATGCCAACGGGGTGTATTTGCAATTTTTAAAAATTATTTTTAATCAATTTTTTTTATTAATTTTTTGAATTATTGTTTTGTCACCCAAAAAAATAATCATTTTATAAAATTTCACTCAATGGAGCCTTTAAAAATGTTTTTTTTATTAACGATTGAAAATTCCCCCCGAAAAAAATAAATAAATATAGAGAGGGTGAGCTAATAGTGGGAACTGAATGATAAATAAATAAATAAATATAGAGAGAGTGTGAGTTAATAGTGGGAACTGAATGATAAAAAATAAATAAATAAGAGAGGTGAGCTAATAGTAGGTGAGGGGTAATAGGTTTTAGGCCAAGAGCCAATTTAGGCTATACTGGCCAAACATTTGTTATAATAAAATTTAAAATGTTTATAAAATTTTTAAAAAAATAATGACAATACAGTTCTAAAAGTTAAAATTTCTAATCACATAAAACCTTTTTCAAGTAATTAAAGAGAAATTTTGGGGGGAGTTCCCCCCACCGTCAGACCATTTTAAAATAAAAAAAATTTGGGAAAAGGAGAATGGAACAATTTTGTTTAAACAAAGTGGGGCAATAATGTTATAAAATTAGCTTTATTTGTCCAAGGGGTTGGTGTTAATTTTGGTATATGCTTGAGATCGTTCATTTTTTGACATCTTGATTTATCCAAAATTGGGTTTCGTTTTTTCTACGTCATAAACTTAGTTTCGCATCAGTAGTATAATCTTGAGGTGCTGGCTTTCTGGGTTTAGGGGGAGTCATTTTTATTTCATTTCTGGTTTTGTTTTTTTGGGTTTTTTTTATTTTGAATTTCGTTGGGTTTGGGGGAAATTTTTCTTATTGGATGTAGTAGTGTAGATCTGATAGGAAACTGATGATTGAACATCAGTTGATAGAGTGGCAAATTTATTAGAAGTTGTAAAAACGGGGGGTATTTCAGTTGATAACGATGAAGCGGAAGTATTTAGCATTGTGGGAGAAGTAGTAAAGGGGTTTTGGGAAAAAGACTCGCTTTGAGTTGTTGGTAGTATTGCAGATGATGGGGGGGGAGTAGTATCTATTAAAGGAACAGATGGTTAAATTCGGATGACGATGTAACTGTTACAGAAGATGTGGATGGTAAGAGGTTGTTTGAGTTATGGTTGAGATTTGGAAACGTGGAATTTGAAAGACATTGTTTTTTGGAACAGGATCAATGGTTGAATAACTTCAACGGGGGGCATATTTTTTTTTGTAATGGTTTCATCATTTGAGTTGTTATGGTTACAGTTGAGGGTTTGAGAGCCGGCATAAGTCTGGGATAACTGGGGAACAAATTTTTTTCGTGCCAAAAGGTATATTTTTTTTGGGTTTTTGATTACTTAAATTTTTTTTTCAGCTCCATTGGGGCAGATTTTTGAATCAGCAGTAGGGGGTTGAGGCAGTTAATAATTTAGGCTCTAGACTCCCCCAGGAAGTTTTCCAACAGATGCACATCTAGAGCAAGTAAGTTGTCCGCGGCAGGAAGTTGAGAGACCGAACCCGAGAAAAAAAGCGCAGAGGGTTCGGATTTGACGGATTTTTTCAACGAACCGGCTTTTTTTTGTTGGTAGTATTGGCATTGAAAAAATTAAAATTATTTTTTTAGTTTGGAAAATATGTGTAGGCTTTTTTGTGATTCTTCTGACCCGAATAACACCCCCGATTGAAACCCCCCCGAGGATTTCCGCTTCAGGGTGCCCAACAGGTCGTTTGAAATGACACCGGCAGGAATTGGTTTTTGTGGACTTATTGTAACAGGGCTTTTTTAAAAAATTTGGCAAGCAAAAAAAGGGCTTAGTTTGAAGAGCAGAGTTTGTTTCAATAACAGATCCCCGAACGCAATCTTTAACGGATTTTGGTTCTCCACCATTCCTACGAGAGCTTTTTGATTGCAAAGGGCTTTTTTTACATTTCATTGTTTTCGCGATAATAGTAAAAAACTGGGGTGTTGAAACTTTTTCAATGTTGGGGAGGGGTAATAAAAGGGCCTTTTCCCGGCACAGCAGTTGATCCATAATAAGCGTATACCACTTGTCCGGCGGCTCCACCCCCCACGGGGTCCAAAAGGAGGCAGGGGCCGGTATCTGGGCCAAAACCAAGCACGGCGCACCCAAATACACCCAGAATATAGTGATAAGTCCAGGTGAGGATCCAACAAAACCGACACCCCTTTCGCAGCACTAACCCTGGTAGGGGAGTTCCTTCGGGGGCACCGAAGAGAGGTACTACCAGGGGTTGATGAGCGGGCCCCCCCCCTTCCCCCAGTGAAGCGTGGGCCAAAGGGGGAAAGCAGAGGTATCCCCAGGCCACCAACCTCCTCCATATTGGGGAAGTGGGGGGAAGCAAAGGATCCCCAGAAACCCTTTTTCCCCCCGGGACGCCGCACACGGCAAAAATGCGGGTCGGGGAAAAAACGCTGTTTCCAAAACAAATAAAAATAAACAAAATAAAGTAGTAAAAATAAAAAAAAGAAAAAAAAAAAAAATTAAGCAAGAAAATTTCCAAAATAGGAAAGTATGTTTTTCACTAGAAAAACAAAAGAACTAGGCATTTTTTGTAAGGTTCGGGGCGAGGGAAAAAGAAGAAAAGGAAAATTTAATAAGAAGTGGGCCCAAAAAAGGAAAAATACTATACCCCTTTGGAACCCCTTTTTTTTCCAAAAAAGAAATAAAAAAAAATATAGGGGTAGGTGAAATATACCAAAAATGACCCCTTTTAAAAATAATATAGGAAAGTGATAAAAAAAAATAAATATGAAGTTGAGTATTGTGGTTGAATAAAAAAATAACAAAATACTTTATTTGATTTTTTTTTTGAAATAAAATAAAATTCTGAATATAAAATTTTTAAATCAAAATAAAATAGAATATGCTTGAATTAAATAACGAAAAATTTACACATGATCTATTAATTTTTATTTTTATATAATAAATAGATGGCGGTGCATAAAAAAAACGAATACCATGTGCAAATTTCGATGTAATGCACAAAATGTGTTTATCTGTGTGGCTTGTATTTCTATCACTAAATCGATCAACAAAATTGCAATTAGCTATAAACTCTGAATCATTTGCTTTCTGAGAATTTTTAATAATTATTACTCGAATTAACTGAATCAAAAACCAGTAAGCTATACATCGAACTAGATTGCAATTCGAAAGAGAAAATAAATGCATCATAAATTAACAAAACGTTAACTGTTCCAAGATTCGTTGCTCTGATTAATTCTTATGAACGCCATATATCAAAGAACTCCGAGTACTCATATTTCATCAGCTAATTTCCTTGATAAATATTTACAAGAAAAAAATTCAATACACATTTCTTTGTGCTGTCTTGAACTGTTCTGATAAAGGATCAATGTCCATTGATGGATTTATCTCAGTCAAGAGCCACTGTAATGAGAAAACATTTTCTTTCAATTTAAAATATAGAGTAAGCTCATTAAGTATGCAAATTAAAAAGTATATATGAAGCAATTATTTGTTTGTTTAGGATGACAAAATATTGGTTAACTATTGATATCACCATAGAATGATATACAGCGAGGAGGAATGATTTTTATTTAATTTTGCACTTCGAATCAACACAAAGGCCGACAGTGATAGACTTCGAAAAAGTGAAAAATAGTCAAGGACGAGGGTAACATCGGAGCTGACATCTATTCTTCAAGCTTCCACATCACCCTTGTGGCCGAGTGGTTATGGTCATTCTCATGTGATGTTGATGGAGTTCGAATCCTAATACCACTGCAGAACCGCCGTACAGATGACTGGTGCACGTTAAATCTGGGGAGGCTTCAAGTCCTTCTATTGGCGTGGTGTGAAAGTTTGGAGAGAGGTATGCCAGCTCGGGTGTCTTCCTCGTCATTTAACCGTGATACAAAATTACTAGGTCCGTAGCCAGTAGCCCTCAAGATGCTTCAGAGTGCGACTAAAAATCCACATCACCCCCAATGGAGACATTAATTTTCAACAGACTTAACTGTGCGTCAGCACTTCTACTTATCAGGCCTTTAATGACACCAGGACTTGAACCCACAACTTGACAGAAACAATGTCAGCCACGAGTTCGCGATCTTCCATTTAGCTACCACCTCTGCAATGTAGAATCGGTAAAAATTTCAAAAACTTACGATATTAATAACATGTTTTACTGTTTATACTCCTTTAATATTTATATATATTTTTTTGTAACAAATTTTTAAATACACAATAAAAGGCTAAAAAAAGCTTACAACTCAAAAACTCCAAAAAAAATTTGGAAATTCAACTGACAAAACAAAGGATCAACATCAAAATCATTATAATATCAATATACTATTATCCTTATAGAAATAATCCATTTAAACAGTACTTGATATGATAAAATTATGATACAAATCACAAAATTATTTTGCTTTTTAATCCTATGAAACAAAAGCTACTTTTAAAAAACCCTAAATGGTCACTTACAATCTGAATTTAAAATGTTCTCAAAACACTGGATACATCTCCTAACAACAATACTCCATATCACAGAAAGCTACAACATAATGCTATCACAAATCAAATATTCAAAAGCAAGTAGCTTCTTAAATCTATATAATGTTTCCCGCACGGTTGAATAAAGCAAATATAGATTTCTTAATACGTTTAAAACACTCCAGACCGAATGTCGGTTATTGAAGTGGACGCATAAAGTTCAAAACAATAGAAAATCAACAGACTGAAAAAGGTAGCGTGTTCGAATATTTAGAGATGGGCAAATTAAAAGAGCTTATTGACCTCTTGACTCTGAACCAACTTCTTTCTCGATGAATAACAATTTAAAGCATTTATCTCATATTAGAATATTAATATTGATTTTATAAATATTATCATACTGCATGCGACGTACGATCGATATTCAAAAAGAACTTGTAAAAAAAATAAATATGCAGGCAAGCACGTGTAGCAAGTTCAAGAAACTTGAACAATTTTGTAATTAAATTATTTTCTCAAGGATCACATTATAAAGTTCTAACAGTTAATGATTTTTTTTTTTTAACTTTCTTTTTTACAGGAAGTACATTAAGTGTACTTAAGTAATATCAAATTCAATGACTTGAAATGAAGAGCACTACATTAAAAAGTTATCAATTACACTATGCAAAAGAAATTAACTGTCCAGAATATAACATTTAGCATATAACAACGAAATGAATTTAATTACGATAATCACTCTAGTATGAAATTCATAATGGATTGCAAAACATTAGTCAAAAATAAAAAAATAGTGCTTTTCAAAAGAAGAAAATAGAAAGTATGTGGTAAGATAACAGTTAATTTAATGTCCTCCTCCCTTTTATTTAAACGTAAAAGCATCCAGGAAATGCAAATGAATTAATGGAAATATAAGAGGTCACTAGAAAGAAAACAGTGCTGGGAAATTTTTTTAACAGACACTCCTACCTAATTCTCAACTTCAAGTGTATATATTAGTGAAAAAATAAGTATTAAATTGGTCACAAAAATGGACAAATACAAATAAGGAAAAGATGTAATTAAAGATTAATAAAAATAATGAAAATCTAAATGAAACACAGGACTACTCAAAATTCCTTCCAGGGTTTCGAAGCGCTATAATAAAAAAAACTTCAACGAGAATACTGCTAAAAAGAACATTTGAAATACAAAAACAATTCAGGTTTTATTTACATATCTTATATGTGAAACCTTGGTTACACACGGCTCACTTCAATGCGATAGTCCAATTCCTGCCATATTCTACTCATGGTACTATCAGCGTTATTGACAGCTTGTGTTATCTTTTTTCCTGAAAGGATAACACAAGCTGTTCCAAATGGAGTTCTGCTACATCACGTGGTACGAAAACTAAATCTTATGTAAAAGCCCAAATTTTTGGTTAACTCGGAAAGTATAACACGTGCTGTCAATAACGTTGATAATACCATGTTCAGTAGTGCGGGAGGAACTGGACTATCACATTAATGAACGCCGTGTAACCAATGTTTCACGCACAAAACACTTCTAAGGCATGTAAATTAAACTTGAATTGCTTCTGAATTCTTTCAAATATCTTGGGGTAGTTGCTGGGTTGTTGTTTTTTTTCGGTATTTCTCATAATCTTTTTTTTTTCTATAGCGCTTTGACATCCAAGAGGGGGAATTAATTATGAATAACCCTGTAGAATGCATAAAAAAATAAGGCTGTGCAAGTGATATCTTCCGTAATACTAAAAAGACACAGCTTCTTCCGTATCAATCTGTCATATCGTATTGATACAACGACATTCCTACCTCAATGGATTCATTAATTCATCTTCTATCACTTGAAATAGTCCATGCAAAACAAGACAAAGATAAAAATTCAAACAAGGGACTTTAAAATAAAACTGATTTTGGTTTCCGGAATGATGGTATCGAGAACAAGACCTTTAGCAGCCTTCACCTGCTAACACAGAAGAAGGTTGATAACAAGTCATGGGATCTAAATGAATCAACCGCCTGTACCAAATGGCAGGATTCCAGTCCTTTGATGTTGACGGCGATCTTTGGCTACTGTTGAGTATGTTACTTTTAGTTGTAGGGATTCCTGCATATTTTTTAGATCCACGTGGTAAGAGTTTATGATACAAGTAAGACGAATACCATCTAATGGCGACCTTTTTTTACCAAAAAAAAAGTAATTAGAAAACAGTTTAGCTCTAGATCTCAATGTAAAAGTCAGCTTATTAATATTTTGTTTGCTATTTAGTCACAATATTGTTGATGATCTGGTATAGAGCCTTAACTCCAAAGGGAAGGAAGAATGACCTAGTTGGAGTATTTTTCGATAATGGATTCAATTTACCCCTGAGTAGAAAATTCGAGTCAATTCAATTAACACTGCGTTAGTAGTAGCAGAAACATCCATTGAACTATCTGAGACAAACAAATTTTTTGGAAGGGGGGATTAGGAACAGTATTGTAACATTCTTTTCCACCACAGAAAAAAAGCTCTTTTCTCATATTTCGATGAGAAAAAAAATTACAGGAGAACGTTGCTGAAGGATGGAGCTATCGGTTTCAAATCTCATAATTTTACGTCACTCTCTTTTAACAAAAAACGAAAGACGAGTTCATCATACTTGAGTTGCTCTCCAAATTTCTACATGGCATAAAGGTAGATTTCTTAGGTTCCAAATGCACATACATTTATTGAACATTAACAAACCTATTATTTCTATCAGAGGAAGTTCTAATTATTATGGTATATTAATAGATAAATGCATTAATCAAATTTATTTAGGTGGACTTAATTATACTTTGCAAAGTGTATTCAAAATGGTTAATTAGATGCGCATTTTGGTATTCACTAAACAGGTTTCAAGGACAGCATACTTTTCTTAACCATTGCACAATTCCTCAAATATATATAATGGCTAAATGAATCAAATTAGGGAATGAATTAACATTTTTTATATTAAATATGCAAATACCATATTTCATGAATACCAAGTTTTTTTCAAGCTACAATTTTTTTCTCCGCTGAAAAATTTACAACCTATAAAGAAAAAAATGACATATTTTTAAAACTCATACCATTCGTCCTTTTACAGGCAAATAAAGAACTTAATTGTTTTCTATTGACAATCGCCCATTTTTCCAAAATTCATGAATGGACTATATTTTAAAAATATTTCATAGATCAACTACTTCAGAAGAAAATTTGGAGACAGAATTGAACAAACTGAAATAAGACTGAGAATTACTGGTTTTTCTTTTAATTTGGCGAGTTTTGATTGACTTTAAATGGCTTTTATGAAACTACTGGTTTCAAAAACGTATGATGAGGCAGGTTTTATAACTATTTTGATCGTATCGAAAAAGTCTGATAATGAATGCTCTAAGCCAGAGGTCCCCAATCCCCGGGATGCGACCGGTACTTCTCTGTGGATCAAATGGTACTGCGTTCCCCCAAGATCACATTAAATTACTGCCATTTTCTTTATGCTCTAAGCAATACTGGACTAGAACGCAAAATTTATATTGCATATTAATTTAGAGCATGGGTACTCAACCTTTTTTTCTGCATACATATGTCAAAATATTTTAACTCCTATTTTGCTTTTTTTTAATTATTATTTTTTTTATTTTTGTCACTAACACTAAATAAGAAGCATTTAAGAAACACTCCTTCACAATTTCTGCATCAGTAAACGGTTTCATATGATTGCCAATAATATAACGAACTTCATAAGATGTCTAGATGTCTTTGTTACCGCTGTGACATTACCACTGACGAAACATTTTGTTGCTGTTGCAAAGATTTTTAAAGAAAGCATATTTATTACATCTTGAAAGAGATCTTCGAGAAAAAGTGTCATTTTATGATTCTTGTTTATTGGTATTTTTTAAATTCAGCACTTTCGTAACAAATCAAACAATCACTGATCCATGTTTGTTTTTCACTACAAAATAGTCAAACTCCCAATCGTCTTGAAACGATACATCTTCTTCGAATATTTTTCGCTTGCAAGATATGAAAGATAGTTAAAAATTAGTTTCACCCTTAAAACTGCCACTACTCTACTGTTGTCTGTTATCACTAACCGCAACCGTTACAAATAGAAAAAGAACTTCAATTCGCACACTTACGACATCGACAACAAAAAGAAAATTGATATATTTGATTTCTTTACACCGAATTTTTAATACACTGTTCTTAAATAAGTGAATTTTTCGGAGCAATGGGCACTGACCGGGCTCAGTGAGCCGCAGGTTGAGTATCGCTGATTTAGAGTGTTAAGAGTAGTCTCTATTGACAACCCTTAAAAATATAGACGAAATAAAAAAATTTAAAAAATTTAATTTTCCGTGAGTGTTTCCTTTAAATATTTCTCAATACAACAGCGATAAAAAAATATCCTCTTGACTTCCTGCTTAAAGAGAGAGATACAAAGTGGAAAATTAAGGAGAAAAGCTTTCCGGGAGAAGCATTCCAACTGCATCATCTCAAGCCTCGGATAGAATTACACAGATTTGTTTCTACGGTTTAAAGACAATGTAAGACAGCTGTGCGTCTTCCAAGGACGAAAAATTCTCTTCTTCTTTCTCCGAGATGTTCATTCATCACAACAATGAGAGGAAGGCGAAGACAAGAAATGGAAGGTTCAACTTAGGTTTACACAGAACTGCGAACTGAAGTTCCCAAAATTAAATTTAATTCAACTAAAGAGAAATTAATTTATTTTATAAGATACAATATAGTGACTACATACAAAGCATACGCTCAATAACTCATCGAAATAATCTACAAAGCATTATACCAATTACATTTATAATACGCAATGGGAGTTTATCATAAATCTAGTATTTTTCATAGTACTTTTATAAGACAAGGGAAAGTTTTTAATAGGAATCTTGAGAATAATGTTTTGATAACAGTGATTCCAAGATAAATTGCTACTTTTCCCTAAATATACAAGAAATATTTACATGACAATTTTCGGAACGATCACGAAGGAAAGTTTTGAATCTCAATATAAATTAAATTTGAAAGGTATACTTTTTCAAACAGTAAATACTTATTCACACGCTAAGGAAAAATAAAGCATTTAAGAACTGATTTAAATTACGAAAGAAAGGGATGAATGCATAAGTATTTTTTTTAAAAAAACTTTTTTTTAAAAGTGAAGTAAAAAACAACACATTATATTTAACACGGCGAAATATACGTGAAACTTCACCGAATACAAACTGTGTGAAACCACATATTTGGGAAGCTCAGTTTTAGCAGGCAGACCGTCGGAGAGCATACATAGTCTTTTAAATCATAAAGGCTTTCCTAATAATTATTGAAAAATTAACAACTTGTCTGGTTTAACTTTCAAAATTTTCCTTTAGTGTATTAAATTTAAAACTATGCAACTTTTACAGCGTGACGCAATAATTTCAATTTTTTTTTTTTTCAAATCATTATTGTAAAAACTATTTCCTTAAACTATTACTTATATTCCAATTACGTTTCAACAAAGAAGCATATGAAATAAGCAAACTAATTTTATTCAACAAAATAAATTTTTGAAAGTTTGAGATAATAATATGTAAAAATAAAAATAAAAATTTAAAAAGAGAAAATAAAGGAAGAAATTTGTATGTCTCAATTTTAAAATATCTTAACTTGAAGCAAACAAATCATGAAATATAACACATTACGTACATTCAATGGTATATTAAATATATCACCGCCTCAGTTATTTCATAAAACGCCTAATTCACATTTCCAACTGGAAAAAAAAAACGGAAATACGATTGGTTGAGTACCTTTTGTATCCGGAATACTTTTCGAACTTTTTAGTTTGACCGCTGTAACAACTCAAGGTCAGTTCTATAGGTAATACGTGCAACGGAACACAAATGCAAAACTAAGTCATTTTGTTTCCTTTTCCTGCAATGTTACGCGAAAAAAATTATAGTTTAAAAAAACTAAAAACCACGCTTTTATAGTGAATCGAATTAAAAAGTAAAAAATAATTCTTAATATAAGAATAAAACGATTAACGAGAAAATTAATGTCATTGTGGTAAAAGCGTGGGGTGCTCGATATTAATTATCATTTCTTACTAGTTCTATTCCGAAATCCAGAGTTAGTGTAAAATGTGTATAAAGCACCCCACGCTTTTATCACAATGACATTATTTTTCTGATATCATTTATTCTGATATTTTAATTTAACTTAATTTATTTACAAAACTCCTCCGTATACCAATGCAAAACATGAGGCTTACAGACGTAAGTGGTAATATTAAATCATAACAAGAAACTTAAATTTGGAAGGAAAAAAAAGGGAAAAACAAACAAACAAGACAAAAAATAAAAAGTAAGAGTGGAAATACACAAATAAAAAGGCGAGGTACCAATATATATATAAAACTTTAAAATCTATACAGTAGACAAAATTTTCTTAAGACATTTAGGCTCTCGGTACATTTAACCAACAAAAGAATAAAACAGGTAGCCCTAGGGAAATACCTAAACGTTTCAACTCCTAGCCTACAAAATTTTCTCTTTGAAATAAAGTTTGCATACGGCAATACATGTTCCACAGTTTCAGCATCCTGTGACCACAAGAACAAACTATACTACCAATTAAATTAAATCTAGATAAATAGCTATTTAAAATTTCCATGTCCTGTTATTCTGATATTGAGAGAGAGAGAGAATTATTTTTTTAGTTCGATTAACTCTAAAAGTGTGTTTCTTAGTTTTGTAAAACAATAATTATTTTTCATTCTTTAGTTCGATCTACAATAAAAGCGTGTTTTTTTAGTTTTTTAAACTATCATTTGTTCATTGATGAATTAATTTCAAATGCGTCATTTTTTTTAGAATCTGGAATACCCACTGGCGTTCAGAGCGTCGATACAGCTTGGATTGAAAAAGGTAGGATTAGACAACTGAAGGAAATCTAGTAGAGCAAAATTAGAAATATTTAATACAAAAAAAGGTATAAAATCAATTATACTAAAAAGATTACTATTTGTATTAACCATGAGCATTTTCGATTTAGGGTTATAACTTCACCTTTTAGTCACCAAATCTGGAAATGAGATCTGAAATTAGTCGCCAAATATGGAAATGGAAAATCATTAATCCTGATCTGGACGATGGAACAAAATTATTAAATTATCATCGGTTCTTGACAAGCGTGCAAAATTTCGAATTAATCTGACCTTTTAAAATGGGTAAAAATCGAGTTCAAAGATTACGTTACATACAGGTGAAGCTAAAAAGAATGTGTAATACAGAATGAAAAACTGTACAAAGAGTATATCCAATATTAATTTTCCAGTATAAATGATTACGACCATTCAGTAATAACACAATTAACATGAACACACTTGTTAATGATACACATTTAGATTAAAAACTAAAATAAAATTAGAAATACATTAAGTATAATAATATTAATAATTCATCGCTATTTGAAGGTAATAAGCGCATCAATTTACAGCAAAATAAATCACGATCGCTTCTCTCACTAGAAAGATCTATCCCATCCGCTGTAATTGAATCCAATGAAGATTTTCCATTTTGTGATTTTCTGAGATGTACTGCTTACTATACCTGAAATATTTTATGGTATTGACTTCTTTATATAACAGAAAGTACTTCATTTATTTGATCGATAAGTTTTGTAAGTTTTTTTATGCATGATTATCAGCACCCAAATGAACAAATCTTCAGATCTTATTGGAATTTTAGGGCGCGTTCAACGTTCGGATTTGATTTAAAGTTACGACGCACTATAAAGTAACCAGAGCGCTATTGGCAGAGGTCTTAGTATTTCCGAACCAAGGTCAAGTGAAGAGGTCTACACCAGAGCTGGTTCTCTCTCCTGATTCCCACGCAAAGCCATGTCCACCGTTCATATCGATGTTTAAAAAAATGATACCTTCCACACAAAAAAGAAACTTATAACTAATATATATAGTTAATTCATGAATTTAAAAAACTTAACTAATAGTTAATTCATGAAAAAATTTAATCTTCATACTACATAGGGATCCTAAATCATGTTAAAAGTACGTCAGATGAGTTTTAAAAAAAGGAAAGAAAAAAAACCACTACAATATCGTGGACAGTGTTCTTTCAAAACCAGATAAAAACACAATGGAATGTACAATTTCTATTGAAAATATAAGTTCTTTTACACCAAGGTGTCAAACGAGCGGCCTGGTCAATATATTATAAATACATTTATTTCAATATATATTAAAATATCAAAATTTCTCCCTAAGTAAGAAAAATAGTAGGAGAGAGAGGAGATGTCAAGTGTCAGGACGTACATAATAAACTTTTATCTTGTTCTTTTATATACGTTTATTATAATGTGTATTATTCGAAATAAACCTACGTTTCTATGAATTTTGATTTTCTTTGCGGCCCACCTTAAGTTAAACCCTGTTTATCTGACCCAAGTCAGCCCTTGAGTTTGACACCCTTGTTGTACACTAAATGAAAACAATTCGCCTTAAGTGATGCAAAATCAATTCATGTTTCCTAATCCATATGTATTTTTCCTAACACATACGGAACTGCTAGTCAATATCCAATTTAAATTTTTTTTACATAATTTCATCTAAAAAACTTTTATTAAATATTTTCTTCCCAAAAAAGATCGCTATTCAAAAAATTACTATTTTGACTCCTTTTCGAGCACTTAGGCAAAATTAAATTTATTATAGAATTCAATTCAAAGAAATGGCTTTTCACTGCCCCCCCTTCTTGTCTTTCAGCTTCCAATTCCGACGAAAGTGAATTCTAAGAACTTTTAATTCATGCAAAAACGCGCTCAGGATTCCTTTCACCTTATTCGCATGCACAGTTCTATTAGATGAATTTCTTTTAAGAAGGGGTAAGAAATAACAATAAAAATGGAGTGGAAATATAGTGCTTTTAAATTGCTAATCAAGAGCTAAAACGGTAAGCGATAGCGTCAACTGTTGGCAATGTTTCAAGTCGTAGGTGTGCAAAAAAAAAAGTTACCGTTCTTTCATTCGAATTCTGACAAAGAAAAAAATAGGAACAACTTTATCGCTGAAAAACTCGAAATCTCAATAAAGGAAGCGCTCGTCGACACAAATATCGAGTGAATTGGAAAAAGAAAAAATAAGTAGTATTTTTTCCTCTCTAAAAGATGAAAACATTAAAAATAGAACATGCTCAACATTCTCCTTTTTTTAAGAAAAAAAATTTATTACTAGTTTCATGTAAGAATTTCTCGCGTTGCGCTGCCTAATTTTTTTCAAACTGCAAGTTATTTATTATAAAATGAATTTTTCATACTTTTTCTAACGTAAAGAACACTATCTAAAAAAAACAGTAATTTTAAAAGAATTTTAAGGCCTCATATTTCATGAGCGAAATATTTCGAAAAAAGATTAATAAAAAAACCATACGCGGAGTTAATTTATTCAGTACATTTACGGAAATCAACAATTAATAAATCCAGTTTTAAAAGCACTTATGTTAATGGAACTAACGGTACATAAAAGCAGTATTGGAAAAAAGAAACAAGAATCAAATTTATAGTATTCATTAAGTAGATTATACAAAAGCTTCTAAGAGATAGATACAGTAAATTACTTTCATGGAATATTTCTTAAGATAATTTGGTTATAATATCCTGGAGGAAGCCTGAAACAGCGGCAAGTCTTGGAACTCTACGTGTTGAGTGGTAAGGTTCTGAAAAGAGTTATTGATTGTTCAACCCATGTAAAATAACGAGTAATAAATATATATATAGTGGTCTTTCATTAGATTTGTTAAATATAGACGATTGGACAAAATAAATAAACAGAAAACTATAATGTGAGCTTAAATTTGATCGGAATGTTTGAAAGTTAATAAATGGTAATATATAAGGAAATTTGGAATTTGGTGAAAATTGTCACTACAAGAGCAGCAAAAAGTAACAACCTATTTACTGGATTTGGTTTGATATTTTCTGGTATAAAAAGTAATCCTTTCTGAATTAATTAATATAAATTGAATTTTATGGTATTCTCTTTTTTTTTATTAGGTCTTTTTGTAAAATTTCATTCCATTCAATTGATTTGACAGGTTTATTTATTATTAAGCTTAATCATTTATAGAGGCTTATGTTATTAAGCAACAATCAGAACGAACTGCGTCCATTATAATTACTTTTATATACTTCCTCGGAAAATTCAATAAAAAAGATCAAAAATGTTTTTTAAAGGAAGTATGTTTCTGTTATTTCGGCCAAACTGTGAATTCGATGAAATAAACGAAATGATTAATTTGTTTCCGAGTCTTATTTATATATATGACCTCTGGATACTCTAGAAAATCTGTTCAGAAAGAATCTGTAACAGCGGTCGCCATATGGTGATCCGTGAGAAATTTTTGATGGTCTGCAAAAAGATGGGAACATTATTTATATTTTTAGGACGATTCAGTTTCAAAAATGACGATTAACAAATGTATCATACAACAGGGGTTATACTTTTAAAAATTCCTCCTGAGTTCAGCGAATTTTTAGCTACTTTTACAGGTGTATTTAGCGACATTTGAAAGTGAGAGTTGGCAACCATGATAAATCGGTGGCGCAACACTTCAGTTTTTTGATATTGCCGTGCGCGTTGTTAAGGGGTCCCCTTCCCCCTTGTTTTTAGAGAAGTTCCTTTTCAGTGATGTAGAGATGTAAATAAGAGACAATATGTAGTTATAGTGGTCAGTCATATTAGAGGTCCGACAAATATTAAATTACACATTTAGTGGCCCACGAAGTTCTAAAACAAGGGCGACCAACCCGTGACCTGCCTTGGAATTATTTTGCGGCCCGCGAGATTCTTCTTTATAACTGTACAAAATACAACTATTTTGTGCAATATTTTTAATTTTAGTGTAGTGTTTTGTAACAAATAAATCCCATAATTGTTTCTATTTTATGACGTTGCTTCTGTTGTTAGAATACTTAGAGAAGTGGGCAGTATTATTTCATTGCAGCGATACCCAGCAGCATCACGCTCGATTCCTGGAACTATTTTTCAACTTAACACTCGCGAATTGTTCTTTTCGAAAACAAAACTTATCGAACATAAATCACGCTCATCTTATCAGATTAAAATTTGCAACATCAAATGCACGTACACGCAATGAGACTGACTAGCAAAAACTAAGTGAAAGAATTGAGAAACAAATATCTCCTCATTTAAATGAATCAAACATTATTTGATCATTGCATAATAATTAT
Organism: Trichonephila inaurata madagascariensis; assembly: GCA_019973955.1. Taxonomy (NCBI): domain Eukaryota; kingdom Metazoa; phylum Arthropoda; class Arachnida; order Araneae; family Nephilidae; genus Trichonephila; species Trichonephila inaurata. The sequence goes on along the minus strand of BMAV01026137.1, from coordinate 296,398 downwards.
TACATTATTTATGTCTGTATACATGAAAAATAATGTGTGTGTGTGTGTGAAAGCAATAATAATAGTTCATTCTGTTTAAATAAATAACTAATAAATAATTTAATAAATAATCAATTCCAATAAATGTTAGTAATGGGTCTAAATCTAATATAAAGATATATATTTTTACATGCGGTCCGTAAGATTATATTCTTACTAAGTGGCCCGCAAGGTCACTTGAGTTGGCCACCCCTGTTCTAAATGTTGAAGACCGCTGGATCTTTAACATGTGAAAAGAGGAAAAACAAGTAAAGAGAAAAAATTCTTATTGATTTCGCATTTTTTCATCATGTCAGAAACAAATACAATTTCATTTCAACCTCACCACCAACAACGAACCCCAACAGATGTCGGAACTATGTTGCAAGCTCTTCAATCATTTCATAAGCCTCCTACAGAGACTGATGATTGATGTAAGCTTGAGTCATCACTGACCCCGCACCCTTAACCAAGTTACATTTCCCGTTTACATGTTCATCGCCAATTCAGGCAACTCTGCCAAAAAAAGATTTCAAAAAGCGTGAAAGGCCATTGTCCTATAACAGAACAAGGGTTCTTAATTTCCACTTAAGTCATGAATAATTTGGAGAAAGGACGCTTTAATCGTTCATGCTTTTGTAGTTGTTAGTTAAGTCATTTCAGTGTAATTGATAGTTAAAAAGTTTTTTTTTTCTGAAAAAAGGTTATCAGAATCTCAAAGAAAAGAAAAACATGACTCGGAATTCATCAACTGACCTTGACAATACCACATTAAATTTATATTATTCAAGTCATGTGAGAAAATCCTGAAGATGACATTTTAAAGGCTTAAATTATTCTGAAATTGATTGCATAGTCAAAAGATTCCTTTCATATGATAAATAATATCAATTAAATTTAATATTTTGAAAAGGAAGCTCCGCGACAGATTCCTTTGAATTGTTGCAAGCAAAATTGTTATTACCAAAAATCATTACATAATTATTATTAAATACGTTAAACAAACATTACAAAAAAATTTTAAAGAACTTGACTTGAAAGAAAGAAAAGGCATGCTGTCTTGCACAATTCACACCTGTATTCGAATCCAATCTATTCAACGTTATGAGATTTCGAGAATTTTTAATATATCTGCTTTTTCACATCTTGAAGTGTAATGATAAGGCTGAATTGTTCGCAATTCAAACATATTTTTCAAATTCTTTTTCAGCAGTTTTTCTGAAGTTTTTAAAACGGCTGAAAGTATGTTAGTTTTTCAAAGAATTATACTACATGCGTGTAACGAAAGGCTGTTTCGAAAATAAAATGTTAATTTCCTATGTTTGATTGCAATACGTAAATAGTTTTGCAAAATTTCCTCAAACATCTCAGATTCCTGGTACCTCAATACTGAAATTGTTATTTTATATCCTTTTTCAAATTTAAAATAACAGTCGTTGGTCAAAAGGAAGATGACACGCTTCGAGGCACATTTTTAAGAGCTACTTTTTACTTAACAACGAAGCAAATGTAAGTTTCACAACTAAATATTGTGTAACATTACGTTAAAATAGCCGAAATAGTTTTCTGAAAAATATGTTGGAAACAAAAATACTTGTAGAAAATGTTACGTCTCTCCTCTTTTCTACCACATATTTAAAAAATGTTAACAATGGTTTTAAAAAGTTTTTCTTTCGAAAAAGTAAATTGCAATTCACATTACGTATTTTTCATTTAGTTTGGTACTAAAATGTAGGTCTTTGCTAGTCCTGAATGGAATCTGAAAATAAAAAAATTACACGCAACATATTAAAAAAGAAATTAACCCCCTCAGTATTTTCATTACAGAACAGACGTCAGGACACAATTTTTCCTCACATTAATGGGGAAAACGTAATAATCCATACCTCATAACCCTGTTCACAACATTCTGTCAACCATATAATTTATCATCCACTCAATAAAACCTTTGACAGCTCCATAACAGACACACGCAAATAAAATCGTTCTTTTGGAATAAAATGACTTTTCGTCTATAAATAAATTTAATCGTCTGCTTTATAGTTATATGAAAGACAACTGTTAGATTTTAGAAATTTTTCTCGTGGCAATTTACCTATTATAAAAATTTCCTCTACTGTTTTGGTTAGTAATTGGAAGAAATTTTTATTCGCATATATAAGAACTTTTAGAAACTTCGCTGGCATTGCTTTAAATAGTTAAAATTTAGTGAACTTTTTGAACTCTGAAGTTTTTAGAACTTTCTTGGCAACATTTTTACTTATTTAAGAATCCCTGCCAGTTTTATTTTAAGAAGTTGTTTTTTTTTTGAAAAAAAAGCATCTTGTTAGTTTAAAATTATTCCATATTTATTAATTTAAACCATTCATTTTGATATGAATAAAATTTAATTTAAATTTTAATACAAAAAAACTTAAATAATAAACAAACAAAAAATCAAAACATCGAAAACCGGTTTTCAAGCGAATCTAAACTGAGACATTATTTAACAAAGTTGCCAAAAATAATAAATTCTATGTTTTGAAAAGTACACATCTCATAACTTAACTTATACCATTGAAAAAATAAGGAAAAAATTATATAATGTAATTTACACACAAAAGTGGTATTCCATTTTTAAAAGATTACTATTCTTGTGCTCTGGAGGGTTCGAACACGCTAGAAAATATTTTCTTTTACCCAACATTATCCATACGTTCGTGCTGGCGAGGGTTTAAGTTTTCGATACTGAAGATAAAATCATAGAATGTCTGATACTATATATATAAACTTTACATTGGAACAGAGGAGTCCTAAGGTAAACAAAGCCAACTTTCGTGACTTTCCTCCGGTGTTTTTCTTTTTTGAAATTAGCTTTGATACTGAACTTCGCGTGTTATCTGTATTTTTAGTAAATCGAAACCGTTTGTTCGGTGACAGTGATAGATATAAGTAAATAGAGTGAGATGGTTTTAATAACAATAAAGAATAATCTTTCTTTCTTTTAAGTTTTTTTCTCAATGTTATCTATATCCGTTTTTTACTATCTCTTAAGATATTATTATCAAACTGATTTTAAGTATTTTTTTTTCATCTTCGTTGTTTTATTCTTAAAACATTGTTTCAGTTTTTTCATCAAATGAACATGGATATGAAAATTGTGTATCAGCATATTATTTTTAAATAACTGATCACACGTTTTTACAACAAGCGAATGACGAATTAGCGGCCACAAAACCAATTGGCCACTAGAACATACCTCATTTTCTTCAGGGCATTTATAAGCAGTGAAATACGTTTAACGCGAAAACGTTTAAGATGAAATATCGGTTAACACAAAACAATACAACGGTTCCTACAAACTACTACGTATTTTCGTGCATTTTTTTTTCTCTTTACACGAAATGAAAAATCGGTTAACACGAAAAGATTCCTCTTTTCGAAATGAACAAAATACGAAAAACACATGCCGAACAGGCTAGACTTAAGTAGAGTTTGAAATGAAAGAGAGGTGGTTTCACATGTTTCGTAGAAAGGAGGCTAACTTGGCTTTGAAATACCTTCGGAATAGTCTGTGACACGAGCCAATTTTGTTTATCTGAGCTACTTTCACCTTCCATCTCTACAAAAGCCACACAAAAACATCTCATTACTCATCAGTTGGCTTTGGAATTGGAGGACGAGTACACCGCAGTGAGAGTAAAAATCAGTGAATTTGATTCCAATTAGTTTTCTCTATTTCAAAAGTTGTTTTTTTCCTACGAGCACGATGACAAAGAGCTCAGAGGAAAAGAAACTTTTATTTCGCTTAAAATGAAGATGGAGCATCTTTGGGCTGTTGATCAAAAACAAAAGACGAAAACGGAAATCTGTAAAGATTTTGGTATATTGTGCTAACTCTACTTTTTCTACAACAATTAAATTACGTAAATGTTTGAACGGTTTTTATTAAATGCACGCATATACACCGATCTATGCAAATAAAATTTCTCATAAACTTAATTTTTTTGAATATATATTTGTTTGTTTTTTGCAATATCATTTAACACGAAAAAACATTTCAGTTCCCTCAGTTTCACGTTAAACTATTTTCCCTATATTTCAGAGTGTCATATTTCGAATTAAGTTCGTACAATATGGATATTTATAAATGACTCTTTAATTCCCCTAATACACAAACAAACACACAAACTTTTACCTCAAATAGATTAGACGAATTGATATTCATGTCACACTCTGATTTCAAACAAGGGCTAGCGGAGAAGAACTTCGGAATTAGACTCGAAAGGCTCCAAATAAGTATCTCACGGTATCTTTATTTTCAGCTTCCCCGCACAATGTAGAGAGTGTATTATTTACCACCAACACAATGCCCCATTTCGTACAGCAAGGTCAATATGAAAATGACGCTATGGAGATGGGCGTTAAGAACTCGATTGATGTGGCCTTCGCAATCTCATGAACTTCACAAGAAATACTTGGAATGAATTGGAACACAGATTCAAGAACTAAAAACTGTGAGTTCCAATGAATATGTTAAATCACTGAACACATTAATACAGAAAATTGATCATGAAAATTTCCAAAACGTTGATTCTTTAAATAACAAAATTTTTTAAAACTAAATAAAATAGTTTTTTAATTATTCGACGTCATACGAAGGTACTTTAAAATGAATAAATGCAAAATCTTAGCTATACAGAAAGGGTAGTAGAGTTGTACTTTTAATACAGAAGACCACACCTTTTCCCTATTTAAATGAGTTGCGATCAACTTGTTATCATAGGGGTTTTAAAGAGCAGTCTATTCAAAGACTAGTCTAAAAATTAGCTTTGCGAGTGACATGCCCCCCCTGCTATATAGTAAACTAATTGGGGATATAAATTTAATTTATACAGAAAGAATTCAATAGAATTCGCCTGGGGGGGGCAGAAAATTTCCCATCATAGTTTTAATTTCACTGAATCTCTCAACAAAATGAAACTAATGATAATAAAAATGAAAATTTTACCCCTAGTAACATCTCTGACCATACAAATCTTTCGCTGACTACATAATGATGACCATACTACAGAAATAGGGACTTCTTAGTTTTGTTTCGGAAATAATAATTCATTGATACAATTTTATTTGAGTATCTAATCATCAAAAGAGAAAAAAAAATATTTAAACATGGAATTTAATCTTATAAAACTCAACCGAACAGATATGCAATCAAACATTATGTTTTAGAAGAAAAATGCTTAAAGAATTTTTTTACAGCTTTTTGCAGAAATAAAATGAAAATAATTAGAAATAATGAAGTATTTTTTCCCCTAGTCAATCCCTGGGAATTTTAAATTGTATTAGAACCAGAATTCCAAAAACGAACCGAAAATTGAGTAGATTATGTTTTTAACTGAGAGGACCTTTTGAGCACGCCACTTCCTTTAAATATTCTGTAATCATTTCTTCAAAACTTGGTTTCTGTCTTGAAAAGGGGAGAAAATGATCCAGTGGGCTAAATTCATGTGACGTCATAGTCACATGGTAGAAACACGTGTTTAAAGCCAATCTGTCCATAAATTTATGTGACACATGATAAATACAATCAGGTGTTTCCTATCAATCAATTCATGCGCTTCGCAGTTGCCAACTTTTGCTTTATATACATTCTTTTTAAAAAGTATATATTTGTAAACAATATGCATAGGTAAATAAAATTAACTTGATTTGAAAGTACAGATACAATATAGAAACTTTTTGAAGAATCTTCATATTTTAACATGTTTACCAAGTAACGATATTTGAAATTTTATCAATACTTTACAAGTTGTAGAGCAAGTACAAGTTTAATGCCAATTTTGAATTCAATGGAGAACACGTGATTGTACTAATGTGACCATCATGAATTTAGTCCACTGTTTGGCTAAGACTCGAATTGGCATTCTTTTCGTTGCTCTATTGTTCTTATGTTAACATCATACGACATTTTCCTCATACAAAATTGGGGGGAGTGTTTAGCACATTCCATGTCCAAAAAGTTTTATCGCCGAAGTCCCAATTTTTTAAATATAAATATAATTTAAGTATTGGACAAAACAAATTAATAATATTCCTTTAAGTAATTCTTTAATAATATTCCTTTAAGTTTTGTTCGAGATTGTTAAAAAAAATTATAGCTTAAAGGACTGAATCGAAAAATGACTGTTTTTAAAATACCAGCCAATTTTAATTCGCTTTTCATTTTCATAGAAAAATAATCACTCATAATTAACTTCTCAATAACACAGAATTTTCAATAAAACCAACAGGTTACCTTCATGGGAAAAAAAAAGAGAGAAAAAAGATTTTTGAGGAATTCAAACTTATTTCGTTTAGCAGTCGATGTTCTTGAAAGGAGCCAATGAACTTCCGAAACGTCAAACGTACAAATACAAATATCCAATGAACTTCGAAGAAGAAAAAAAATTAAGAACAACAGATTATTTAAAACGAATTCTCGAAAATGTTTTGTCTTCCAACAGAAAAAAAAAAACTTAACAGTTGTAATTTAAAATCAAGTTCGAGGATTCCGACTGTTTTCTATGCAAACAACTGTGTATGACAAAAAGGGGTTCTTTTTACGAAAACAGAACGGTTCAAACGATTACATCGTGCAGATGTAGCAGCATCGAACCACACACAACTAAAAGCATTGATACCAGATGCAGTTGTGTACGACAGAGGTTAAAAAAAGAAACCAAATTAAAATAAAAAAACTTAATAAAAAAAACCGCCCCCGTCTAGTACATGTGTATACAATCGTTCGTTCGCATACAAATAATGTCTTTGTTCTCACCACGAGCTGCTGTCATGGCCAATAAAAGAGGGGGAAAGAATAGCGCGTGAATCAAGTTCGTAAGCAACACTTCGACGAGTTGAGAAAAGGTAGCAGTAATGTACTTGTGGGAAGAGTTAAAACCCACATAGAACTTTTCGGTCCCACTCCATCTAAAAAAAAAATTACGAACACTTGTATAAGGTAAAAATGCAGGAAAAAATACGGTTTGCTGGCATTTTTTTTTACAACTATTTATATTTAGCTATCAGAACTTTATTGATAATAATTCAAAGGAAATTATATTCCATTTCATCTTTTATATTACACTGCAAAAAATTATTTTGCAGATAGCTTAACTTTACTACAGAGGCATTCAACCTTTTACACTTAGAGGAACCCTTTACGATTATCGTTTTATTGATCTAAGAGCACAGTATTTTTAATTATAACAATTTAATAAACAGAACAATTTTAGCTATGATTATTTTTATAGCAAAGAACTTCTACGTCTGGAATAATTAGCATCAGTCTGTTTCCGTATTCTGTTTTTGTCGCTGCATACAAAGAAAGATTTTTCACATACAAAGGTTGAAAAAATGACATAGATGTTTCACAGCACTTTTGGCAATTTCAGGATATTCTTTTCTAATGTCAATCCAAAAATAAATGTCAATTTTCCTAAATTTTAGTTTCAATTGAGTGTCACTCGATATATCAAAATTGCTGTTCCCTTTTTTTATTGGGAGTTTGGAGGTGTCACAGTCTTGAAAAGAATTTTTTGGATTAAAGATTTTGTGTGTGTGTGTGTGGGTGTGAACAGAAAATTATTCAAATATTTCTTGCTGCTCAGATAAATGTTGGTCCAAATTTATTTATACATTTTTGTAATTTGCTTTAATGTCTACAACTGCTTCGTGATCCTTTGCGGAACCCCAGGCAGTAGCGCACACAGAAATTTTTCAAGGGGGGTGTCCAAGGTCGCAAGTCCACCATTTTGTATCATGATCCTGTTGATTTTGTCGATTTTCGGAAACAAAAACAGTAAAAAACTAATTATTGAATAAATAAATAGCATTAATTAATAAAATTAATCATTAATTACAAATAACAACCCTTGTGTGCGCCACTGGTCCCAGGGAATAGTAAGTTTCAGTGAAACTAAGATTGAAGAGCTTTGTTCTACATTAATTAATAATTGATTATACATTTCTTACAAAAAAAATTTATTTCACTACTGTTGCTATGTAATTCAATTATTATTATTCGTTCAGAAAACTTAGTAGACACGAATTAAAATTTTAAATAATCTACTTCTAAATTTCACCGAAATGCCTCCAGTTTTAAAAAACACACTATGGAGACTTACACATTCCTATTTCCCAACTTTCCATTAATCAATACAATATCCTCTGAGAATAACAACCAAACAAAAATTGAAAGAACAAGCCTAACTAGCAGTTTATGAATGAAAAGCAGCCATTCATCATATCCTAGCGAGATTCCAAAGCAGTCACAAAGGTATGAATCAAAAATTCATGGAAAGAAGCCAAGACTGTTTTCAGGGTGATAAAGAAATGACCTTGGCAAAAAATATTTTTCATAAAAACGAAGAAATAACGAGCGAAAATCAGAAGTATAATTCTAATGAATATTTATAACACCATTAACTATTACGAATAGTTTCGATAATTTATTGTACATGACAGCTAGAAATCTGTAGAAGTTGCGTAAGGAAATAGTGATCGACTCCAGCGGGAGAGAGAGAGTGCTTTTAATTTCTTCTTTCCGTCATTTTCAATGAACTTACCGTTAAGTATTGCAGAAATGTTTTTTCATTTTTTATTACTGAAATACACAGTAATACTTTAGAGCAGGGGTGTCAAACTCGCTGGCCGAATACGGCTCACAACGTACATTTTTGCGGCTTGGTCAGTATATCGGCACATAATATATAATAAAATTTCAAAATTTCTCCTGAAATAGGAAAAACAGAAGCAGAGAAGATATGTCGTCAGGACGGAAAAATTAAGTTTTCTTGTTCTATCATTAATGTAAATTTACGTTTCGATGAATATCAATTTTTTTTCTGGCCCACCTTAAGTTAAGTCTAGTTTGTTTGACCAAAGTTAGCCTTTGACACCCTTGCTTTAGAGACTTTTACCTTTTTGTAATCTACATCGCAAATTTTTCAACCGAAGTTTAAGTTGTCGGTTATAATATTTCACTTTCGGAAAAATAAATAACCGTTTTAATTCATATTCATTTCCTTTGTGCGATTTTTGAAAATTTTATATGGTCCAAATTTTTAAAAAATACATGATCCTAAATTTTTGAATATTAATAGAAACCAAGCCATAAAAATTGAATGTAGTTTTTGTGTGATTATGGTTACCAAAAGTTCATTCAAAATAAAATTACACTATTCATTCAAAATAATAACAAAAAGAAAATATGTCAGTTGGCTGAATTCATGTGACGTCAGACACATAACTACAGTCACGTGTTTCCAGCGTCATAAATTCATGTGACGTCGTAGCCACATGATAAATGCAATTATGCGTTCTCAGTCAGTCAGTTCATGAGCTTCGCTGTTGCCAACTTTTGCTTTATTTAATTTATTATTTTAAATTTAATTTTTTTATTACACTTGTTAGCAATAATGATGCGTATTGGTATAAGAAAAGCACTTGATTTAAAAATACACGTATAATAGATTTTTCTTAATTTTAAAAACTTTTTGAAGAATCTTAATATTTGAACACCTTAACCAACTTATCTAACTTAAATTTTACCCGAATTTTGCAAGTAGAAAATATATGAGTCTAGTGCTAGATTTGGAGAACACGAGATCGCATTTATCCTAGTAACCGTCAAGAATTTAACCTATTTAAAAAGAAATTTTTTTAACAAAACTTATTAATTTTGACTGAACTTTTACGTTAAAATAAAATATGATGCTTAATTCTCCCGAGTGATGTATTATTCAAAAAATTTTTGAAGCTGGCAGAAAATTTATTTACCATACATTAAATGGGGCGTGCTAAAGCATAGTTACTATTGAAATAAAAGGGAAAAAAAATCATTTTAAAACAAACGCACATTATCCTTATTCAATCAATGTAAATCACTCTTAAATTATTCAGAACAGTATACCAATTCTAATCTTGAGCATACGAATAATCAATTTAGGCCTTATCCCTGAAAAAAAATTCGAACACAAAATCCCATGCTATTTGATCGCCTTTTGTATTAAAACATAGAAGCAATGACAAAATTGCAAGAATACTCATGTTTCAAAGAATATAAGCAATGTACAACTAGACTGTGTCTAATTTATACTGCAATTTAAAACACGTAAAATGAGAAACTCGAACAGAAAAAGCCAATTTTTGCTTGTTTTCACTCGTTAAAAAGAAAGAAAGAAAACTCAACTTCTAAGGCTTAAATAAATCTAAAAGGAAGCATAAAAAATGATGCACAATTTTCCTGTCTCTGGGATAGTGATAAATCTCTATTTTAAGGATTTTCTTTCCAGCAAACAAAAAACTACTTTTCCGTGGGAGGACTTTAAGCTCCAAGAAACTGATAAAGATTTTCTTTTGTGCTATCAGGAAGACTGACCAAACAAGTTTTTTCACAAAGATTTACGATTGGGTTTCTGATTTTATAAAGCATTTGAACAGAAATAATACAAGTCTACAACACTAGGATGCAAAATGGAAATATTTGTTCACAGATAAATGAGAAGGCAATTTAAATGAACACGTCCTGACGCATGGTTACTTTTCATGCCTTTTTTTAATATTCTCAAATATTAAAAACTAATATTTTAGGTAAAAGAATTGAATTCTCACCAGAATTTTGTAGTTCATGAGATTCCTGAAAATTACTTTCTTTAAAATGTTAGCTAATAACAAATTTTAAATAAAACTTTTCATGGAAAAAATCGATGAATCATATATCAAAGAAAATAAACCTCGCGATCCAAGCGCGCGAACAGATTCAAAATATCATCACATAAATCGAAGTAATGAAATTTATTTAACGCTTTTCTGGATTTATGAAATAAGAATTAAAATAGTTTCTTAGTTATCTTATAACTTACACGAAAAAAATACTTGTTTCTCTTTCAATTATTTAACCCCTTATATATGAATGTGACTTAAACTTCATATAAAATTATTTAACTCCTTAAAACTCTTTCTTTGATTAAATAGTAGTTAATTGAAGTCGCGTGTAAATATTAAGAAAAGAAAAATACCAAGCGAGAGAGTGAGAAACTATTTAAAATAAAACCATTGTTCTACACACATGTACAAAATAGGGCATTGGATCATGTGGGTTGATGGCTGCTTTTCGGGTTGTCCACTCGAACATTAGCGATATTATTCGATACGATAAATGCACTACAAATATAATGGTAAAAACAAATTATAATAGTATTTCAAAAATTTCACTTATTTCTACTATTAGCAGCCACTATAAACCAAAATTTAGTGTGTTCTTTACGGAACTGGTTTCAAATATAATCCCTATAACCATTAAATTCATAGTATAACAAAAGAAAATAACATTAAATTCAAATAACTAATTAACAATTTGCAATTTCGAGAAACAAAATGTATTGCATAAGAATTTGTTCAGTTTCTAAAAAAACAAATTTTTATACTTTTTTCCTCTTACTAAATGGTAATAAAATCTTCCCTTTTCAACACACAAGCTTTGAAACTAATGCTACTTCTCTTAGAAAATCACACTTTTTTTTTATATCAAGCATCCGTTTAGCTTAAAATAAATTTATTTCAAAAATAAATCAGTGTATGACACTTAAAAAAATATTTTTTAATGTAAACATAAAAGATGCAACATAGAAAAAATTGATTAAATCTTAATGATTACAAGATAATTTTTATCTTGAAAACTTAGAATTTACAGTTTTACACGAGTATTTCTAAAAACACAGAACAAAATCTGTAGATTTCTGAACGTGCTTATCTAAATTAGTTTTGAAAAAAAAAATTCAAATTTTCGAAACCACTCCCGATATTCTTTAATTTTATAACATGAAAGAAATAACATTTCAATGTATTCCATACAGTGTGGAGTAATTTTTCTGGTCATTCTTCTAACAGAAACTATCTTCTAATTCTTTTGTATTAGGTTAATCCGTAATATGCAATTTCATACATTTCTATATATCATTTTCACTAAGTTCATATTACGTATCTCACCTCAAATCTAAAATATACTAGAAGCAAACCACTTGCTTATGTCGCACACATGATAAGAGTTCCAATTTCAACATTCACACAAAAAACAAAACTGTCCAAACCACACACCATGAATCATTCTAACTGACGATGTATGTGAACCAAACTAACTTTAAAATGTCTGAAAATTCCCAGTGAATCAAATTTCTAAGAAATGTGAGCTTCCGTTTTCTGTTTCACACGAACAAAGTTCTGTTTGCGTGTATCAAAATTAAAAGAAAGTCCAGTTCCAGCTTTGTTTCAAAAACCTAATTTCCCCAACATTTTTCTCACTGAATTAAAAATTTCTGCCCTGATATTATAGATCAGTGGGGTCTTCAACCAATGGTCCGTGAAAATTTTTTGTTCCACAGAAAAATTGTGACATTTATATTTTTTTTTTGAAGATTTAATTTCAAAAATGACGAATAACGAAACGTATTATAGAGCAGTGATCCGCAACCCCCGGTCCGTGGATCAAATGGTGCCGGGCCGCCTAAAGAACATTAAACTATTGCCATTTTATTTAAAGTGGTGCATTTCTCTCGGATTTGCGCAACTTTCCACGGAAATACCTTTATATTCCACGTTAAATCACTTTTATTCATTTTTGGTGTAACCATATTTTATTCTGAAGGCATGTTTATAAATGTAACTAAATTAAAATTGTTAAATCAAAACAATCTAAAATATAAACAATCAACGTGTCCCACACTCAGCGGGCCGCGGTAAAATTATCAAACGTTGACCGATCCGCAGCGATAAAAAGGTTGCGGAGCACTGTTACAGAGAGAGAGGATTAATTATTTATAAAAATCTTAGGTACTACACTCAGCGAAATGGTTCCAAATTGAACGACTTTTTAGCTATTTTTGCAGGTGTATCTAGCAAGCGTTGACAACCATGATAAATTGGCAGCATAACACTGTCATATGTTGATACTGCTTAGCGTCGCCGATTTGTTCTTGCTCTTCGGGAAATTTCTTTTCAGTGATAAAGAAATGTACAGATGTAAATAAGTTATATAAGAATCAATCATGTTTGTGGTCCACCAATATAGTGGTCAGTAAAATTAGCGATCTGCCAAATATAAAATTATAGATTTAGTGAGTGGTCTATGAAGTTCTAAAAGTTGTAGATAAGGGAAAGATGATTCTATATTCCAACAAAACATCATCATTACAGCAGATAAGTAAAATTGGTATCTCATGTAACACAAAAAGTTGAAAAGGGCATTTTAATCAAATGCACTGACAGGATTTACTCGAAACAATGGCACAACGATAAATCTCAAAAAAGTCGCTAACTATTCACAGTAATTTAGAAGTACAAGGATATTTAAATGAAAAACAGAACTCGTGCAATGACACAAAACAATAGTTTTAACATTATTTGTGATTCTTAAGCATACAAATTACCTCTGCCAAGAGGGAAATCCGAACAATTTATAGCATGTTTCAAAAACAGTGGTGAAAAGGAAAAGTCTCCGTAACACAACTACGAAATAATTACGGTTACAAAACTACACGATATAGTGTCTTCTTCGGAACAATGTCTAGACAACATACAGACACAACAGAAAAACTAAAATGTTGTATTGGAAACCGTATCGATCCAGGACGATGTTTCATCCTAAGACAGACATTTCTCAGAAAGTACTTAAGTGCTACAATGAAGTAAAAATATCTTCCGACACTATTTGAAAAAAACACACACACTCAGGCCACATATAATGATTGTCTAATCCTTATTAGCAAAAAGTAAGACCTTCTTCTGATAAAAATCAGAGAGAGAAGTACTGGAATCACAATTGCACTTAGTATCAGAAATAGTGAAATATCTCTGTTGTCACAAAACAGCGAGAAACTCCAAATTTAAAAGTAAGAGTTCCCACTTAAGTATATTTCCAAAACGAATTAAACTTGCATTAGGCAAGAAAGACAAGAGGCCATATGTACGAGAGCGTGAACTTCAAGCGGAGTACATTTTTAAACAGAAAAAAGTGCCTCAATTTTTATAAAAATTTTTGACATTGTAACTCATACATTTGTTTATAATATAGTGTTTTTAAAAATTTCGAAGTATTTCATAAATCGTTACTTTTTCCTATTAACATGTAAAGTGATAGCTTGTTTAGCATTACGATAAAGGAGAAAAAATGCGAAACACATTTTGTAAAAAAATATTCTGTCAACTCGTAAACGAGTAGAATGATAAAATAAGTGATTCTCTACAGGATGGTGAAAGCAGAATATAATATTAACGTTTGAGTACTTTTATATCTGAAAAAAATATTCTAAATTTGGGTCCTATTCTTTAACATCAGACGAAGACAGCCTTAAAGACATGCTTGGGTGACGCAATACTAATCACGAAGGACCTAGTAACAAAAACACCGAAAATCTTAACACAGTCAGAGCAGAAGTATAAAACAAAAATTGACATTAGCACAATCTAATTTGTATATCTGTGCGTCAACAACGTTCTCTTTAAGTTCATTGAGTTCCACAGAAGAGTTTTTACAGCGGACTTTAAGAATAACATCCGACAGCAAGAGTGAATTACAAACTACATAAAAACGAACACGTGTATATTATTTTAACTCTCCCTACGGAACAATAATATAAACAAAACTTGAATCAGTGCCGCTGCAAGAACCTTTTAGAGCCCTTCGAGAAAACCAGGGCAGAGAATACCTCAATACTGCACACGGTGATATCAGACAGAGAGAGAGAGTTTCGAACATGAAATTGCCAAGTTTATTAAGATGCGATTCAATCAAGTAACTACTTTGACTTTCAAAGTAACACATGAAATTCTGTTAAAATTATCACTCTTTAATTTAATTAATATATCTCATTTTAAACAGCACCTATATATGTATTTCATCAAATATATGCATATACTTTTCCTCAATGGGACATAATTCATCCAGCAAGATTTTTTAAAACCAGTAAATAAGATTCCGAGTTCGAGGAAAAATTTATAAAGAAGGTATCCTTAACTTAGATTGAGGGGCGAAAACGCATTACTTTTATTTTCACCAACTACGACAATTTTATTCTTGTATTCCATTCACAAACAGAAGTTTTTTCAATACGTTACAGTTGTAATCTGTTATCAAGAATATCATGATATTGTTTTACACACACATCCTTTATATATGTATCCTTAATCAAGATAATCAACAATCTTCCCTCTGGTATGCTTTTTAGAAATGAAATTTTTACTAGGAATCTTCATACACACACATTAAATGTTTTAATGTATATGTTTATATATAATCATTTTAAAAAGTTTATTTTTTTTATCTATCATTCAAGTCACTAAGGACACATATTACTGAATAATATGACGACTATTTTTAATGATTTAAAATTAAATAAATATACATGCATATATAATAACATGTATGAGAAGGTCCATAAGAGAGGAATCTGTATGAGACGAGTTCCATGTCTTCATGACAAAAAGAGTTCATGAGACAAAAAAAGGTTTTAGCCACTACTTTAGAATTCCAGATTATACAATTTCAGTTTAAGTGCATTCTTACTAAAAAAAATTATTAATAATCGATAACATTTTTGTCGCATACGAAAACTGAAGATGTTGACATCTTTTAACAGAAGAATTCCGACCTCAATTGAGAACAATCGCAATACCCCGCAGTGAAGAGAGAGAGCTTTGATACTTTGTTTCTTACTCGGTGATATTTTATTCAAGAGATTAAATTAATTGTCATAAGGAGCATTTCATAAAGCCGTCGAAAGAATGTTAAGGAGCTTGAGGAAATGGGAACAAGTTCAATAATTGACGGAAATAAGAACAAAATATCATAATGAAGGAGGAAGAATGCTAAAAGTCACACCTAAATAAATATTTCAGAAGTGAACATTGATTAAATGAAAGATATGCTTTAAGCTTAACTTTTAATATATTACTGAGAATTAGGTCCTCTCGATGCAGAATGTCCTTCCGTTACTTATTTAATATCTCAAACGGTTTATTCGAATAGAAAAGCTTTTTTTTTCAAAAACAATCTTAAAAGGATAGTTGAAATCCAAAAATAAATAAATTTGTGACAGAAATTACCACAGACGTTATATATGTTTCCATTCAAAATGGATTTTTAAAGATGTAGGCGGGTAGCGGTTCGCGTTAGGAGGAGAAATCAGCGTAAAAAAAATACCAAAAAAAATAATGTTAAGAACGAAATCACACACAACACAAATTTTAGTGATTGGAAAGTAATCAGAATCATAAATATGAAGAACAGTTACAAAATTTAATGTACATTTTGTCAATTTAAAAAGGACAGAACATAAACCTTACAACTGTCAACGGTTTGTTTTACAACAAAATTTTGGGGGACTACTTTCGTCATTTTACATTTTATCGGCCAATAACCTAATTCCAATATTCTGATTTTTATTTGAAAATCTGAGCTCTTACAGTGACGTGCATAGACCCTCTAAAAAAGGGAAGAGAGTATGTTCTAAATATCACAAAAAGAAAGCACAGAGGCGTAATTTCTAAATTAAAAATCTGTTGGCCTAAGGGTAAGGTTGAATCTCCACCTTTAAACCGCAACGTAGTATACGCCACTGTTTCCTTAACATATAATATTTGTTTTCCCTTTTAAAGATGCATACCCCAAAATGTTGACATTCTGCAAAAGGCTTTTATCAATAGGAACAAGCTTCATAATAATGGAACAGAAGAGAAATGTGCCAGTGACCATAAATACACTAGGCGCCAGAATAGTTACACTCAATTCTGAAAACAAACGGGACAAAACAAAAACAAAAATTCAATTTAAAAGTTTTTATGTGACATTATCCATCAATTGAAAGATTCCACATAATTTAAATCAATGTGACCTCAAGAAGAACGCATCACTGATTACACTAAATGCTTGTCGTATAGTCCCTTTGTTCCCTAATGCATCCACTTTTCTTTACGAAACAATAGATAAACGAGAAGCCGTGTCCACACATAAGATACGCCCTTTAAAATAAAAACATTTTCAACAGAGACAACCGAGTTCGTAATCCTTTCAATTTGAAATGGTTTTCAAACCACATTCTCTCAAAGAAGCAAGCGTGAATTTCAGGGTGTGTTAATCCATTTGGATTGTATCCACATACTTCTGACCAAACTTTAGGAACTATTCATTTAGTTTCACTAAAGCAATGGTTCTCAAAATGTGGAACACATGTACCCTTACAATACAAAAGCAGCTCTGGAAAGAAAAATTAAAAATACTTCCACAATCTCTTCTAGTATCATACACGTAACACATATCCGACAATTGTAACAAAGCCCTATGTAATTGGAAATAATGAATACGATAAGAACTAGTATTCTAGTAACAAATTCATATAAAATCCTTAATGCGTAATAACAAAGTTATATGTGACATTACGCGACTCCGTTTTTAGGAAGCTAATATAGCATCATACTAGTTATTTTTAACTACTGCATGGGAAATGAATTCGTCGTTATAAAGTTGCTTTTTTAACTAACAACTTTGAACACGATCAATAATTTTAATTGAAAATTTTACGAATTTTTATAATTATTTTAAACAAACATTTAACACTTAACATCAAATCAACGGTCATCGAGAACGCCAGAAAAACAATTTTCTATCAAATTACCAATCGAAGGCGCCATATTTCAAAATTGTCAAAAACAAAACGTTAGATACATTAAATTTTAAGTTATGGATAAGGAATATATTTCACCTTAGGTCACTGAAAATATCGAATGCCTAAAGTTTACTACAGTAAATTATTAGATTCCAGCCAGTCAGGGACTACAATTGATGATTAGGCAGTGGTTCTCAAAGTGAGTGCAGCAGTGTCAGAACAACCTGCCACTAAAAAAATTTGGCAATTTCAGAAGGGGGCAGTTCTTTGGGCAATAACTTGAATTAAGTCATTTCGGAAAATTATCTTCATTTAGAAAAAAGCGGTAAATAGAAAAGATTTTATATATATATATATATATATATTTTTTTTCACTGAGAAAGACGCTGCGAATCAAAAAGGTTTGGTGATAATCATTGTTTTAGAGTTCATAACTTTTAGAAATTCATAAAAAAATATTTTATATTTTGAGGACCACAAATACGATTGACCACCATATGACGAACCACTAAAACTATATATTATCAGTAGTTTCATTTCCATATCACAGAAAAGAAACTCTACAAAAAGTAAAAACAAACCGGCAACGAAAGAATATCGACAAACTGAAATGATGCTGTCAATTTACCATGTATGTTCTACTTTCAAATGTCACCATGGTTGCCAGTTCTCACTTTCAAATGTCGCTAGATACACTCACAAAAGTGGCTAAAATCAGATAGAATTTCACTAAAGTTTAAATTTTGAAAAAGTATAATACATGTTGTATATGCGCGTTTTGTTACTCTTCATTTTTGAAACTGAATCTTCATAAAAAAATATAAATAATTTCAACATTTTTCTGCGAACTATCAAAAAATTTTCACGGACCACCAGCTGGAGACCGCCATTTTAGACCAGTGGTTTTCAAAACTGTCTCGAACCCTGGGGTTCCACAAAGTATACCTAGGGGTTCCACGAGCTAACATGAAAATTCGAAAAGAAAACTATAAATATTTATACATTCATGTCCTGGAATTTGTATGACCACAAGTATTAAAGCCGTGTTTTCCAAAGCGCGTCTCATAACCCACAGAATGAAACTTAAATCAATTTGGCGTCGGGCAGCCTTTCTTTTTAGTGATTTTCTGCAAATTCTACTTCAACATAATAAAAGAATATTCATACGTTTTTCCTTTACATATACTATCTAGACTGTGAATATTCTGTTGTTTAAGACCCTGGGTTCAGTAAAACAATTTTAAACTCGTTGGTGCACTATCTTGCAAAATTAAATGGAATGCATTTAGAAAACATTATTGAAATTTATACAATGAAGCCTCTTTTCCATTAGTACAAATAAGAATGATCCAACGCCTGTAAAATAGTTTTTCACAAAGAAGAATTCATAAATCAGAAGGCTTGCCATTTAAGGAACAAAATTTATGGATATATCAACAAATTCGATATTAGTCTAAATTTAAGCAGGAATAGCTCCTAATACACTTTTAGGTTGAAAATTTACTGAACACTCAGAAGTTTCTCTCACACAGTTATAAACATTTTAATGCCGTTCTGAGCAGTGTATTTAAAGGGAAAATATTTCTCAATGTATTCGGCAACAAAAAATATAGAAACGCACAATATGAAATGTGTACGACTGCAGATAGTTTCAAAAGACCAAAACTTCAATAGTTTGTGTAAAAAAATTCAAACACAAATCGTTATTAAACAAATTCTCGAATTAATGCTATTGATGAGTTAAGCATCAACATTATGCTAAAAAATTCTTAAAAACTTACAGTATTTTTTTTAAAATTGTCTTTTTGTAAGATAGCTATAACGTGTTTATCTACTTCAAACATTTTAAGATACATTGTTCTAAGGCACTTTTTGGATGGGGCTTCCAGGAAACACCTTAGCAGTTTTAAGGGTTCCGCGATTCAACTAAGTTTGAAGACCACTATTTTAGACCATGGAATAGTACGTATGACAAATACTCATGCACAAAGGATGCATTTAAACTTTAAACCCAAGGAAAAGGAGATGATTAGAATTCTGATAAAGAAAGGACATATTAAGATTGATAAACATTCAAACTCACCCAAACCAAGATCACATTAAATACTGTGTTTCAGTGTTCACCAACTTTCACGAGGCACATCTTAATTAAAAGCTCGGACATCCAGGAAGGATTTAAAAAACAAAATGTGGAGATGTTGCTATGGCTCTGGAAGATAAATCACTGTCGAGCACAACAAAAGCGAGACATGTAGCTGGATCTTAGCTAAGAAAAGCAAAAAAGCCCAAATCGACGCATTAATCAAGTTTGATGGTGTTCATAGACTGAAGGGTAGTTCTGGGTGTGGTTCCTCGGTGTATATAAGATTTGCTGCTGTTCTTCCTTGTTGATCTTTAACGAGAATCTTGAATTTTAATAGGAAGAGGATTGTCCGGTTTGAGTAATGCCGATGCTCTGATAGTAATACAACCGAAGTTAGTTTCGAAATGTTTTCTTAACGAGATCGGTTTAAAATTATGCATTCAAGTAGGCAATTCCGGATGGATTTTTGTTAGCAATTTCGGTGCACTTCCATTACAGAATACAGCAATAATGGTAAATCAAAATCTAACCTTAGATAACACACGTGAGAAAATTATTATAAAGAAATTGTGATTTAATCAAATATGTAAAAAATGTTTTAATAAGTTTTGTTTCAAAAAATAAACCTTTATTATCTGAGAAATTGCATCATATATATAAATCAGTGATTTACAATTTTTCTGTATTTTCCATCCATTTTTTTTTCATAAAAAAATTCTTGCATTCTTCTCTCTTTCGATTTCCGTAACAATCTAATTTCATAAACAGTGTTTACGATTTACTTATTGCATTATGAAATAATACATCATATTTTGTGACTGTTTTGCTCTCGTAATTAAAAAAATATTTATTATAATGTTGTAAGGTTGTTATTAATTTTACATATCATTACAAGTCTTGCATGTATACAAAAAATTGTTCGATATAACAGACATAAGATTAACAATACATAAAGTTCAAAGTGTGTACCTTTCATATTATGTATACATGCCTTAAAATAAACACCTGCGAGTATAATGCAGAAAATATTTTGTTACACAAAGGTTTAGTGTTTATTTCTATAGTTATTTCGAAGTGCATCGTGCGCGAAACGTTCTATTTTACAAAACAACGCGCTTATCACCAGCTGTCAATATTCAACACTGAACTGAAAATTTTAAAGGAGAATTACTCGAGATAAGAACTGGCTTGTTTTCTATTCTTCACCACTTCTGCTCTCCAATTTGAGGGGCGAGTTCGATTCATAACCGTTTCTTGCCCTTCGAAAAATTCAGAACAATGCTGGAACAGACCATTAAAAACATCGTCTTCTATCCCCAACTGCTGTTTTCATTTCCATATGAACGCTTAGGACTGAACAAAATGTCACTCTCAGTAGCATCCTGAAAAAATTGGTAAAAAATGATGAATTCTGTAAAAAGGAAAGGTCTATCAATCGGAAATATACAAGGAATTCTCCTTATTAAAACCTACAGTTTCCAACATTTTAAATAATCGTAGCAGTATTTGAATTATCTCCATACACGAAAAAAAAATATATGGTTTGTGCAAAGAAGTTACGTCAGGGTGAACATGGGAACAGAAGCTCGTTGGAAATGATTCAATATGAAACGAAAACTTCGTGTGTCAAAAGTCTCGCTCCAAAGCAAAAGCAAATGAAGTGGCTGAACATTTCGAGGAGAAAGGATTCGTAAATTTAACGGTTGGCTGGACAGATTTAAATAACGGAACAATATGTCTTGTGTTAAAGTTGTGGGCGAGGCAATTAATGTTTCTGCAACGGATGTGGAAAAATGTGTCCTCAGGTGTGGCCCGATGCGAGTCTGGATTATGAAGGAAACTCGAATTTCACTCTGATGAAGCTAGATTACTTTACAAAATGACTTTGAATCAAACTATGAAATTTAAAGCAAAAAATGCAAAGGTGGGAGAGCTGCAGAGAGTAATGTTCGAATGCATACAAACATGGAAGGATCTGAAAAAAACTAACTGCGATAAGGAAGCGTAAAAAAAAACTTACATATTTACGAACCTACCCATAAGCTGAATTGGGTTTCGCAAGTACATTTCCATAATTAACCTCTTGGGCTTCTTTTCACGGTATTTGATACGAGAACTTCGCCTAATGAAAGAACCGTGATTTATTCAAATGTACCTTACTATACAATCAAAAATTTGGCGAATAGGATAGTGGATGACATATGGCAACCAAAGAGATGATAGACATCTGCTACGTGGGATTTTAAGGGATCGATACGAGGGGATTCAGAAGTTGCTGAGGTAGTGAAAGGATGAAGAATAGTTCAGTAAAGGGTTCATGAAAGATCCACTTAAAAATTAGAAAGTAAATGGAACTGTTGAAAGACTTCAGAGATGGCAAAATAAGCAATACTATAATATCCAGTTTGTCAGATTCGGATAGGAATACTGCTCCATGTGTATAAGTATTTCTGATATTTAACTCGAAATGATTAACGTTAGACTTACAATGCAGCGTTTTGTCAGTTATTTTGGATCACACGACGTCTCAAAGCTCTCCGATGTGTTACAAACTGATATCTAAAGCTTGAATGCAAACTAATTTGTCTAAAGAACTTCATTAACGGACAGCGCATTGGGAGAAAGAAACTCACATTGACAATTGCAGTGCCCACCACCACTTAAAATATTTCGAGTGCATTAACTCCCCCCTACTCTCCTGGCACAATTTCCGAGATGAAATCGATGGATTAGGGTGTTATTATTCGCAGCCCCAAATCTCGCCACAGAAAGTATGTAACTCTGCGTATTTTGAAAAAAGTTCAGCGAAACAGCGATTACAACATATCTCTTCTGTAAGTAGTGGTTTTACTGGTGAATTCTTGGAGACGAAATCACAGCTGCAAGTATTCCCAACTCCTTTTAAAACGCAAATCTTTCAAGAAATTGATTGAAACAAGGAAGAGACACACTTTGGATGACGAAGATGAAAACTTGCCGATTGTCATGCGTTAGAAAAGTACAGGTCTTTTTTTCTCCTAGAGATAAAATTAAACACTTTGAAATGTGTGATAATGATGCATATGCTTCAAATATTTCTAGACGCGCGCGGGCATTATATCAAGTAAAATAAAATTAGGATTAGGTTGTGGATGAAACTGATTCCTCATTTTCTAGAAGAGGAAAATGAAAATGTCAGCACCTGAAATAAAAGCGGCTGTAAGAAAAACAAACTCTTTTCTAGAAATCAAAATGTATATAATCAAAAATTCCTTTAGTGATTAATGAAATTTAATTTTTAATTTTTTATAGCATGGATAATTAAAAGCAACAAACACTATTTCAAAAATTCTCAGATAAATTACAATATTTAAAAAAATTCTATTTTTCCTTCGTCACAATTCGGTCTGTAAGGAAAAATGACAACTTTTTCCTCTTACGTCATAAAAAATGACAGAACATTTTATCAGTACAACGAGTCCAATCGAGTTTAAACAAGAAAATATCATTACTTACGATAGCTAGATTAAGATGTCAAACAAAAACAAAAAATTTTTAATGTCTTAAAAATATTACAGAGAATGAATGGTCTATTAAAAGATACATCAATAAAAAGATTTTACGTGCATTAAAAATCATGAAATCGATTCGAAGCACATTTACGTCATTGAAGTAAAATTGTTCACAATTGTTGTTCACACAGGTCATTACCATCAAATTACTGAAATACAAGAATAATAGGTTTTAAAATGGGAATTTTTCACAACAATCGGCGTTATGGTTGCCATAGAAAATTCATAGCAGTTATATAAAAACAGAATATCGATCGATGCGACTTGGATTCTCCTTTGAATATTTTGCACCGCGATACCTATATCGATCTCTAACAGTTAAGTAAAATAGTAAAACTAGATCAAACCATACTTCTCAAAAGTATCAAAATAAAATACAGAATGCTTTATAAACGCATCCAGTACCTAACCTAGCAAAACAATGAATCGTTAACATTTTTATATTGTTGTATGGCAAAATAATAAGTAAGCTGATCAAATCGAACTGCATATTAAAAAAATCTCAAAATAAGTAAGGAGAGAAATACAGAACCATATTCTTTCCTTTTACTGAGTTCATCACAAAAAAAATGTTTCACACACGCACAAATTCATGTTTCTTGGTAACATTCCAGAGTTGGGTGAATGGGTTCTTGACCGTTAATCTCAGAAATTGGAAAAGTAAAAAAGTTTAACTCGTTTCTTTTTTCATTCAATAACTAAAAAGATACTGCATTTCCTAATCTTGTAAATGTATGCTGTAACAGTATAATTATACAAAGGGTACTTATCAAAAACGCATTGCAAAAAAAAGCGTATTTATATATTTTATTATATATTTGTGTGGTAAAATATGTCTGAGAAGAGATTATAATTGTAAAAGAAGCTGAAGCAGTGGCGTACAAGACTGCAAACACAGACTTAAAAAAGAAGATGATAGCGCAGAGGTGTAATCTTTATGCTGAAGAAGATTTAAGGATTAAGATTAATGCTGAAGAAGTCTATGGAGGAAGAATACCATATTTCCCTTTGAGTTCGACAATGAAGAGAAGAATATGCAAGGTCTTTATATGGTTCGCAAAGGGGACCATCGTAATTATAAAAAAATATGAAAAAAAACCTATTCAATTAATTTTTAATTTAATTTTAACCAACACCGTACATCTGTGTTTTCTTTCCCCTTACCATTCTGTCAAAGAAAGCATATCCACATACAACAGTAACTTAGAATATGCTGCTCACACAGAAATGAAGGTTCGCACAAAAATCTGTCACTGCGCACATGAAATCAGCATTTAATTCTAAAAATTGCCACCTCGAAAAAAACACATTATTATCGAAACTGCACAAAGCATGCCAAATTTTTTAAGACCAGTAAAGAAAAAAAAGTTAAGACTGATTGAACCCAAAGCCTCCGTTGTACCCTCTAGCAATGACAATACTTCAAAATCAAAAGACGGCATGATATGCGCATAACGATATTCAAATATGAAATTCGATTTTATTTTGATTAAATTCAATCAATAAAGCACTATAAATCATTTCTATAGGTAATTCTCTCTGAGCAACGGTTAAGTAATGAAAATCGCATTTAATTTTTCAGCCTCATAATTTCGAATAAAAAAATAATAAAACCCATGACTTTATTATAAAGGACTTCGACGCGGAATTGAACACAAAATTTGCTATCTTCTAGCTGCTACTTTCGATTCTGCTTTCGAAATGTCGTGGCTGCGTTCATATCAGAAAACAAACAAATCGATAAACATTTTTGTTAAATTTCATGAATTAAGAATTTATAAAACTCACTTCAATACTTGTTGCGAGTTTTAAAAGGCGAAATTCAATTCTTATGACACATAAAATATTAGTTCAAAAAATTTTAGTCAAACTCTTATTAATAAAATAAATGTTGTGAAGAGATATTTATTTCAGAAGTAATATCCCCAAAACTGTTAAGAAGTTTTAAGCTGAATTAATTTTATTAATAAACACTGTCTATAAAATTTAATAAAAGAGAACGTAGACATAAAAAAAAACCCACATACACAACAAATATGAAGTCAGGAAAATGCTTTCAGTCATCAGTAAATGTCACCGAACTATAAAAATTCCAGTCGTCTGGGTTGGTAATATACACTATTTTAAGTCAGTCATCGATTTTCTTAAAATTCCGGAAGTGGCGCTTCAAGGTTAGACTTCATTAATGTCATGTTATAAAGTTGCATAATTGATTATTCATTGCAGCAAGCACATTAGGCATAGTTAGGCAAGGAAAAATCAATTCGAGATATCCTGAGTCTTTCTTAGAACCAGACATAAAACCTATAATTGCACGAGCCAATTAATGCGAATATAATAGTATTTAAAGAGAATTTTTGAATTTTTCACCATGAAGAAAATTATACACACAGTTTTTAAAAAAAAACGAATATAAACTCAAGAGCAATGGGCTTCAAACATGACGGTCACATGATAATTACAGTCACGTGTTCTCTACTTGTAAATTTAGGTACAATTTCAAATAAGTAAATTGGGTTTAGATGTTCAACTGATTAAAATTCTTCCCAAACGTTTGTGAAATTTTTTTAGAAAAAATTCACATACTACACGTATATTTTTAAATCGAGTGCATCGCGTTTGCTTTTTACATTGTTGAAAAATATGTACTTTTAAAAAGAAATTTTTCGCAAAAAACAAACGTTGGCAACAGCGAAGTACGTGAATTGATTAGCTGGAAACACGTGATTGTATTTACCGTGTGGCTATGACGTGCATTAAAATCACTGTTACAAATTTAGAAGTTTGGTAGCTAGACCTAATTACGACGAATGAAAAGCTAAGAAACATTTCTTCAATTTAATAAGAACAATTTACTAGTCTGTACACGATGATTTAAGGCAAGATGTATATTAAACACTGAGTTAGTTTTACAAATGATGTATACAATATTTCTTCACTGTGAGAATTAAATAAAGCAAAAAGAAATCATATTATTTGTTTTTGTAGGTACCGTGAAATAACGTTTAACGTGAAAACGGTTTAGATGAAATATCGGTTAACACAAAATAATACAGAAGTCCCGACAAACTACTATGTATTTTCATACATTTTTTTTCTTCTTCTTAACAAATTAAACGAAAGTTGTTTAACACGAAACACTTTCCTTTCTGAGAATGAACAAAATACGGAAAACACCAGCCGAATTGTCTGTCCTACTGTATCATCGGAAGAATTCGTTGCAGTAGGTGATACCAATGTGTGTACAGTCCTAATTATGAGCAGAGGAAGACATTTTGAAGTTTGTTCAAAGTTCAAAAAATAAATATGCAACAAAATATCAGATTATTTTCCAAAAACTCAAATATTTTGTTTTTCAAAAAACTTTAATATTGTATGAAATTTCTTTAAGTTTTTGAGAATGTTTTTATTCCATTGATACATGCATGAATACATGTTTCTGTAAAGAAAATAAACTTTAATACACTTAATTTTATTGATATGGTTATTTTTTACTTTTGCAATACCATTTAATACGAAATTCTTTTAAGACTACAAAATATTTCAGTCCCTTCAGTTTCGTGTTAAGCAACTTTCACTGTATACATATCATTTTAGAATTTCTATTTTGTTAATTTTAGATAATAATTAGCAGGCAAGATTAAAACAACTACATAAGAATTTTCAAGCCAATCTTTACCCCGTTTAAAGATCATGAACCATGACTATGCAAATTTATCCCCTTCTCAGTGTCAAATCTTTTATCTCAAAACTTGAATAACAGCCAACACCAAATCCTTCTAGCACTTCTCGCTGACGGGGGTTCTTTTTCACTGAAACTTCATAATCTCTTCACACAACCCTCGTCGCGCCACTCCATACCCCCCGCCAGAAAAAAAGTTCAAAAAATGGTCCGATGCAGTGTTCCCAGAAAAAGAAAGATAAGTCCGAGAGAAAAGTAGTGATTTATAAATCACTACGGCATTTGCCCTGATAATAGCCTAGAGATCGTAATTTATGGACCAACTTGCATTCGAAATCTCGCCAAATACCCACCGTTCCGGAACAAAGATGGATTTCGGACAGTTTTTAAAAAAAGGACAAGAAAAGAAAATGGTTTGAAAATCAGAAACTATAAAATTTCGAACATGTGGATGGGCATATAATTTATTAATATCTTACTTCCTCAAAATAAAAATAATAAAAAGAAAGAAAATCTCAGTATCAAATTGCTGTACTTCAAACTTCACAAGTAAAAAAAAAAAAGCGGAAGTCAGTGAAAGATTATAAATCCACTTCAATAAAAGATTATAAATCCACTGGACGGTTGCATCGAAATTGGTTTGTTCAGAAAAAGATAAAGCATAATAGAACAATTGCAGCATGAAAGACGGCAGACTTGAGAATAAGAATCATCAATCAAAGTTGATGGTTCTATAACTTACTCGACGATATTTACTACAGAAGATTAATATCGATCAAAATTAATATTGCATGTTCCATTATCAAATACCACGAAATTGGCTGTAAAAAATTTAATATCTCCATTCAAGAAGAAACTAAACATATTATATGATTCTGCAATGGTTCCAATTCAAATTGAAATGAAACAATAATCAAGTTCAATGTTCTAATTTAAAATACAAGGAATTATACACATTTCCTCTTATGCTAAATAGAGAGATCCCATTCATTTTAATTTTTCTTTTTATTGCAAATAATTGATGAGCCAAAGTAATAAGAATTTTAAAATTATCATTTAGATATATCTAAAAATTTAACATAAAATAAGTTTCATATAATGGGTGAAAATGTTTTATTATAATGACAAAGTTTAAAGAATGGTCTTTATGTATGACATTTTTTGCATAAAAATTCACAACAGAATAGAATAGTTAATTAAAAGGAAAACACACTGGGACATGATCAATTTAACACAAAATAATTATTTTCCTCCAAATAATTAAGCTTGCATTTGAATTTTAGATGAAACACTGATAATATGAAAAAAAAATTTTTTTTTAAGAAAGAATTTTGTCTTTATTAGAACTATAAAGTTTTAAAAATTTTAACCCCAGGAAAATCTACACATGAAAAATTTGTTTCTGTAACTATACAAGGAAGATTTGTTGGAAAAATAAAATATTCAAATTGTGCAGGATTAATTCATTACTAAGAATTATATAATGTGAAATTTTATTAAATCAAGACAATTATATAATTACAACTAAATATGGCAAGTATTAACTAAATTAGGCCATGATACCATGGGCCTGATAAACTGACAAATTAAGACAAAATAGACAAAATGTACAGAGTACCAAAAACGGTTCAGAAAAATAAAATGCTTCCTAATCAAAAATTTATTGTAAATTTGCTACAAATAGTTTGATGTTGTATTCATATTACCACACAGGTGACTTTTTAAAACATTCTGCAATCAGATAAAACACTTTTTTAGAGGTTTAAACTATATTGCACAATTCTTAATCTTGCAACTTCCTAGAAAACTTTTAATAATAAAAATTTAACAATGCAAAACTATCAACATATTATAACACTTAACTCAGAGGCACAACAGCCCATGAGGGGCAAGGCCTACTGTGCCCATCTCAGTTTACGTGACCTTGGGCTCTGAAACATGAGCAGAATGTTCTGGTCAGGTGGTCAGTCTGACTATTACAACACTAAGGTCTCTTAATATAAGACCCCATTTCTTCACAGGACTTCAAAGTTACCAAATATTTATGAAATATCTAAAAATATACTAAAAGCTTTAAAAAAAAATGTAGGCTCTATAATACATTTCATATAAATATCAAGGTGATTAATTAAGCATATTAAATTATTTTCAAAAGAAACAATACGAGTATTATTAAGTATTCATATTCGAGAGTGAAATTATATTATGAGTGAAATTTAAATTATACATTAAGAAGGAAATCAAATCAAAAATAATTTACAATGCTTGGGAGATACTGTGAGACATTTTGCTTGAACTGCTCTTTTAAACCTCAATCTCCTAACTACTTGTCCTAACTCCTTGCTTATTTAAAACTGAATCTTTAATTATAAACCTTATAAACATTCTCTAGTGGTAAAAATTATATTCCTAAAGAAAAAAAATTATTACATGAATGCAATTTATTTTTAAAAAACTGTGCTTTTAACGAAACTAAATATACAGTTTTGATTTTTACTTTTCTTGACATTTGGTTCTTGATTTTTTTAAAAAAAGATCAAGAATGAATCATATACATAAATCATCACACACTATAATTTAAATGGATACAAGATTAATCCATAAAATAATTTTTTTCCCAATTCACCATTTTTATTCTTGATTTTTTAAAGAATTCTTACATTAACATATTCAGTGAAAATTATTTTTCAATTAGTCTAGCACTATAAATTATCAGTGATAGAGCTATTGGTTTCTCAGATACGATGATTTGATGGTATAACTTCAAATTAATGAACTGTTGACCCTTTTAATGAATGACTTACAATTAAAATGTTCGAGATACACATTGAAAATCAATCAAACGTAAGGCATCTACAGACTAACTCAATAATAACTGACACTGAATATACATAATAATCTAACACTGAATGAATATAATGTTATTCATTTTGTCTTATTAATTCAGTCGTAACTTTACATTACTCATACCATTCTGTACCTACATTGTTTACAATATTTTAGGTCCTATATATACAGAAAAAAACTTTTTAAATGCATCATAAATTTTAAAAAAGAAAATAAGTAATAATAATAAAATAACTCTCAATTAATATATATCAAAGTCATTACAGGAGCTCTTAACACGCTGAAATCAGACAAAATCAAATGTTTCACTTATATAATCAAGAAACATACTAATAATTATTCAAAAAAACTTTTGAAGTGAGAATTTTAAATTCAAGAAATAAGCACTATATATATAATTTGAGCTATTATTGAATGTGAACACAACTTCCTTTCTTATATGTTCATAACAACAAGAGTTAGTTTTTAATTAGATAGTTTATGCAAATTAATTAGTCATTTTAGGTGTACATGGAAATTTCAAATACCAATTAGAAACTACATAGAGTTCACTTTCTATTGATACATGAATTTATTTCTGTAGTATGAAATCTGAATACATTACTCAATCTTAAAAAATATTTCAGTTTATATTCTAAAGTTTAAAAAATTAGAAAAACCATAACAATATTAATATGAGATATTTAAATATTTATGTAATATATCAATACAAGTTTTTTAAAAAATCATTATTCAAATACACAAAATTACAGATTTAGTGCAATTACTTCTTGTGTATAACAATCCAATTTAATACATTAAAACCTCTTTTACACATTGTTTACTTGTTTGTTCTTTTTCGTATTTCAGATAAATACTAGATAAATTCAACTTTTTTCCCCTCACTAAAAAATAAAAAATCTTGTAAATATTAAAAAATAAAAAGTTTTCATTTTTTTTCAGACTTTTTTTTTAATGATGAATTTATTAAACATTCATCTATGATGATAATTTATAAAATATCTTTGAAATATATGATATTTCACAAGATAACATACAATTTTACAATACTCAAACCATTAATTTAACATTTCATTTGCTCCTGTCGTTATGCTTCTTTGTTTATGTCACAAATAAGTTATAACAAAAATAAACATTGCAAAAAATAACATAAGCCACAAATATTTTTATTCTTGCCTTTATAAATAATACTCAGAGCAAATTGAAATTAAAAATGTTTCATCATTTGAATAACTTAAAAATTTAACATTCTTTTAAATTTAAAAATTTCTATTTCTACCAGAAAATGTCAAGATTTTAATTTAACTTTGAAAAACTAATTGAATAACGTTAACATTCCTTAATGTCAATAATTAACATAATTTTACAATTACATAATACAAAATAAATTTGAATTATTTGCAAGATTATTTTAATTGTTCAGTTTAATTGTTTTCATTTTAATCTTAAAATCTATATTTCAAATATATTTTTTATTTATTTTGTAACAATTATTATATACAAATAGTCATTACAACATTTTATTTGAGATGATTAAAATATATTATAGATATTTAATTTTGAAAATGTATTTATTTGATTAAATATATTAAATAAATGTAAAGGACCCTAAACTATAAGAACTTTAAATATTTCACTCTTTAATGATTTCAAAATGAAATACACATATAAATATAAATGAAACATATGAAGAAAAACGGAATGAAATTACAATTTATAAATAACTTATAAACTTAATTAATAATATGACTTATAACTTAATTTATAAATAACTTAAAAATTTAAACATTCTTTTAAATTTAAAAATTCACTAAGTTACTTATAACATACAAAATTTATATGTAGCTAAATAATGTAATGTAATTCCTATAAATTTTGGAGTCTTTTAGCAAATTTTGTGCCATGTAATTAATTTTAAATTATTTCCATTTCATAAAATAAAGAATTTTAAATCATGTTCGATTTTTCTGCCGATTTCATTAAATTTCAAAAGTTTTAAAATTTGATATTTAACTTTTTTAAATATTTTTTCAATAAAATAAAAAATTAAATAGTTGACAGCTACATTTTAAAATTTAATCATAAACAATATTTTAAATGAATTCAAGCAATACATGTTAAATTTTAAATACAAATATCAATCAGTTTGCAAACAACCCCTTTGTAATATTTTTGGCTTCTTCCTTACAAATAGTAAACAAAAATTATTTTCAGTTACAATGTTATTGTTTTTTCCCTTTCCCTTTCAAATTATTATCATCATTTAGTAGAAACGAACAGAGCTGACCTGTTTAACACTAATCGTAGAAATTTTATTTATTTTTTCCTTCATAAAAAAAAAATATAAGTTACTATATCATGTTCACAAGATCTTCACATACAAGCAGATCGGTTGAACTTTGAAAGAAAAATATCAGGTATAACTCACCCATTCATGCTTTAAAAGTCATTGTTTCCCAAGTATTGTGATGAATAAAATAATTTGATTTATCAAATCTCTCAATGAAATCCTTAAATGGTAAACAACACTCAATCAGAAAAATTTAACACTTCGTACATTGAAAACTTATCCCGGAATGTTCCGCTTGTACAACTGAATTGATGCATTTCGCAAAATAAGAGCTTCAGCGCTCTCTTTTGGCGAAAAACGGAACTTAAACGAAGTCTTCAAAATATAGAGATGAAATGCATGTAGAGAGTCTACAAAGTTTTTTTGATAGATATACAAATACGTATAATTAGTTTGGGGAATCGATGCACTGTACACTATTTTATTTTAATTTGTAGCTTATATTGGGCTAGAAAATGTTTGTTCTTCTAGAGTTAGTTACAATCTATTCGCAAATCAACAGCAACGAAAATAAACGGATAGCGTCCAGAGGCCAAATAAGATAATATAAAAATAAAGGATATAATTTTCGATTATAAACAATTGAACTTAGATGGTCTTCAAAATATGAAAATTAAGTATGAATAAGAAAACGAGTAAATTTATTTCATTTGTTTCGACTCAAAAATATCGATGTATGAGTGTAAGCCTACATCTTCGTGACATATGATTTTAATCTAATTTAACCCACTGAAATTCTTTACCCCACTGACCCATTTTCGAACTTTACTATCACTCATTGCTTCTGTGATAGTAAAGTTCATAAACTTTTGTTATTCGGCAATGAATGTCTGCAGCCGACATGTTTCTTGCAGTCAAAAAACGAATAACAGACCGTATCTCTCAATTGGCGGGCGATTCAATCACCTAAAATATTTCAAAGACGCACAGCGATTCTTACACAACTGCTACAGAGCTGGAAATAGCGCATGTGTGTTCGCAAAGGATGCTGGTCTGTGACGCAGAGACTCGTTGTGGCGCACGCGCGAACTAGGGAAATATGCGTGCTAACGGACCTTACTTTAAAAATAGTCCTCGTGTATATATATATATATATATATATATATATATATATATATATATATATATATATATATATATATATATATATATATTATTTTAAGTCTTAAAAAATACAAAATAATTCGAAATTATAAACATAATTGCCAGTTATTTTTTGAAACGAATAAAATCTAAGAGAAGGAATCGACCATTTCAGCATGCCAATTTTTTTCAAAAAAGAGTCTACTGATGGTGGGGATCACAAGTGTTTATTTGACCTTATAGTAACCACACGAGACTAAAATAAAACATCTCCTGTAGTTCACTATCTACCAAAAACTCTAATTACCTCTGTCCCCTTTTGGATAGCTGACATCGAACATTGTATGAAGAAAAGGAATGACCGTTGTGCCCCCACTCCGTGATAGGGAAAAAGTCCTAGAGAAAGTTGTATACACACATATCAAATTTCTTGATTTAACATGTCCTTCCACCTCGAATCCTTCAAATTTCAACAGGAAAGAAAACTGGCATTAAACAAATAGATTACAAAATAAGTTAAATGAAATACCAAATTCCCACCCAATAATATTTCAGAAAATATATAAAATGTTTTGTAAAAAGAAAAATATATATATGTAATAATTCCCTCTAACATATTTTTAATTAACTCTTTAATGATCTATAAATAATCTTTAATATTGTTAGGTTTAAAAATAAACGTTGTAATCTTAATCGTAATCGGCTAAACCGATTTTCGTATCCCGCGCATTTTAGCCAATCAGATGCCCAAAGGAAAACGCCTAATCAACGTAATCGCGCTCTCTTTCTCTGCTTGCCTCCATCACGTAAGATTGTCAATACTTGCTGCTTTTTTGTCTTTGTGTTGTGTCCTCCAAAACGCCGCTGTCTATGCAATGTTAACGTAATGTAATTGTGCTTTAATCTGTTGATGTGTGCTCATAATAAAGGAGGTAAAGCTTTTCTGAAGACGTCATTACTAAATCAACATTGATACTTACTCTACACCGGCCAACACTACTTCAATCTATTACATATATTTCTCAAATTCGATTCAAATGCCATCCCGGGCAAGAGTCCGGTTTATCCGGGCCCTAGAGCCGCCCCTGCTAGAAGATCAAACCTACAATATTTGCTGGGCTATTAAATATAAAAGTGTTCCAACTGCGATATGAAAGGACATAATTTCATTCTGTATATGAACTTTAATACTAATAAGTATGGGGCCTTAAAGTCACAAAACTCGTGGATGGCGATGCTTTTGTCGAATTGTATAATATATGTGTGTGTGTGTGTTCCAAACTTTTTACCACTGCAGAACTGGAAATGTAGAGCGACTGAGACTATGTCGGGGCAAAGTCCTCATAATGGTAAGGCCTTTAAGAAGTGGCTGGGAACAGTGAGGTGTCAACTCAGGTTCAGATCTCCTCATTCGATCGTAGTTCAAAATTACGAGGTATATTACATGTAGTTAGCTGATCTTGTGCCGCGTAAAAATTATCATGCGGAAATTTACAACAAATAAACACTGATATGCTAACTTTCCTGCAGAATATAGTGTTACGAATTTTGTGTAAATAGTGTAAATAATTTTTATTTAAGTGTTTAATGCATTTATATTACTCTATGTTATGTTTATTGCATGTTAAAATTGTATCATTCACAAGCAATGCCGCCCCTTACGTTATAATGGCCATTCAATGAGAACTTGGCGAAATCTTGGCGGTAGAGCCAAGTTCGCATCATTTTTGGCGACCAAGTTGGCGTCATTGGCGACCATGTTGGCGAGTCGAAACCCTCTGGAATCTTCTAAAAAGTAGTGAATCTCCATTAATGCCACGCGCGGCTATATTTCTGGAAGTTTCTGTCGCGCCTATAAAGGAGATGCGAGTAGTGAGGATTGTTTTGACTAGCAATTAACTCGGCTGCGCTTGTGAATAATCTTTACTTACGTGCATTTTTAAACACTGGTTATTGTGTTTGATTGCTGTTGAAGGTGTGAAGACCTTCGGATATTTACTCTGTGAATATTACTGCTGTGAATCCTGTATTTAAAGGATTGGATTTTTGTTAATAAATTCACATCCCTCTTGCAGAACTGTTTATTTTCTTTGTGATTGTTTTGCATAAAATCCTCGGATCTACGTAACAATATTCTTTTTCAAGAATCCTAAAAATGTTCATCACAATATAGACACACATATATCAAAGAAATCAAATTTAAATATTCATTTTATCAGCCAAATATTAATTCATTCCTTATGGATTTTCTCTTAGAGAGTTTCGTTTATGACTTTGAGAATGACCTTTTATGGGTAATAATATAAACTATATATGTTAGCTCTTATATATTCCGGAATGATAAATTTAAGGTGTTTTTGCTGTATTACCATTTTTGGATATTTCCATATAATTTCTCATATGAATATATAAATTCAATTCCTTATCATTAGAAACATTTTACGTAATTTTTTAGATTTATAAATAAATTTTATATATTTCAACGATGAAATAGATTTATATAGTACAAGTGAAAATGTTTGGGAAATCCCATCCTGAAAACATTTTATAGTTTTGTAATCACTACTGTTTGCCTCGTTAAAAAAATATTTTTAAAAATGTCATTAGAACATGTTAATATATATTGGACTCTCCTTCAATTCTTGTTAAAATTATTAGCAGAAAATATGAGTTCAACACTAAACTGATACGACATACATTTTGCGGCGTTTTTTGTTTAATTTTTCTTTATTTTTTTAAAGAATGCTGTATAGGTTCAAAAGTTGAAAATAGGGCAAAAAACTATTACATTTTTACCATGATAAACACATTAAAGGTGCTAAAAATGACTGAAGAAACTAAATGGACTTTAAAATTTTAGGTTATGTTATATTTTCAAAAAGATAGGAATTTATTTTGAAATTAATTCAAATAGGTTTATCTGTATTAAAGATTTCTTGATAGTATTTGAAGACTATTATCATAGACCTTATAATTTGAGTCAAGGTGGAATGACAAGCTGGCACTTCAATCTCTTAATATTTCTTCATGTCATGGGAGAACTACGAAGTCACGTTGAATTTATATAACGTATAGCAACTCTATCAATTCGAAAGTAAATTTTTGATGGAATCATCTGTCACTCGGTTCATACATCACCCAGGGGCGTAGCTACCGCCGTATCAATGATACGGGGCCCCAATATGTGTAACTACAGTCCCACTAACAGGGCTTCCATATCTAAAAAAAGAGGGCCCCGAAGGAATTTTGATACAAGGGTCTCTCAGAGCTAGTTGCGCCAGTGACATCACCTTCACAAAATTCTTATCCTTATTTTCTGTAGACTACTGTATAGTTCAATAAATCCTTATTAACTATAATGATAAAAACTTAACGGAAAATCTGTCTTTTAAAAAAATTGGTGAATGGTAATAATTTGTGTACTCTATTATATCATTTTTTTAAAAATACTGATATTATGATTAAACTACTATCCTCTTACTGCATCTGAATCGTCCAATCCAGTAGCAATCCAGGGTTGTGTTTCTTCGGCGTCAGATGTTTTATAAGTTTGTAATCTAGCTCTTGTAGTTTTAGTGCAATTTTTATGAAGGGTTTTAGTATATACTGGCTCACAAAAGTTGAGGTACACACAACCATTTTTTTTGTCATTCATTTTTAAAATAATGAAAATAAAGATAAAAAATATGATTTGCATAAATGATCCTAAGTAACTTGAATGAAACTTTTTGAAACAAGGAAATTCGCGCCGATGTTTAAGAACTGAACACTTTTAAATAGGCTTATCGGATTTTGGTAGCTTTAAACCAGGGCAAATTATTAAAGTTTTACTTAAAAATTTTAACAGTTTATTGAAACATTAATCTTTATTTATTCAGCCATGTTTTTCATTGGACATGACTTTTTCAGAAACGGTTTGTTTGTTTAATTACATCATAAAACTCAAAATAAAAAAAGAATCAATTTTAACGTTTACCAGATATTTAACAACAGATATTGAAAGTCTGCCTCTCTTTCTGCAGACCAAATGTGTTTGTACCCCATAATTGAAAAAAAAAACCTCTCTCAACTAGAGCAAATGTGACAGATAAAAGCATCGCAAATTCAGCCATTTTAGAAATATTGCAACATGAAATACTTGTCATCTAAAACACCTAAACAATTGCTTTTTAAGTTTCTTCGGTAGTATTTGGTAATTTTTCAAAACTTGAACGACAACCTACCCTTTGGTTTTGAATTGTCTGGTTCAGCAATGTACGTTCATCAAATAGATTATCAATATTTATAGAAACTTTTATAATTCCGTTAACAGCTTGTTCAGTATCTTCTAAATCAAACCTGGCAATTTCAGTCCATAAACTAATCCAAGGAATTTCACTAGTTTTATCAAAACTGGTTCTCCACAACTCTAAATATTAGTCAGTAGAATTATATAGAAATTGTCTACGCTTGAGAAGAATTTTGGTTCCAGAACATCATTATTTTCTTTTAGAATGCATAAAAAGAAAGTGTACGATGATATAAATTTGCGGGGTTTTCTTTCGTGAATTTGACAAATTACTTCAGAATGCGTCTGAATTGCTTCGGCCGCTGTAATTGACCGAGCTTCCCATTTCAGAACTACATTATTAAATATGCACACCCATAAAAGAATGCTTAAAAACGAGACCGAACATATTTGCCAAAAATTTAACAAATTCCCCCTGCCAGTTATAAAATTCTTAAAATCCAAGACATTTTTGCACAACTGCGTACAACACTAGAAAACCAGAACTATCTTGGCTAATCCTGAATGTATAGTAAACTTACTTATAGAGAAACCCGAGGAGACTGCAAATATTCCCTTTTTCGTAATCTATGTAACTTTAACTATTTTACGCTTGCTACTCTTAAAGTGTGTCGGCTCTAAGGTGTTGTTATCCTTGTCTAGCAGATGTCCTTTACCGGATTCGTTAGATGGTGAGCAAACGGATAGAACGAAATGGAATTATCACAAGCTGAGGTTTCTAAACGTTTTAATATGACTCAAATGCGGCAAAAAGAATCTAGGTTGAATTTGAATCCCTAATTCAGCGTTAAGAAGACCTTTTCCAGACCACCTACAGGTTACAAGCATTACGCAGGGTTACTCTCTAGTTCTTTCGGCCTTAAGATGAAAGATCACTGCAGTACCTCACTTGATTTCAAATCAATGCGTTGTAATAGAGAAGATAATATTATTAATACGGTACGCAGACGTCTTCACAAATAAAGTAATTTAGAATGGAAAAGAGAGCACGTTACTAGAACAAACAGCAATGGCTTCTATACTTCTGCGACAAAAGAATCTTGGTTTATTTTGGAATGTGATTCACTTCCTCAGTCTCTGCGCGTCGCCTGCAGGAGGCACTAAACAACAATTCAAA
The DNA here is from genome assembly GCA_019973955.1 of Trichonephila inaurata madagascariensis. Lineage (NCBI taxonomy): Eukaryota > Metazoa > Arthropoda > Arachnida > Araneae > Nephilidae > Trichonephila > Trichonephila inaurata. The sequence continues at coordinate 257,698 of BMAV01026137.1, read as the reverse complement.
AAATGCTGCCAAGTTAAATAAAAGGCGTTAATACTCGCTCAAAACTAATTAATTTTCTTGCTAATGTGGATGGCAGTACTGAAAAAAATTATTTGTAGCGACAAATTTTTAATCGTAGCTTGTTTATAGTCAAATGAAAATCTATTGTTTCTTTTGTTGAAAAGAGATCCATTAAGAATGAGTTTAAAGGAAATAGACTGCCAAAGAAAGGGAGATTATGAGGTCCCAAAAGATAGTTTTCCATTTTAGAAATTCTGTCCCTTTCAAATCAAGAAACGAGAGGCTGTAAAATGTTTTTGAATACTATCGAAATTTGACTTCAATTATTTAAAATAATCGTACAACAGCATGTGTGAAATACATCTAGCGAAGCAGGTGAGGTAGAGATAGATGGATTGATGCATTTAAAAAATTTTCGTTTCTAAACACTCTACTAGATCTAAATAATTTCTTTTTTTTTTCTTCCTAAGCTATTGAAAAAAAATGTCCAATTTCGAAGAAATTTAGATTTCAGAATATAGATTCTCAACGTATTAATGTTAAAAGTATCATAACTGAACAATCCGAAAAAGTTTTTATAAATTTCAAAACGTTGCAATTGTTTCCGGGAAAAATTGGAAAGGGAAAAATTTTAAATTCTAAAACCTGGAAAATCGTTTCCCGCTGGGAAAAAGAAATGCCTATAATGAATAAAAAATAAAATAATTTTTTTTAACTTAGTAATTTTGAATATCTTTTCACTGTTGTAAATTAAACAAATAATATAAATAAAAAAAATTAAATAAAATTTTTATTAATCCCAAAAAAAGAAAATTTTTTTTTTGGCCTTTTTTTTAAAAAATTTCTTTTTATAAATATATATACATACATAGGACAGAATCACAACATTAAAAGTGGTTTATTAAATTTTTATTAAATTATCATTAAAGTATCGTATTGTCATCCAAAACAATCGTGTATATAAATTTCAGTTTAACTGAATACTTAAACACGTGAGAAAAAAACATTTTCAGGTTTTGACGCAAGTCGCCAAAAATGATGCCAACGTGGTTGTATTGGTAATTCTTTAAATAATTAGTTTTAATCAATTAATTTTTATTAATTGTTATTATATTTTTGTATTGTCATCCAAAATAATCCTGTGTATAAAATTTCAGCTTAATCGAGAGCTTTAAAATATATTTTATTAACGATTGAAAATTCCACCAAGATAAATAAATAAATATATAGAGATTGTGAGCTAATAGCAGGAATTGAAAAATACATATAAATAATATATTAAATGAAATACTGGAAACTATTTTAAAACTCTGCAACACAGAATTATCCATTTAAAACAATTATAAAACATTCCTCTGCAGCTGTTTAATATGAATATGAAACATAAAGGGCTTTGAGAAAAAGAAATAAGAAAATGCGATAATTTTACTATATATACATACTATTGGATATGTCGGCCCATCCAGTATAGTGGTTAGCGACGCGTTGGACGTGGATTCGAATTCCGGAGAAGCCATGGACGTTTGTAAATGTATAGTGCCTTCGCGGCATGAGGGTACTTTAAATAGCCGTCGAACCACAAGTCCTCTCGTGAGGTTGGTGGAAGGGGAAGAGAGGTGGGAGGCCCTGACCACCCTCAGGATGTTATCCCATAAAATTGGTGTGAAATCGAGCCAAATCATTCTGTCACCTGTATGGTGCTCAAAGCTACGGCTAACGACAGGCATCAATTAGCCCTTTGCCATGATGAATTTCAAGGGCCTTGATCTGGTCTTTGCTATCAGGTGGCATTAGTAACAACATTAGATATCAGAAATTTTATACTGAATTCAAAAACAAAGGGTAAATTAATCAAAATATTGCTCAAAAGCAATAAAGTCGTTTTAGTAAATGGACTAACACTAGTATCTATCTACAATTAACTACCACTCTCTAATAACAAATAAACTTTATTTACAACTTCTCACACCTTATTTATGTCTCACACCCTATACATTACTTAACTGTCACACTCACTAACTCTCCTCAAACTCTCTCTAACGCAGTGGCGTAGCGTGGGGGTGCAAAGGTGGCCATGGCGGGACGGCGGAGAGCTCCGTGATATTTTAATTCAAAAAATATTTCAAACGCCAAATCACTCCCGCGCGACGAAACTGACGGAAACGAGTGAAAGCTTTAATACATGCACAGATGCAGAAAATTTATTAGCCGCTATGCAATCGTATTAGTTTTTAAGTTACTTAGGTTTCTGGCAACCGTTCTGTGTGAAATCAATGATACTCAAAATTATTTGCAAACAGAGGGACTAAATATCCATCAATGTGCTCAAAAAACACGTGCTTTACAGACCGTATTAGAAGCAAAAAGAGAAAAATTCGTAGATGACGCTTTAATATATGCTAATAGTTTATGTGAAGATCTTGAAATTTCTTTTGAACACCCAAGACGAATCAGGAGGAAACATGTATTTGGCGAAGAAAGTAAAGAAGTTCAGTTATCATACGAAGATGACTTGAGGCAAACAATGTTTTTTTCAATAGACAGAGTAACTGCTGAAATTCGAGGAAAATTCCTACAGTTGCAGAATCTAGCGCAAAAATGTGCTTTTTTAAGGCCTGAAGTGATATTGAGCATGGTCGAACTTAACTTAGATCAAGTTCCTCGAGACACTAATAAAGAAGAATTCCAACTTGAGCGCGTACATCTAGAAACTTTCGTAGCTGCAACAGACCCAGGCTGTAAAAAATAACTCATTAAGTCCGGTTCTGTTTTATTAAAATATATTATTGAGTCCAAACTTTAAGATGGCTTACCAAACATTGCCATAATGCTGAGAATTTTTTTAACATCTACCATCAATAATTCCACAGTTGCGAGAGAAGCTTCTCTAATCTGAAATTAATCAAAAATTATCTCAGATCGACTATGTCCACGTTAAGGCTAACTAATTTAGCTTTTCTGGCAATTGAACATGACATACATACATATTGATATTGACAATTGAATAAAAGATTTTGCTATGAAAAAACCCCGAAAAGTGCATTTTTAATCAATAAAAAAATGTAAAGCTGCTTTTTTTTTTTTTTATTAATTTTCTTGACTAATAATTAAAATTGAGAGGCGAGAAATTTCCGGTCGGCCCCAGGCGGCGAAAGCCCACGCTACGCCACTGCTCTAACGCACATTCAACTGCCCCACTCTCGGGAATGCACATACACAATGCCGCTGTAGAAACAGCGCCATCTATATCTTTAACAGTAATTTTTATGTTTATACTCTCAGATTTTTTTGCGAAATCACAATATGTACCCTTTTTTCTCATAATAATTTTACACGCTTAAATACATACCATGTTGTTTGACTAAAGTATATTTATATACAAATAAATTATTCAAGAATTTGGCTTTCAGGTATTCTCTTATTTAAATTTATTTTTTCTATATTGTTCTCATAAGAGTAATATTTTTCATTTTATTGGAGAATCCTCAATTTTATATTTCTGAATATGTTAGATATTCCTTTACTATTTTTTTTTTTCGATTGTGCATTTTAAAAACAATAAAATTTCTAGTTACATTTACATTTTTCACACTCAACTTTTAAAACTATCAATTATAATTTCGATCCTAATATTTATAAAAAATATTTTTAAATTAAAAATAATATAAAAATATTTTATTTAAAATATTATATAAATATTTTAAAAATATTATTAAAAGTATTTTTTAACTTTTTATTCTTATGAATGCTTTCAAAAATTTATTAGTCATTACATCAGTTGCTCTCCTTAATATAATTCTGTTTAAATCATTAACTATGAATATTCAACTATTTATATAATATCTGCTAGTAAGAATTAGTAAACTATTTTTTCTAGAGTTCCAGAAAAGATCAGAATTGCTCATCCCCCAAATGAACATCGTGCAGGCTTTAATCTTATTCCCCGTGTGGGCACATCTAACAAACAGGAAATTGCTGGCGGGCACAGTTCAAAGAAAAGTACAACGATTCTTAAATTTCTTTTAATTTATTGTAATCCTCTAAGCATCATAAACAATATCTTACACTACAAAGTAAACAAAAAATTCAAAATAGTTACATTTAATGTGATTTTTGACATTGCATATTATCCACTAATTTTTCAAAGTGAGGCGTATAAGAGGATATTCCCAATCTTATGGCATCTTCGAGATTGTTATCGTTAAGTCGAGATCTGATTATTGATTTAATTGTGTTCATTGTTGAAAACAATGATTCACATAAATATGTGGAGCCGAAACAAGATTTTAATTAGTAAGCTCCTTTTTCAGAAAGGAGATATCTTTTTAAAAATCTTCGGCTAGAGAGAGATTAAAAATATTTTCATTAAGTCCGCACGATTTTAATACAATATCAGTCTGAACATTTAAAATCTCATCTTCAATTGAAGATGCATCATCCTGAATAATTTTCTCCACAGAATTTGTAACTTCAGAAATATTAATTTGAGGATTGAATGGATTTACAAAAAACGAAGCCACTGGCTCACTAATCAAAAATTGCTGGAATCTATTTTCGAATTGTTCAAGAACCTTCTAAGGGTAACCAATACATAAATTAATATTGATATAGTATATAACGTTCAGTCGCGGGCACACAAAAATAATTTCACGAAAACATTGGCCACCGCGGGCAAGGGGTTAAGAATCCTTGGCGTTGTGACGTCTTCGATTGGGGTGTACCCCACCCTTCCATTTATTCTAAGTTTTATGGCTCCGAACAGGTGTGAGTGACAAGTGCACGGGGCCATGGGGTCATTGTTTATTGTCTGACCTCGGGCAAACGCCGACACCCGGTCTAGGAGTTATAATGGTCAAAGAGCCGGGACCCATTGGCAATAGGCGAAGCCTGTATGAAAGAATCCTGTCGCCTCGGCCGGTGTCGAGAGAATGGGATTATAGAACCCAGGTGGTGTGATGGATAAGGGTGTTCAGAAGTTAGATAAGAATTATGGCTGGCGCCCTTAGTTTCCATACGGACCAGGAATGTGTTTGTTTGCCGCACAAATAGTACACGAATGTGGCCCGGGGACGAGGGCAGACTTTTGTGGTCTGCCAATGAGAAGAGACGAGGGGCATGTTGTGGACCCGCCCTGGTGTTTAAAAGGGGTTTTTTTTTTCAGGAGAGGAGAGCCCTGGATGGAGAAAACTGGAGAGGCCTGGATGGAGAAAACTGGAGAGGAGCCCTGAAAGAAAAGGGATTGGAGAGAAACGGAAAGAAATGAGAAACGAGGAACGCCGGTGGCGTTGAGAGATGAGCGAGTGCTTTCGGGAAAAAGGATTGAACTCCCGTGAGATAGACTGACTGCACCGGCTTGGCATATTTATTGGACTTAATTAGTTCATATATAGTATCCTATGAAGCAAATAAATACTGTTTTAATTTTAAAATGAGGCTGTGACAATTTTTCTGTGTTTGTTATCTACTCACGACGTTACAGTGTAGGCCATTAAAATTGCTACACCAGGAAAAAAAGCAAGCAAAAAAACTTTACTTATTGTTCGTACTTATTCAGCATGGTAGGAAGAAAACATAATTAAATTTATAGACAATTTGGAATATACACGACACTCGAAATTAGTTCACAACTCTCGATGAGCCGTTTTAGCTACCAGTAAGTGAATATTAACGCCGAACTGTTAGAGCTACATGAGGCCTTTTGGCGACGGACCAAGTAATTTTGAACCATGGTCAAGTGACGAGGACGACACCTGAGTTGGCACCCCCTCTCCTGACTACCACACCAACGGGAGGACGTTTGAGTTCTCGACAGATTTAACATGCATCGCTTCCCCACACTGCGGGTCTATAGTGGTACTGGGCTCGAACTCATGAACACGCCAGCCACGATCCGATGCTTTGACCACTAGGCTTCCGCGGTTCCGTTTTAGCTGTCAGAGTAACCCGGTTAGGTATCGAGTCGAACTGGATCATTCCAAGTTGCTTCAAATCTATGCCACACGGTGGCGGTCTAGTCTCTAAGTAACCCATGACTAAATGTTTTCAATGGGGAGAGATATCGAGAACGCTCTGGCCAGGGGAACATTTGAACACCCTCTGTATGAAGATAGGTCAAGGCATGATGAGCAACATGCAACTTTGCGTTATCTTGATGGAAGATGAGTCTCGGAGGTCACGAAGATAGAAAAAAGCCAACTCCCTTAAGATCTGAGAAATGAAACTCTAGCTGTTCAGAATACCGACCACGTGCACAATAGGTGTTCATATCGTGTACCCAATGATTGCTCATATCGTAATACCAGTTGCAGAACCCGTATGACGATAACGAACGCAAGCATGCCGAGTGCGTTCTCTCTGGAGCCTCAAGACACAAATACGCCCATCGCGATACTGCTCTATAACAAGGATTCGTCTGAAAATAAAACGTGTATCCATTCCTGTATCCAGTTTTGTCGTTGGTCACACCATTGTCTCCATGTTACAGTGCCAAGAAAAGCCTCAATAATGGTCGCCATGCAAAGTGTACTATATGCTTCGTCGCACTGTCCGTAAACATGCTTGTCGTGCTGCAAACAAGTCTTCTTCTTCATCAAAATCCGTGATGTGGCTTTATGATCCTGAAAGACAGAACTGATAAAATGTCAGCGCTCTCGAGGGTTGGTGGTGGAAAGGGAAAGGGCGTTGAGATCCTGCGAGATCCCTTCTGAACGATCGTTGGATTCTGACCAATACGAGTAGCAATATCGTGGAATAATAAACCGCTCTCTTTATGGGCCATGATCCTACCGCTATCGAATTCCGACACTAGCTGGTAACCTTTTGTCCTTCTTATACACGGCATAACACGATCTTCTCACAAATAGCCAATATCCAAATGCGATTTCCGAATAAGAAACCCACAGCGCAACAGTCCTTTCATATGGTGTTTGAGATGCCGTTTATCTTCCCTTTGTCGTACGATTGCGTTCAAATGCATACCCAAGTATCTTCCTTTCATGTGAATATGGTTCAAAATTACGTGGTCCGTCGCCAAAAGCCCTCGTGTAGCTAAACAGTGCGACGTTAATATTCAATCAATCAATCAATTCATGTGAATATATTTGACGTTTTATCATTCATCCGTTGCTGCAATTTTAACAGTCAGTAGTGTAATAAATACACGTAATTTTTCTCCCATTTTATGTAAATATGTTTTTAATTACCAATGGGCAAGTGTTAATAACATCACAGTCACTCAAAATTGCAAGGAATAGAGGTTAAAGCCCGACAAGACACACACACACAAGGTACTCAACAATTCTCTAACGAGATTTTCCCTCCATTTAGGGAAAGAAAAAAAAAGATGTGTGTTAAAGAATGCGTTTCATTTTCAAAACATAATTCCTTTCTTGCATTTATGTTATATTTTAGGAAAAAATTTTACATGCAGTATCAAGTCCTCTCTTTCAGTAGCATAATTATTTCTTTCAATGTTTGTTATATTCATTTTAATAAAATGATTGAACATACAAATTCAAACGAACCTCTGAGAAATGTTTATACTCAGATTTACTTCCAAAAATAGTTTATCATCTAAAATATTTTCGAATACAAAGAAATGAGTTTTTCCTCTTAATTGCTAAGTACGAAAGCTTTCCGGAAAATGAATGAAAAACATGTCTATTTTTTATATTAACTTTTCATTTGCAAAAACTAAAGTTTTTCCTGCATAAGTTTTACATGCCGGTTCAAAGTTGATGAATCTGTTCATCTTTGATTTAAATTTACACCTGTTTTCATCTCACTATCTTTCACTTCAAAAAATTCCTACATGTAAAAAATAAATAATTAAAAAAATAAATCTTGTTTTAAATTAAGCGTTCTATAAAGCAGCTAGGCATTTTGTAGAATGCTGAAAACTGACTGGCACACCCATTTTTGATTCGTTTCGAATATTATTTAAAGACGCTATTTTACTTTTTATAGCAAATTAAGTTAGGTAAAACTCAAAATAGTATTAATTCCTTTCTTAGTACAAAAAACAGATTCAACATTTTTGTTTTCTATGATATAAAAAAGACATAGGTTTTGGTTTCTTATAACTCTAACTTTCTTACATATTTTGTGAATGAAAGGTTTTTAATTGCGCTCTTTCATTAATTTTCAAAATAATATTTATATTTTTGAGGAATGAATGGTATCAGCCTCTTATCATGATCTATTTTTCACACTTTATTTATCCACAGAGTGCCTAGGTATTACATTATAATGCCTGGGAAAGTATATAAGATATTCTCATATTTCATACGTGGCTTAAAATTGCCGAGTATTCTATAAAATACCTTGGCATTTTATAGAATGCCAACATTTTACACATTACTGGTAACAGATATGATAAAAGAGTTCATGATGTGTTCTATATCTCAAAACCAACTGTTCCGAAAACTATTACTACTGTAGTCATTACACACGAAATGAATCAGTATATACAGTAAAATACGTTTAACGCGAAAACGCTTAATACGAAATATCGGTTAACACGAAATAATACAACGGTCCCGACAAACTACTGTGTATTTCCATGCATGTTTTTTTCTCTTAAAACGAAACGAAAATCGCTTAACACGAAAACATTTCCCCGCTGGAAAAGGAGGATATTGAAACTGAGCCGACACTTAATGAAATGTTTGAGAAAGTTTCGATATTACTCGATCGTCCTATTGTATTATCGGAATAATTTGTTGCAGTGGTTGATGATAATGTATAAACAGCCCTAATTATGGCAGAGAAAGACAATTCGGAGCTTGTTCAAAGCTCAAGAAAATATTGATGAAGATTCCGACGATGAAAATGAAATGACTAATGCACAACTCCTGTTCCCACATCATCTGAAATGAGGTACATCATGAAAAAATTATGGGAAATTATTTACACATTTAAATGGTGAATTAATAACAAAATGGACAGCATCAAACAGTTTGTTGACCACTTGATGCTAAAAAAGACAATGCAAAGAAAAATACCAGATTATTTTCCAAAAATTCAATAAATGTTTAGTTCTTCAAAAAACTTGGTAAAATGTACTCTAATAAACTTAATTTTATTGAATATAAATATGTATAAATTATATATATATATATATATATATATATATATATTATAATATCCTTTAATACGAAATCCTTTTAACATGAACAAATATTTAAGTCCCCTCGGTTTCGTGTACTTCACTTTTCACTGTACTATATTGATATATTTTATTTATAGCTAAATACTGTAATTAATATACTACAATTAATATACTATAATTATTACTCTAATTAACTAATGTTATACTATAAAAGAGGTTTAAAACTTTACATAGATATTTTATATGAATCTGGATAATATATATTACATTCCAAAAAAGGAGTCGCATAAAATTTTTCTGTATGTCTGTTTTTCAGAAGAAAAAACCAACATTTTGTCCTTTCCTTTCAGTCTTTGCATAAGAACAATGATACTTTCCAACTATGATATTACTAATAATAATTTATATATATATATATATATATATATAAATTAATCTCTCTCTTATTCGATACAAAAAATGAATATATTAACACATAAGTCTAAAATCAACAAATAATCAAAATAATAATAAATAGTTTATATAATATTACAGAAAAATATTTAAACTTACAGCTAGAAGACATGCTAAATTTTAAATTGGTTACTTATCAACTAATCGTACCTTAATTTCTAAAGCAATGAAAAAATAGCTTCGTCCATTTATGTGGCTCTAGCTTGTCTGCTTTGCATTCTTTTATGAGTCACCGGTTCTGTGTAAAATGTTTGGAATGAAAAATATAAAGGAAAAACTAAAAAAACTGACCAGATTGAATATGGAGGTAATGCTGTAGAGACAGATTCCCACGCTACCTAATTGATCGAAGAGTAAAAAATGATAGAGTACTCGTTAAGTTTTGAACCACGAAATATTCTCAATGAAAATTGTTTTTGAGTTATGTTTACATAACTATTTTAAAAAGTAATATGGTAGAAGATATGAAATACTTTTCTAATACTTTATCTGTTTTGGTTTATGGTTCAAATTCACACGAAACTTCGTTTTCTCCTCCATGGTAAGTTTATGGCTTATTAGTACAAAATTAATATAATCAAAATAAAATCACGTAATAAGTATTATCTTGATTTTTCTAATTATAATAATGTGAAATACAATATGACATCACAAAATTTATTTTAATTTTAAAAAAAGTTTTAAGAGCATGGACTTTATTTTTTTAAACACGGGCAATTCTGACTCTTCTTTAATTCAACAGCATAGTTAAGAGTAACGTGTAAAATATTAATAAATGCAAATATTCATATAATGAATTAAATAAGGAAGTTAATTGTGATACACAAACTTAATGACAAACGAGGATAACAATATTAACTGAAGAACTATAGAACTATCGTTACATTTTAAAAACGCATATCTCATTCCAAAAATATGTGCAAGTTTACATTTTATTTGTATCAGATATTTTGCATATGTATTGTTTAACAGTAAATTAATTTTTTTAATCCAGCATCTTTTTTTAAAAAGTCATTGGTCAATTTTTTTTCATGTATTTCTTTATCAGTAATTTTTTTTCCTTCATGGTTCAAAGGTCGAAATTCAAACATTTTTACTCAAAACGGAGTTGCACCACAACTTATTTTAAGAAATAATTTATAATAATTACACCAATTTAAATTTATATCTAAAAATATGTTACGCTTTTGATAGTTAAATTTATGATCTATAGAATGATCATTGAAGCACATACAAATGAATTTTCCCTCCGCACTTATTAAAATTTATCTCTTGCAAAAGGCACACCGCTGGTCATCCCAAATGATATACTATAAATAATGAGGCACTTTTTCCTTTAAAAACAAAAATATATACATATACATAAGCGTGTCTCGTGCATATTTTAGATTTGTTATCAAATAAAAATTTATAACTATTCAACAAATGCAAATATCCCCAATAAATCTAACGGTAATATGGATTTTATTTTGCTGTAATTTTTTTTTTTTTTATTGATTTTATGCATAGCCTAAAGTGATGAAGTTCGAACACAGTAACTGATTGTCCGGAGAACTAACAAAACAATAAAATGCTTACCAGGATATAGTAAGCTGTAAAACGAAAATCACAAAGAAATATTTCAGTTTACAACGAATTCAATTACATTTTTTATATATAATTTCCCAATAAAATGATACGATTTCCAGTTCCTGTAAACTTGAAATTTATATAGACAGCGAGTTTGCAGTAACAACAAAATGTAATATTTCAGAATCAAAATATTATATTCAAATGTTTTACTTCTTAATTGAAATCAAAACTTAAAAATCTTCACGAGCTGTAAACTTTGTTTTTCACCTAAAAATATAGTTTTTCAGTCACTGAAGACAGGTGCAGTTTAAGTAAACAAAAATGGACAGGTGATTGTTATTAGCAGTAAATTTTTTTTATTATTATTTTAATTGTTTGATTTACTCTTTCATACCTCACTTACTTAGTTAAATATGCCACTCGGTTGTTAATGTTATGAATGCATCATTAATTTATTTTTAGTCTTTTAGCTAATAACTTATTTATTACTTTTTAAATTCTATTTATAGAAATAGGTCATAACATTGATTTCTTTCATTTATATGTTACTCATACACATAATAACTAAGTTTTTATTACTCTTTTTTTTTTTTTTTTATTGTTTTATTAGTCTTACAGGCATAAACTCTGTAAATCTTTCCATTCTTCTTTTTCTGGTAATTCCCAGTAATAACTATTAAATGTAATCGAATAAATGAATACAATAATATCACAAGTTCTGCAATATTAATATGTTATCTGAAGAAATAAATATTTTTGTTTTTGTCATCAAACATCGCCGGAAGTATTAACAAATCAAAAACATTTATGCTGTTTTTTTTTTTTGCTTGTAATGTAAGATAAACTTACAAATTAAATTTTTTCTCATTAATTGAATCACAGAAAATACTTACGTGATTCATACAGTTCTGATTATGATTTCAAGCTGTTGCCATTACATCATCATTCAATTAAAAATTTGTGATAAGGCTACAAAATTTTAAAATGATTTAGTTAATTGAAAGAATTTTTGATAGTTCTCTGTTGTAACAATCTAAAAACCGTTAAAATAGGTTTAAAACAAGAATAAAAGTATAACATCAGCCTGCATAATAGAATATGTGACGTCATACAAATGCATTGTATGCGTGAAGTGATTTAAGGACAGAGTATAAATTTATTCGTCTTGAGGGAAAAGCTGGCCATAATAATTTCATCAAAAAAATTGCAAAAGCACCGTAGTTTTATTCCAAATTCTAGGAAAGCAACTTTTCTTGCAATAAGAATATGGAACTTACAGTGTGAGTTGATTCTTTTTAATGTCTCTTTTGCTTTACTTCATTTTGTTGAGCTGTCATGCTTTATTAATATGGAGTCATTTAGAAATAGAATTTTCGTTTTCTTATCTTCTTTATTTCAGAGAATTTGTATCATTTTTATTATTTTATTAGACTTTCTTCTTCATGTTATTTATACAACCTCTCATGAAGTGCTAAAATTATGATTAACTGAAATAACAATAATTTCTCAAAGAGGTTTTTATCGTATAATTATTTTGATGTTTTATTTATTTTTATAGGCATGAAAAGGAATTTTTCCTCTTCGTATTTGTAAACCTACTGGCCATAATCCTTTTAGGCTTAGTGATTGTTTACCATAAATTAGAAGCTCGTGATAAAATCAGAGTATGCCTTTCAAGGATATCGAATGAAAAAGAACTAGAAATTTCAAAAGAATCCCCAGCTTGTAAAAAAGATAAACATCAAAATAATGGAATTAAAAGTGAGTAAATTATTTCTATTTAAAAAGAAAATACAATATCATTTAATTAACAAATTCAATGCACATGTCATTTGAATGATGGATAAAATTAAATAAATTACTGAATACTAAAATTAATAATGTACTAAGATTGAGAAATTTATACATAATATTCGAGCTTTGTTTTTCTGAATCAATTTTATAAATTATTGAACTTTATTACAAAAGTCATTTAAGGTTACTTTATCTAAATAAATTTCTGAATCTTTTCAGTTTTAATTTCCTCTGTTATTATTTCTTAAAAATAGAACATGTTCTTTTCAAAATTTTTATTTTATAATCCGAGGGATTATCGTTCGTATTGTCATTAGAAAAATAGTTGTAGTAGATCTAAGTTACGTATTTTCTATTTATAATGTGCTTTGTAATTTGCAATATTTCGAAAAACTTCAATTTTATTATGTAACTGTGTGGCTGCCACTTTTACTCAAAAATTCTTAACAATATTTTATACTAAAATTTGAACTATCAAATGATCAATAGAACTTTTATAATGAAGAATGTAAGATGTCATGTGTTATAGGCAAATTATTTGTTAATGTAAAACTCTCTCTATTGCGATTTTATAATTATTATATTTTACAATTTAAAACATTTAAGCATGGAGAGAAAGAATATGTTAAGAAAATTCAATAATTTGGTGTATTTCTAGTAAAATCTCGAATTTCTCTGTAATTAAAAATAATTTAATGTGTTTCTTTATTAATGATCAAAAGTGAATGTTTCAGAGTGAAGAAAGAATTATTTAAATAAAGGATAAATTTAAATTATTTATAGAGTTATAGTATATTTTTGAAGCAAACTGTATTAGATATCTCTTAACATACAGAGAGAGAGTTTGTACCTAACTTACAATGTTCAACAAATGAGTATTTCAGTATTCGTAAATAAGAAAGCATTAACACATTTAAGATCAATGTGTAGTATTATTATTGATATACCTCAATAAGCTTCGAATTTCTGCCTTTATTTTTTAAAAAAATTACCTTTCATTACATTTAGTTTTGAATTCAAAGCAGTGTCTCAATTTTAAATGCGTTGAGAACATTGTAATTCAGTTCTCTTTAACCATTTTTAATAAAGTTCTTTTAAAAAATTCATTCCCATTTAAGTTCAGTCTTTAAAAAATGTGATCGCTATAAGATAAAATAGAATTCTGACTGCATTCTTAAGAAATAATAAATGTATGCATCTAAAAAGATATGAGAATTTCAGAATAATAGTACCCTTGAGGGAAAATTATATGTTAAAAATTCATATTACTTCTTAAAACCACTATCATTTCAACACTTAAAGGTAAATTTATTTAGATAAGTTAATTTCGATTTTTGAATAATTTTTATTTTTATATTTTTATCTAATATCAATTAATGATTAAAAATAAAACTGTTTATTTCAAATGAAGTAATGGGTAATCTGACTTTCAATTATTACCAAAATAGATGTAACCAAAAAGACATAACATCCACGAGTGGGTGTTTTGTAATGACAGGTGGAAGTAATAATCAATTAAATGAGATAATAATACGCTCAATATTATTAGAAAATAATTTTAAATGCAACCAACTATGTGAGTAGGTATTAAAATAGATTCCATTTAATTCATAACAGCTGACGTGACTAATCTTTTCTACAGGTTTATTGGAAATTTATATTTAAAAAGTAATTAATGAAAAGAAATGCAAACTGATTCTTAATTTATTTAAAATTTAAATGAAGCTTAAAGTTAGTATTTAGTAATGAGAGAGAAATACAATGTAATACGATTTTTTTCAGTAAAATGCACACTTAGGATTTATTGTTTTGAAAAGATATTCAATATCAATCCCCTTGATAAGATAGTTGATGATGATGATGAGTTTGGTGTTTTATGGCGCAAGAGCCAGTTTTGTGTCTGCCAGTCATAGGTCTGTGGTCTGGACGGGAAAAGAAGAAAAGGAGAAATTGGATGGTAAGATGGAGGGTCGAAAATAGAGAAGGATCACTGGGGTACCCCAGGGTCGTGACACCCGTGTTTACCAAAGATAGTAAACCCCTTGGGAAAAGGAAAAGATCACTAGAGGGTACCTCGGAATTGTGACACCCGTACCCACCTAAAGAAGGCGAGCCCCCTGAGGGGTTGATAAGATAGATAGATCTTATAGATTATTCCATGTCGAATGCGCCTGGTATTACGCTTGGGACTGTGTAACTTTAAAGGGTAGTCGTCGAAATGGCCTCCGTTATCTCAGATTTCATTCTATGAGACGTCTATCACAACGGTTATTGCAATCACTAATGTCCTAGTTATACGTCAGATCGTTGGTCAGGATTCAAAAGGGACTATGATAGCTGATCGGACGATCTACCATTGCATTCTGTCATCGCTTTGGATCAACCTCTACTTTCTTGGAGCTCTATGCCTCAGGCGGGCATTAAGTCGATCGCGATCGACCGGGGAACCGCCAAGACATTTTGGAGTGACCGCCATCACTAAGACCTAAGACGCGCATTCTTAAAGAAACGTATTTGTGGAACACCAACGCCAGTTAGACTGGGAATCGGCTTTTCACAATTCAAACGACTATATGTAGACGACCCATGTACCATTATTGGAAGTGCACGATGGCGCTTAACAGATTCTGTGTCATCATAGGGGAAAAAAGCGACCATCACGATGTCAACCGTATAAAGGGTTTTCTCCTATATACCGACTAAAAGGGAAAATAAACGTTGATCAGCTCTTCCCGCGATAACACGGGGTTGGCTACTGAAACATCACCCCACAGCCCTACACTTCCCCAGGATTGGATTCTTGTGTTGATGTTACGTCTGCGATGACGTTGTAACCAGAAGCGACCGGGATAAGTATAAAATGACACTGACAGATTCATCGGTTCACGTACATTCGCTGTATTGAAAATGTCCACGGTTTAGCAATCGCTCACAGTTGTTCAAACATTCAACTCGAAAATTTTGTGTTATTATAGTAAAAGTAGTAATCTGTAGTAATTTGTAGCAATTATTATTATGTTTGTATCTTGCGCCTTGCTTTAATCGTGATTTTAAAAGTATAAGTTCTTTTCTTATTGTAGTTATGTAGGGGGAAAAGTACATATTCCGTATTTATTATAATAAATATTCTAGACATTTATTTTTTTTTCTCCCCACAGTTATACCACGAGGTGGACTGTAATACCTTGAAAACATTAAAAGTAGCCCGTACCATGAAAAAGTCTGCCCACCCTTGCTCTATGCGGACATAGCTCACCCATTCCTGTCAACATCATCGAATGATAGCATCGCTTTGATTCAAATATATTGTTATTCCGCGATTTGATTATTATGCATTACTTAGTTCTATCTCAAAAAAGGACATCTACTCATACTGTTTATGAATCCATCAGCGAGGCATTGATCTAGTTCACGTGGATCGATGGAACCTTATTCGCTTGGAATTTATTCCTCAGCTTTGGAATGTCGATTATGGTTGGTTATTGGCTATCGGTCGTTTAATACACCCTCCGGAGGCTCAGTTGCAATGCGCTGGAGGTTCAACTAATCATTCATTGGCCATCAAAATTAATATTTTGTTTTGCCTACTACTTTTGGAAACATATTCCACACCCCTGCTAATTCGTAGAATATATTTCACGATACTATTATTTTTGTGAAATCACTATTCTATTTTTGAAATTGTACTTTGTGATACTTTTCTTTCTGTAATGTATTTTGCTTACACATTACTAAAAGAATACATTTTAAACTTAGGTACACTCAAAAACAAGATCTGTATTTTTTCCCGATATTTTATTACGTTTTTGTAAAAATATTTCATGAACTTATTTTTTTTTCTTTTGAAAATTTTAAATATATTTGGATATATATAATCTTATAATAACATATTTGTGGTTTAAATATACATATCCACCATTGTATTTTTTAAAAAATTTAATGCTTGGAAAAATAAAATCATCGACATAAAAAATTCTGCTATATTTTGTATTTGTGTGGATTACGTTGGAATGATGCAAAAAATTAAAGTTAACATGTATCAGTTTACGGATAATATATTTACTACAGAAAATTATACAGTCAAAAATTTTTGAAAATGCTTTGTAAATTTTCGAGGTATTAAGTCATTGTGATTTGCTTATATGGTAAAAATTATAATTTATCACGAAATCACTGAGATTATTCAAGGAAAATATTATATGCTAGTAACAATATCCCTTAGAAAATTTTACATTGATATCAGAAAAATGTTTTTAATGCATTCAAATGAAAAATTGAATTCAGGAAAAGATAATTTTCTGGGAGGGTGGGGGAGATAAACCTTTTACTCCTTTTATTAAAGAGAAAAGAAAATTCATAACAATTATTTTACCTTTGTTTTTTTAAGAATTCTAGAAGATTGTAAAGACTGAATTTTAAATTATATCTCAAACATTTCGAAAAAAAAAAAGGACAAAAGCGAAACTAAGGTATTAACTCTTGTCAGTAGCGCACACAGGAATTTTCAGGGGTCCGGGGGTCGAAAGTTCACCATTCTTGTACCCAGGCTTTTTTGATTTTGTCGTTTTTCGGGAACAAGACACAATAAAAACAAATATTGAAAAAAAACCCGATTAATTTAAAAAAAATAATCATTAATAACAGATATTTAATTAAATTTTACGTACTGTATACTTAGAATTATAGTCAATCGGAAAAAAATCAAGGGTTTTTTTGGGGGGAGGGGTCCGGAAACCCCGGACCCCTCCTTGTGTCACCACTTTACTCTTGTACATAATTCTTACAACGTGCATTGTTATGAATTGCATTAGAATTGCAGAATTTTATAATAAATTTAAAATTATTATACGTGTCCTTTTTTTGTTTTAGCATACACAATCAATGATTAGAAGAGAAGTTTCATGAAATATTCTTTTAAATTGCTAGACTCAATATCATTTTTGAAATGATGTTGTGTAAAACCATTTTAATGGTAATGACCTGCAGAAATAGAATTTGTAGTGCTTCAAGTTTTTAATCAATTATATTGTTTCATATAATAAATGGACTCTGTTAAAAGCCTTAGAAAAGGATAGAAAAATATAAGCGTATTACTTACATTTGTTTAAATTATACGATAGAGAGAAAAAGATTTAAATAATATTAAAAATACTTTTTTCAAATTGCTTGAAAATTCTTTATCTGCTTAGAGCAATATAGATCTTTTTTTTTTTCAATTATACAGTTTTTTAATTTGTTACGAATCGCAAAACAACAAAATTATGGCAAAAATAACAACAACAACAAAACAAAAAAATTCTTAAAATTTCAAGTTTAGTTATTTTATAAGAAAAACAATTTTTTTTTTTTTTTTTTGTAAAAAAATAATCAACTAATTTACAAATAACCCCATGCTCCTGGATAACAAGGTTGTTAATTTTCTATAAATGCTATGTTACGCAAATTTATGTAATATGAAATAAAAAACTAGGTAGTTTGGTTCCAAAAATTAAAGTAATTTATTAGATTATTATAATTAGAAGAAATATATTTGTTAAAACGATTCTCATTAAAAGTGCGTATTTTATGTATTAACACGTAAGTATATTACGTATTAAGGCGCGAAACACAAAAGAAAAACACAAAATTTTAAAATGTTCTAATATTCTACGAATAAAATGATTTCAAATTCCAATAATTTTCAATTTTCTGCATGCAAATTTGATGCACTATATACTATCAAACGAAATTTTCGAATGAGATATCTTAACCCCCATATCTTATTTTTGTACGATGTTGACGGGGAACTCCCTTTTTAATTTTTCCAAAACCCATTTGGGGTTTATCGAAGTCCCAGTAGTATTAAAGTGTATTTTAATATGCTGTGTTCTAATATATATATAGAGAGGGTTTTCCAACATTCTTTCGGTCATGTTTAAAGAAATTTTATTACAAATGTACCACTTTATAAGGGGTTTTCTTATTTCCTAAAGTTCAATAATATTCCTATATACAGTCACTCTTAAAAAAGTATTGGGACACACTACCAGTTCATAGATTTTTATCGTAATATTTTACTTACACATACAAATGAAACCAAAAAAATAAGTAAATGTTGTTTTAGTAAGTACAAATAATAATAATTTGAACAAAATCATACATTAATGCAATTATGTTTAAAATTTATAATAAAAGAAATCCAGATAAAAAACGTGCTCAAAAAAGTATTGGGACACTTCGCAATAAATTTAAACAACAATTCAAACTTAGAAATTATTATCTTGTTGAGCCACCCTTGCTTTTTATGACCTCTCGAAGTCTATTTGGCATGGATTGTGGATCAATGTTTTGCAAAACGATTTTTCGATTTTGACCCAGTTTTCAACCAAATATTTTCTGAAATTCTGCTTGTTATAAATTAGGTGCCCATATAGTTTTTTCAGCAAATAACCCCACAAATGTTCAATGGTATTAAGGTCTGACTTTGCCCGGGGTCTAATAACACTAAGACAGTGGTACAGACCAAAAAAATTGTTTAAAAACTGCAGTATATTTTGGGTCATTTCTTGGTACAATTTTAAAAAGTCCGAATTATTTCACTTTTTCCTTAAATTCGTTTGAGAATTAAAAAGGGAAAATTTATTCATTATACCATCAATAAAATTAAGTTCCTGAACCCCGATTTTATGCAACCCCAGACAATTTGTTACCCCCCCCATATTTGATAGTTGGCCCTAAATTTTGAATGCATTGTGTATTTGATTTCATAATTTTTTTTGAGATCCGAAAATGTTATATTTGCTTTATCAACAAAAATTAAATTTTCCCTATATTCTGTTTGGTGCCTTTAAAACATTTTAGCAAAGCCCCCTTTTTATTTTTTTGCTTTTTTGATGTAGGGCTTTTTTTGGGTACTGCCATGATATTGTTTTCTTAAAAAATTTTGACAGTTTCAGGATTTACTGATTTTTCCGAACCTACTTTTACAGAAAAGCTTTTTATATGTTCTTGATAAATGGGCCTTTCTACTCCATTATTGCTTTTTCTTAAAATTTTGACGCCCGATTTTTTTGTTTCAACACAAATTTTTTCCCGGGGAAAATGATGTTAAAACAAACTTACTCTTTCAAAAATTTTCCACCCAAACTGTTTCTTTTCCAATGCTTTTACGGGTTTCCCCAAACGATATCTTTGTTTCCGCCATTTTTCTAAAAAATCTTATTTGTTGAAACGGATGAAACCCCTAGTCAAAAAAAAGTGGGAAATTAAATTCTATTGTTGGCTGTATATTTTTAAATTTCCTTTCAAAAGTGCCCCAATATTTTTTTGACCCCAGTTCCTTTGAATTATATTTGAAAAATAGATCAAATTATAATTTATAATACTAATAAAAAATTTTTATAATGTAACCAAATGTTCAATATTTCTTTAATTATTTTTTTTTGTGATAAATATTTTATAAAAAGACTTTATAGTTTAAGCCAATGCCCAATACTTTTTTTGGGGACTGTATATCTAGGGGTTGGATCAAAAAAGGGGGATTTCTTTCTTTTTATTCTTGACTTCGCTACTTTTTTTAAAAACAAATTTCGAGATTTGATTTGAATCTCCATTTAGTTTTTTGGTAAAACAATCATCTGATTGCCCTTCATGTTTAACCCTTTTGTTTTCCAAAAAAAACTATTTCTTTTTTTAGCTTAATTCAGATTTATTTTTTGTGAAAATTAAACACGCATGACATTTTCTTACAAGAGGAAGAAAGCTATTTCGTACATAAATATATAAAAGAAATATTAATTAATATATATATTTCTTATAAATTATTCAACACAGAACACTATATAAGTTAATCTTATAAAATACTTTGTTAATGTCTGTAATTAAATATGATGTAGAAATGCAAATATATTCTTAAGAAATATCTTATTTTTTTCTCGAATATATGCCTTTTATTTATTTATTCATTCAAATTTGAAAACTATAATTTTTAAAATGCCGTTTAATTTGAAATATGTTTTCTAAAAAAAAAAAAAAATTTTTAAATTTCTGAATTAACCCGCAAAAAATTGCATATAAAGTTTTATTCCTTCAATTTTTTCTTTAGCCAAAAAAAAAAATTAAAAAAAGCGAAAACCCTTTTGTCCATTGCCAATTCAGAACGTCATATACATGATAGTGGCCACGTGATTCACCAATCAATTTAAAAGCTCATGCGGTTAGCCCCCGAAAAAAACTATCTAGTGTTTAGCTAATCAGTTCACACGGGTGTTCCCAAGTTTTTTTTTTGCAGAAATTTTCTTTAAAAAAGTACATATGTATACACAATGCATTTTTTTTAAAAAGGGATAAAATAAAATATAATTTTTTTTTTAAAATTAAAAAAAACTTTTGAAAATTTTTGTTTTTTAACATTTTAAAATCGTTACCCAAAATGAAATTTGAAATTTTTTCAGTTTTTTCAAAAGAACAAAATTACAAGTTTTTAAAATTTTTTTTAATTAACGAAAAGTGCTTGAAAATGTGACTTCATTTAATTTAACTGAAAGGTTTTTTTAATACATCTTTAATCGTGGGGTTATCCATTTTGAACATTGGTTTTAAAATAAAATAGATTATGTATTCTCTCTTAATTTTCAAAACATAAATTAAAAATAAAAATAATTTTTGGGGGTCAAAAAATTTTAAAAAATGGAAAAATTTTTTTTAAATATAAAATTTTTACAGAATATTTAACACGGTTATATTGTTTATTAAATGACACATGCAAAATACTTAGTAATCTAAAAACCATAGTATGAATTAAAAATATTCTATGCTTATAGTTGTGGGGAAAAAAGTGGATTAAAAAATAAACAGTGAACTGGAATTCAGTATTCAATTGGACAATGTCATTATATTTAAAAAAATTTAAAAAATATTCAGTTTATTTTTATTAAAAATTTTTTATGGACTTATTTCTCTAAAATTTACAAAAATTCTAGAGACTTACAAAGAATTTATTCGACGAACGAACTAATAAAAGTTATTTTCCATTCTCTGTCAGTGACCTGACAGTTGAAATTTCTCTATGCTTTAGGGGAAAATCACTTGGGGTTATTCATACTATCCCAGATTTAAGATATTTAATAGAACAAGTTTTACTATATAACCTTTACATTGCTGAAAAATAGACCTTCCGTCAAAAATTGTTATATTTATTTCAGCTCTAGAAATAACTTTAATTCAAATATTATCTCCCGAATTAAAATACCAAAAAAAAAAAAAAAAAAAAAAAAAGGTGGTCGAAATTTAAAAACAGTTGCAACATTTTTATTTAAGGAACCTAAAAGCATTTCTTTTTAACTATGCTTCTTTCTTGACATATATAAAAAATGGAAATGTGCCAAGCAATTTTGAAATGGCATTATTTTGTCATTTTTCTCCCTTCACTTTCTCGACTTTTCTTTTCATATCACCGAAAAATATTTGCATGATATTAAATCCGTGTATAAAGGTTAAACATATTCTATCTTGTTTTTCATTCAAAGTCCAGAATTTTTATACGTGTGTTTGTGCAATTGCATTTTAATTCTATCCTATACCGCTCTAAAAAAAGCTTTGCCTTGGCCAACCAGTTCTTCATAAAAGTATTTTTTAACCAAAAAATTAAAAATTCTACGATCTCATATACGTATGTACGTTTAATTGTGTGAAAAAGGGACTTGCTCGTGTTTTGTATCAGAACCAAAATTTTTAGGGTTAAATCTTTATTTTTTGGGCGTCATCTAAATATTAAAAGAATCGACAGTTTTTTAGACAAAAAAAATTTGAATATTTCATGTTATATTCTGAATCGGTATTTTCACAATATCGCATGTTTTATATTATAATTTTCATTTTTACCTGAATCAATCTCACTTTTTCTAGAGTAAGTAAAAAGTTCCTGCATATTTTGTTTCTGATGTTATAATAAATAGGTTTTGGCTTTAAATACTAAAGAGAAAAAAAAGCGCTAATTAGATATAGTGCTATGCACTGTAAGTTGTTTATGGG
This sequence comes from Trichonephila inaurata madagascariensis, assembly GCA_019973955.1. Lineage (NCBI taxonomy): Eukaryota > Metazoa > Arthropoda > Arachnida > Araneae > Nephilidae > Trichonephila > Trichonephila inaurata. The sequence goes on along the minus strand of BMAV01026137.1, from coordinate 234,759 downwards.
TGTTCACTAAGATGGGCGATAACATTACAATATAGTTACCTTTATATTTTTATCGTCTGGCAAAATGTGGTTGCTAAGTGGGGGATAAATATATATTATACTTAATTCCATTGTTTTTTCTGAAGGTATCCCTATTTTATTCCAGACGATCTTATATATAATTCACCTTTAGAAAATTTAACCATTTTCGTCATTTTTAAAAAATTTATCCATTTTAATTATTGCCAAAATTTAATTCATTCTAACTTAGTCTCTGTTGTATTTGAAGCATTTTCTGGAATATATATTCTAACATTATATGAGTACGAGGGATATTTTTTTAAAAAAACTATGAGGCCTGTGCTTTAATTATTCCTGCACATCTCTTTTAAACTTTATTTTAATTTTAGTAATGCATTTTTAAAAGTTCCTTTTGCTCGATGCAATTCAGTAAAGAAAACTCGAGTTTTGGAGTATTGCAAGTTATTCCAGCATTTTTAATTTACATTCATTATTAATTTTAATTTAACTTTATGATTTTATTTATAATACAATATAAAAATATAATAATGAGGATTACATATGTTATGTTATTTATATATGATTATGTTCTTTATTTATATAATTGTATATATGAGTATTCTTATATACTATAATTATTATATTATATTATGATTCTCTTCTCCTTTATTATTACTATTAAATTATATGATTATTGTTATGTATAATTATTATATTATATTATATGAATCTTATATATAATAATTACTATTACATTATATTATACAATCATTAATATATATTAAATATTATTAGTAGTATATATATGCACCTTTATTAATAGAACTGGGCGTATAACGCGCCCTTTAAATATAAAAAATAAAAGCTGAAATTTAAGGCAAAAGCGTTATACGCCGAATAACAATGATAGCTTTAAAAATAAAATAAAAAAAGATGAGCATAAAAACCTAGACTTCTATATAAATCGAAATATTGTTTTAAAAGAACTGGCATTCCTTATGAACTTAAAGGGTTGTAGTTTCTAGGAAGTATACTATTTTTTCAAAGCTTAGAATAATATTCCAAAATGACTTTAAAACACAAGAGCATTTCAGTAATTTAATATTTCAGGTTCTTCGCAAAAGGGGTGCGCGCTATACGCGAATATACCAAAAAAACTAAAAACTGTAGCTTGAAAGTATAGATGCGCGCTATACGCCAGGATTTTACGGTATATTGTATTGATATTCATTATTGATTGATCTTGGTTATATTTCATAATCTATCTAAGTATATTTTATTGCGCAAATATATTTCCAAAAACAGTTCTTAGCTTTTCCGGATGATTTGTTACCGCTTGGCCGCTATCTTGATTTCATATCACTCGACAACAAGCGCCTAAAGGAGAGATTAAGGACCTCTCTCTTGCACCTCTTTCTCAAATTAGTTCCCAATACATTTATGTAAATGTTTTAAAATTTGAAAAATGTAGTATAATAAAAAGATATACTCGTGTATTCCGGCATATAACGCGCACTTTCAACACCAAAATAGTGATTTGAAATCTCTATGTGAGCAAAATTATAACGACGGATATAAAATGACAGCTGTAAAAATGGAAGAAAAAGATGAACATAAAAAGAAATTAAGTTTCTATATGTATCAAAATAGTGTTTCTACCTCAAAAAACTGACATACTTTTGAGCTTCTTTACTATTGGATATACCATGAAAAGTATCTGTCTTTCTTTATATCATCTGAAAGCACACATCATCATATTCTACTACATTTTCTACCATCACTCTGTTACTCATATTCCGGGTACAATCATCTTCCGTTCCATCTGGTTAGCACAGTCGCCAAACTTAAGACCTCAGACCGTTAAATGTATAATTTCCGGCTCTTGGTGATCATTAATACGATTGGACTACCATATGGTGGACAACTGTAACTATATTGTCATTTATTTAAGTCTCTATTTATATTTCCATGTGACTGAAAAAGGAACTTCACAAAAAGCAAGAACAAATCAGCAATGCAAGGCAATATCAACAAACTGAAGTGTTATGCCGCCAATTTACTATGGTTGCCAATCCTCACTTTCAAATAATTCCAAAGTAAGTGAATATTAACGACACACGTTTCAGCTACACAACGGTTTTGATGACGGACCTCGTAGTTTTGAATCATGGTCAAGGACGAAGATGATACCTGAGCTGGCACCCCTCTCTCCTAACTTCCATACCACACTCAATGGGAGGACGTGTTTGAGCCCTCGATTAAACTTAACGTGCATCGGCCTTCTGTGCACGGCGGGTCCTATTGAGTCCGTTGCCTGACTACCAGGGCTACCGTGGCCACTTGCTAAACTGGGAAGGAATTTCGCTAAAATTTTTAAGTATATTTCCTAATACGTTTTGTTACTAGAAATTTTGAAACTGAAAACTTCATAAAATGTAAATATTGATCCAATTTTTCTGTGGATCCTCACCAATTTTTCTACGGACCGCTGGTTAGCGACTCACTGATCAAGGTTGTTTGAGTGAGTGAATATTAACACCGCACTGTTCAGCTGGCTAATGAGGGCTTTTGGCGACGGACCACGTAATTTTGAACCATGGTCAAGCGACGTGGACGACACCTTGAGCTGGCACCCTCTCCTAATTCACTACACCAAAGAGAGTGACGTTTCGAAACCCCCGGACATATTTCCCTTACGTGCACGCCGCCCGCGTACGCGGGTCTTTAGTGGTAATTTGCCTGAACTCGTGATGCTTTCAGCCACGATCCGGATGCCTTGACCACTCGGCTACCGTGGCGACTCTAGGATTGTTAGGAACTACTTTAAAAAAGTGATTGGAATTATGTGTGTCAGATTTAATTTCATTCCATGTTTTTATAAAATACCCACACACTATTTCTAGGATGCCGTCTAGGTGGCGTGAAGTTGGTTTGTCATTGGCCTCTGCCTAAGGTTGCGGGTTCGACTCCATGTCGATGGATTTTCATGATGCAGAAAACTAAGGAAGCGTCCATGTTGTATGATTACGCGCAGCATGCAAAAATCCCTTTGAATGTCCGTTTAGCTTGGATGCTCTCGGCAAAATTAAATTCTTAGGTATAAATTTCTGCATCGGCAGAGCCTCCAATTGCTCTCCTTCTGGGGAGGGAAACTGAGCGCCAAAATTACTTGCGGCAATTGGTAATGCCTATATGGTGCCGCACTAAAAAGTGATACCAGCTCCTGGGAATGTACTAGGTCTTCAGAAGGTAGAAATGCCAATCCGCAGCCCCATTATAGAAAAAAAAAACATCTATTTCTAGGTATCAAAAGATAAGAGGATTGCATATATACACTTCCACAGCTTCTGTGCAGAAATACGTACGTTAAACGGCGAATATATACCAAAACTTTAAAAATGCACTTTGGGAGAAATATGTACGCAAGTATAAATGTGGAGATATACGGTATAAAATACAGTTTATTATGAATTTATAAGGAAATTTAGATATTTTCTTCTGTTTGAAAAATGTTATGAATTTGATTCTTAGCTGCGGTGCATTTTTTTATAAAAATCTTTGATCAAAAATTTTTCGCTATTTTTAAATTAATATTTTAATATAAAATAATTAACTGCTTCTAAGTTGTTTTGCTCTGTAGTTTCCTGAGGAAGGAGATGTTTATGAAGAATATAGCCGATAAAAATTCAGATATAAAATTGTATGAAAGGTTTTAATGAGCCTTTTATATAAATATATATCAAAGTGTTTTACATAGTCACAAATAAAAAATTGTATATTAACTTCAACCAACTGTCTTTTTCTCTCATTCCTACGATGCAAAAACAGTTTTTTTAACCACACAGTTTGTCGGCTTGATGAGTTAGCTCTTGCACCCTAAGTGTCAGGAAGGGCCTGGAAAGATGGATTATAAGCAATACAGATGTCATGAGGGTCTTTTTGCTGAAATAGAATAAGTAAATATTCAACAAAGGTGTGACAAAAAAGAAATGAAAAATGCATTAAAAAGTTTGCATGTTAGTATAATTCTAATCTTTGTTTTAAAATTGTTATCAAGATTTCTACATTTATAGATTTGAATTTAAGAGCATGTTGTTTTTTTATAGCTTCTAGAATTATTTTCACAAATTATCCTAGATTGTAATCTTAATTTTATGTTTATTCCATACTCATGACCCTTAAAAATGAAATCTCTTTTAAAGTATGATTATTTCTTATTGCTGACATTTTTATTATTAAAATATTTATATCTGTATTTTAAATATTTCAAAAGCAAAAAGTTGGGGTATTTGAAATTGATTACTATTGCTTGGATCTTTGTTAAGATGAGTTTAGCCGCCCATCTGGCAAAGAGGTTAGTGACGCTGGCTGTCGTAGGGCCTGTCTGAATCCAGGAGGAGTGAGGATTACTAACGCCGCAAGACAAAGCTGTACGGAAAGGCATTGGTGAAGGACTCTGTAATTTTGAATCCAAGGTCAAGTGGACGAGGAAGACACCTGAGCTGGCACAGCACCCTACTCTCCCACCCCACCCCACACCAACGGGAGTACATTTGAACTCTGACAGATTTAACGCGTATCAGCCCCTCTGTGTAATGGTGAATCTCTCAGTGGCACTAGGCTCGAACTCATGAGACACATAGTCCACGAGTCCATGTGAGAAGGCATGGTTGCTTGTAACCTTTAATCACTTTTCAGGACTACCGCGGCCACTGAATCCCGGAGAAGGTATGGATGCTTGTAAATGTATATATAACCTGTACATCGTCAATACAAGTCTTCTCGTGGGGTTGGTAGAAAAGCCATCAGGGTGTTCTCCCTATCAAATTGGGGTAGGACTGAGCCAAATTGAGCAGTGTCACCTGTATGGTGTGTTCAAAGTTTTGGCTAATGACAGGCATAAGATTAGCCCCTTGGACACGATGAATTCTGTGACCCTATTTTGACACGATCGATCAGGTGGGTGACAAATAACAAGATGAGCTTTTAGCTGAATTTTAAAAACCAGCAACCTCCAAGATTCCCTCTGATTTCTCTCATAGAATTATATAATCCTAAATAAACTATTGTGTGGTCTAAATGAAAATTCAGCTTTCAGAAATTTTATCCAGATTCTTTTGAAAAAGTGTAACTGAACGAACTTCATTAATTGAATAGTTATTTCTTTAATCCGTGGTCCTTTTCTGATGTCTTTTATTTTCATTAGCAGGATTTGAAGGTATACGTGAAAACACAGCAAAACAATCCTTAACATTTAAGTTTCTAAGTACTATTTCTAAAGGTAAGCTACAGTACGATGATGGTAATTACCTATGCTTACTAGTAAATTACAATAGTTAATGCACCTCAAATTGCAAGGAAAACTTAAGCAATATCCTAATACTTCGCAAATCTCACAAGCAGAGTCAATACGACTGAAGAATAGACTCTCATGAGCTTCTGGAAATTTGTGGTAAACAATGCCTCTATAGAGCGTTCCACAACCAGAGTATTTCAAAGTCTTGGAGTGTTAAGTAATATCCCCTGCACATAATCTCAAATGTATTGTATCGTTTTCAGAACTGGAATTCGTGTGGGAATGACACAAAACTCCAAATTAACATAAAATATTCTTATCATAATGTGGATTCCAAAAGGAATGTAGAAAATGCAACACTCTCGTCTGAAAAGGCCTGATCAATGCTGAACATGAATGCAAATTTCTTCACAAAGAATATGGCATTCTTATAACGTTTTTTGTAAATAAAAAGAATAAATAAAATATTCTTTTATTATTTCCTTTTATTTTTCTGCTGTCCTAGAAGAAATTGATAGAATGAAAGTAAAATGCTTAAATAAAGAGCTAGGAAATATTAAAAAATTACTTGAACAAAGAAAAATTTTGGTGAAACATATAGAAATATAAAATATCTTGCTTATAGCTACCTATAAGATTTTTTAAGAAACTTTAGTAAACAGGTTTTAAAATACAAATACAAAAGTCACGATGTTTCATGAAAAATCCGATTCATTGTTTTTAAACCCATCCTTAGAAAACAAATACAGGTAAGGAGTGAGTGAATACTAACGTCGCACTGTTCAGCTAAGCACGATACTTTTTGGTGACGGACTTACTTTGTACTTTAAACTATGGTCAAGTGACGTGGATCGACACCTGAGCTTCGGCACCCCACTCCCAATTACTATGCCAATAGAAATAATACAGAGGCTATAGGCAGTGGATCTCTCTTTATATATCTCACTGTCAAGTGACGAGGTTGATACCTGAGCTGGTTCTTTTACTCCTGAAACTTCCATTGGCTACCCTATTAACGAAGGCGACTGAGCTTTGGAAGATTTAACAAGTAATCAACCTACATGGAATGGTTTTTCATAAGGATTCGAGTCCTTGACATTGCGAAAACGCTCGCCATGAATTTTCAATTGACTATTAATTTTAAGCTACTATAGCCCAAGAGAAAAACCTTCCCTGAAAGATGTGGATGTTTCTCTACAGAAAAAAAATGCCTCATTTGATGATTCTAAAAATACTGGCGAAATATCTATGTATGTAATATATTTGATCAAGTTATTTTAAAATCCACGGCTCCATTTTGTTATATAATATATATATATATATATTTAGACTCTAAAAAAATGAATTGAATATAGCATATATTTTAGGAATCCTTTGTGACTGTGTAATACACTACTGGCCACCGTGCAAATGCAACACTCAAAAGACAAGAGAGATGAAGTACAACAAAATTTATTTTGTGGTGATAAATATGCTGACCAAGTATCAAATGATTAAATTTTATAGGACTTTCTGTAGTTGGTCGCTAGAATCGCAGCCAGAGCAGCTGCCATTGTTGGAGATCACCACTGCCAGCTACCGCCTCGCATTGATTCAAAGAGACTTTGGATGTATTGTTGGGGTACAGTAGATCAAGCAGCTTTCCTACTAATGCTGCCAAAGCTGGGATCTGGTGTGGTAGCTGGGTGTAATCCTGGCTAATCGTTGAGAAACCATGGACCTTATGTTTTATATCGGCGAAAGATCCCGACAGCGAGCCGGCTGTAGCTAAATTCAATCTGCGGTTGACGAAGAACCTTGACAAAGCGTACTACGTGGTCGCGCATTATCCTGCTGAAATATAGCTGTGACCAATCCCTGAAGGTAAGAAAGGACAACTGGCTCCAACACCTCGGAGATGCAGAGCTGGCTGTTTAAAGTACCGGCAATGCGTACTAGAGAAGTGCGAGAGTGATATCCAATACCGCCCCTTACCATAATACCCGGTGCAGAACCAGGTGGCGGTGCATATCGTAGCTCTGTTCAGTATCCTCTCTCCACGGTGTTTCTAGACTCGAATTCGACCATCGTGGTGTTGCAGACAGATGCGTGACTGTCAGTAGAAGATAACCCCAATCCATTCTGCCACCCATATCCTTTCATCGCACCCATTGGCGGCGGAGACTTCTGTGGTTCTGCGTCAGCGGTGGTGACTACAATGGACGTCTTATGATGACCACTCTTGCTGTAAACGGCGTCGAATGGTACGCGCAGACACTGAATGATGCGTTACAGACTCAATGTGCAGTGCTATGGTTCGTGATGTGACTGAGCGATCCGTCACTGCCATGCCTACAATTTGCCTGTCCTCAATACGAAGTGGTACTGATGATGCGATCGACTACGCTGGTCCGTCGTGACCCTCCTGCATCCAACGCAAGGTCATATATATCCGCATTATAGCTGTTTAGTTTCGTCCAACATGACTACTGATTTCCCTGAAAGATAATCCACAATCTCGGCAGGCCACCATATCCTACTCTGTGGAACTCCGGATACTTGATCAAAAGCTGACGCTGTCTCTACGAGATATATTTGATCGTTTTGAAAAACTACAAGAAAAACATACAATTGCTGAACTTGAAATCTCTAAGCCTGCAATAGCGCTTTGAGGTGGTGCCACAGGCACGCGTGGACGTGTGTCTGCTCTGAAATTTAATCATTTGCATCTCTCACCTCCGCTAATGCATGTTGTGTAAATTTCATGTTATTTGCATGCTTCCTTCAGGGTGTTGCACGATGGTAGCTGCTACAGTGTGTATATAGGATTGTCTATGAGTGGATCATTTAGTAAACACTATTGTGAATAGAGTTGAGGAGATCCAGATTAGCATTGGTGATTATTCCAATTCGTTTTTTTCTAAATTTAAACATTTTAAAAGATATCATGAATATATCAGATGAGTAAGAAATTTGCTCTTTGTAGGTATTTCTAAAATAGTTTCTGAATATATGTATTGACTATGATTGAAAACCTAATGTGATTAAAATAATGTTACGCATATTATATATGTACATGTAAATAAAGTAAATATTTATTATATATTCCATACGTAATATAGGTATATAATATAAAAAATGCATAATACGGGCTAATTATATTTTCGAAACCGTTATTTTTACATACGTATATATTGAGAAAACTCCTTATATTTATATTTTTAAAATTACATTCTTTAAAAAAAAAAAAATGAAACATCTCTGAAAATAATCCACCCTCCTGAAATTTTATAACAAGAGAACGTATGTGAATGATTGCATTTATAAAACTGATGAATGCAAATCCTCGGTTATAGCACAAATTTCTACGTACGCAATTGTGAAGACTGGAAGGCCAAAAGATACATATAAATGAGAAGCAAGATCTTATGATTGCGCGACAGGGCCTGCGATGGCACGATAAATATCAAGTTCCGTAATCCAACGTGTGTGCTTATTATCTCTTCCATACCAAACTTCATCTCATAGACGTTGGCTGTAGCAGGGCTTTTAAGACATCTGTCTAACTTCAACATCTGCAGAGTCACTCTAAAATGTCGTAAATGATCATTATTGCTGCCAGTTCCAGTTAGTAGTTCAAAGGACAACTGAAATCCAATTTTAAAAGCAGATGACCACTGAATCCATGTGCGGATGGCTCCGGCTGGGATCCCAACTAGCCTTTGTTTTACGTAGGTCAAGCAAAACATTATGCCTTATGAGATAGTGTAGATGCTATGTCTTATGACAACAGATAATCTTTAATCATCCTGTGTATAACTTCTTATTATAGCCTCAAATATGTATTGATGACATCTGCGGTGGAATTGTGTTATCCACTCTTCATCCTTTGGAGGTACGCATCACAAGAGATAATACTTGTAGCCCTATATGATTGTATATCTGTGTCGTTGTTGTTTCTTATCCCACTTGATCGATAGAAACATCTAGATCAAGTCCAGTGAAACTCCATACGTTTTTGCACAAGAACTATAGTAGGACTTGAGAGCAGTTGGCTCTTGTGGCACCGCTAATACAGCCAAGATGTGCGGTGAAGCGGCTTGGGTTAAGTACTTGCTATTCAGACAAGGTGGGTAAATTTTAAGACCCGCCACATGCTGTTGAGCTCTCGAGGTATGTCCTACCTGAGTAGTGTCCAGTGAGTAGATTCATCTCTTACTGCTTGTTCTAGCGTGCTGGCACCCAGGACGGCTCTCTCTATACCATCTGGCGTGTAGGGGCTTTACCCTCCTGCATATCTGGGAACTACTTTGATGCTATTAATACCTCCTCAGAGCAAGAAAAATCTAGACCTTCTCCAATCGAAATATATATGATATAATTCGCTTCCAATTTCAGGACATCCCAAATGTCGCGAGGGAGAGTGAGTGAATATTAACGTCGCACTGCTCAACTACACGAGGGCTTTTGGCGACGGACCACGTAATTTTGAACCATGGTCAAGCTGACGGACTACACCCGTGAGCTGGCACCCTCTCCCAACTACCACACCAACGGAGGACGTTTCAGCTCGACAATTTTAACGCGCGCATCGCCGCCCTACATGGAGGGTCTTATAGTCGCAATTGGATCGAACTCATGATATGCCTGCCATGATCCGATACCTTGACCACTCGGCTACCGCAGCCCTCTAAAATGCTGCAGATAAGGAGCAAAAGCGACGAATGAACGCAAAATGTATTGAAAAGATGAGATCAGGATCTCTTTACTGCCTTTTATATCAAATATATCAAAGCATAAATCGCTGATCGGCGGGAGGTCACACCATATATGGATCTAAATATATCACTCTATATATATATATCTAATGAATTTTTAACATTCAAGCATGTAATTACCAGCTATTGATGGATTCTAATGCTTTTGTATTTTAATCATTTCATTACGTAAAAAGTAATCAACTTTACTCTTGTTTAATTTGGAAATAAAAAACAGTTTTATATATATTTCATGGTGTTTCATTTGTCTGCAGTATGGGGATGGTCATGAGTTCGAGTCCTGGTTCAATAAAGATCCGTAGAAAAAAATTGATAGTTTGTTAAATCTTGTCGAGATACAGTCCCCTACATTTGGTATAAAAGGAGGATTGGAATGAGTAGTTCTGGTTCCAGGGCATCATCCTTTGGCCATCGACTGAGGTTCAAAATTTCTAGGTCTGTTTATAACAGCTGTCACACATCTTCAAAAAATGTGACGGTGATAAAAAAATTAAATAAAATCATGGTGCTGCATTTTTTCTGCAAAGCTGTTAATAGGTTAATTCTCAATTACGCTTGGTATTTAATTTTTATCTTTTCATATGAAATCTAGAATAATCCAAATTACCTGAAATCAGTGTATCACTTTTAGGATTCTTTTAAAGTAGTTGATTTAGAGAACAAAAAGTCTCTTAAGAGGACAATTATCTTAGTTTTTACCGAATCTTGAAAAAATGAATGTTAAAAACAAAAAAAAATTCCCTACAAATTATATTATTTGCATAATTCAATATTTTTTTAAATATGATTTTTCATTTTATTTTCTAATTCGATAATTTTAAGACTTTTTTTCCTATTTTATTTTCTAATCAAATAACAGCGGAAGAATATTTTTTTTAAAAAAAAAATAGGATCAGATAAACCAAATAAATTCCATTTACTTAGTAATTTGTTCCGTTGTTTGTTTTAGATGATGATCAGAAATTTAGTCAGCTCCTCTGATTAAAAAATATAGCCATAAATGTGACCCAAAATGTCCATTATGTGATGTATTATGTACCAAAAAAATGTAAAAATAAATTATGTATTACCAAATAACATTATAACATTATTAACCAATATAACATTACTTCACTAATAAGCCCTCTTTCAAATAAGGCAATTCAAAGTTATTCTCATTTTTAAATGTATTTAAACATCCCATTTTTTGGTCATATAAAAAATTATATAGTAATTTGTTAGATACTGTATACGAAATTTTTTTGAAAATTATAAATGGTATTTCCACTGCAGCCAGGGAATCTGGCGCTATGTTAAAAAAACAAATAAAAGACTAAATATGTTTTATATAGAGAAAATGCCAATTTGGCTGAGGTGACGCCTAAAATGCAAATAATTATAAACTTGTGCATTGTTTCACAATAGCCCTCAAAACCCGGTACTACGTATTATCGTAACAATCGCCAACTCGATTAATTCCACAGTTGGCAACCCTGATTTCCCCAAATGTGTCGTACGCGCTTGAATTAGCAACCAGGTGCTTCTGCTCTCATTTACACATTTATTTATCGCTAACTTTGCAAGCTACCCTCTTGTAACTACAGGACTACCGAAATCCTAAATCGAATACAGAAGAATAACGCTGCTACCTATCCATCCATATTTCCATTGAATGGAGGGTTGAAGTGGGAGGGGCTAAGCCAGAATATCACCCAATTTTAATATTAGAATGAGAGCAGCAAATGTTTGGCAAAAATCCTATTTTAGCCTAAGTACTTTTGGCAAAGAAAAACCAATTGTGCCAAATAGCACCAGCACCTCCTTTTTTTTCTGTATTGGATATCTATCCAATATGAGGTTAATAGTTCGCCAAATTGGCGATAAATAAAGGCGTGAGCTGCAAAATGGATCCAACCTGTGATATCTGAATAATTTTGTGAGGTAAAAAATTGATGCCATGTAATGCCGACTAAATAAGTTAAGAAAAAAAGCGCCAAATCGTAGGTTTCAGAAATAGTTATTATATCGTAGTTATAAGAGCAATTTATTTATATAAATATCAATAATGCACTTCTCTGTAATTTTCAGGGAGAGTAATTTTGGCTCTGGCCTTTTAAACACTTTCTCATTTAAATTAGGCAGTTCTATTTGGAAAAGCTTTAATTTTTCAATTGATTTCCTTTACTCCCAAAAAATATTAGGATTTAAAGACTTCTTGGCTATTTGCTTTTTATGCAATATATTTCTAAATTCTGTTAAGAAGCAAAACTTCAAATTAAATACTATTGTTTTTATTTGATTACTTTTTGAATTGAAACTTATCTTTCAAAGTTTATAATTAGATGACAAAACACTTTTTCAATTGTTGCATTATAAAATAGGAAAAACAAGAAATCGCTGTAAAATGATGCTCACCGCTAATCTCAATTTATCAATCATAATTGTTTTAAAATACATTTTTACCTCTTTCCTTGGAGCAAAAAGCAAGCTGCTTGAATGATTCGTCGTATTAAATAGCTTTTCAGAAATTTCTTCCAGTTTTTCTGAGGAATGGACCTTCTGATGTGTTAAATGAAAGTTTACCTAAAAGAAAGAAAGCTAATTAGATAAAAATCTAATAAATAATCTATATAAAAATCGCCAAATCCAAGCGGCCACCTATTCTACACTTTAGCCTAACACATTAACATGAAACATGAATTTTATAACATGAAAGAAAAAGACTTCCGAAACAATTTTTTCTTACCTTTTCCAAGTTTGTTTTGATCCAAGCCTAGTTCATCCAGATTTTTCATATCATCCCAATAACATGGTTGCATCATCTTTATATTGAAAAAACGAGTTTTTTTATTTCAAGGCTCAAACAAAATTGTTGCTCTGAATTTCATTCCAAGTGTTATAAAAAGTGTTTTCTTATTATATAAAAACTTACTTTTACAACTTAATCTCACAGTTATTAGTTTAAACAAAGTTGCCAGTTTCATTTAACAATATTTTATTGACAACAGAGGCAATATTTACTGAGATATATTGACCAGGTTGGTATTTGAATTGGCACTTTGCTTTTCAAAGTTTGAGTGAGGGATTGAATATTAACGTCGCCCTATTAAGATACACGAGGGCTACTGGCGACGGACCCCTTAATTTTGAACCTCGGTCAAGTGATGAGGACGATACCTGAGCTGGCAATCTCCTCTCCTAATTACTACACCACGCCAATGGGAGGATTTGAGCTCAACAGATTTATCGTGAATCAGCCGTCTGTACACGGTGGGATTTCAGTTGCACCAGGGCTCAAACTCATGACACTCCGGCCACGAGTTCGGAACCATGACCACTAGGCTATCGCGGCCACTAGTTTAGATAGAAATCTTTATCGCAGATGGTAAGAAAAAAGTTTTCATCAGGAAATAACTCAAACCACAATCTAATAGTGCTTTCACCAATCGGTAGATTATTTATGTCGCACTTATAAGTAATGCGAAGGCTGACAAATACGGACTTCAAAACTTTGAGCCTCGGTCGAATGATACGAAGACGACATCTGAGTTGGCATCCTATTCTCTTAATTTTCAAACCACTTTAGCATCAGAGCTTTAAATCTTAACATATTTTACGTGCATCAGCTCTATATAAACATACTTCCTACAGTTTGGTACAATAATCCCTGTATATGTACAGCGTGGGACATAAAAAACCTCCCCTATTTTAAAAGGCAGTTACAAACAAACAGAACAAGATACAGAGAAAAGTCTTTTATCGGTGAATAACAAATACGATGCCATTTTACATTAATTGGTTTTAAAAATTATGCCCACTAAATGGCATCCTCTAATGGTGATACATTGACTAAGTCTCTTTCCCGTAAGTTCTTCAGAACATTCCCCCTGGCACTGTTTTGATTTTGTCTGACGAGGCCCACTTCCACTAGTCAGGCACTGTAAATAAACAAAATTTTCGCTACTGGACAGCAGAAAACCTTCAGCTGCTTCACCAATGACCGCTTCCCAGTCCTAGTGTGACAGTTTGATACGTTGTTGCTGAATTTGGTGAGCGGGGTCCTTATTTTTTCGAAGGAGATAAACTAAACTATGGACAACTAACGGGAAAGACTTCGTCAATGTGTTACCATTGGAGGACGTCATTTAGTGGAGATAATTTTTAAGACCAATTAATGTAAAATGGCATCGTATTTAATGTTCACAAATAAAAGACTTTTCTCTGCAACTTGTTTTGTTTGTAACTGCCTTTTGAAACAGGGGAAGTTTTTCCCCTCCCTGTGTATATATATATACTATATTGGTTAAAGTGTAGTATAGGTTTTGGGATGTTTTTGACTAAAAGTGGTCACCAAGGTACTTTTTTCAGAATTATTTACTATTCATTTTCGAATAAATTCGAAATTTCACAATAAATTTAGAAAAAAATCCAAAAAGCGTCAAACCCAAAGTGGCCCCTATACTACATTAAACCCCCTTATTTTATAACCAAAAAAAGTAAATTCTGCCCCGAGACACTGTATAAGATGATTCGGATTCATTTGCTCTAAACATGTCTCTTCAAATTGGTGTGATAATCAATTAGAAAATTATAAGCGACCTTTTATTAATGATTTTATTAATTTATTATTGCCAGTACCTCAAAATTATGAGGAATATTGGCTGTCTTGGTACTTACGTATTATCGAAACCTATTTGCGACATGATGGATGACAATTCACCGCGCACGACACATATGAAATCGGAGTTGCCAACTTGGCGAGTTATTAATGGAGTTGGCAATTGTTGCGATAATACGCAAGTACCCTTTTTTTTTTTTTTTTTCAGCATACTTTTCATTTAGTGTATCTGTAATATTTCTGTAAAAAGGTATATCTAGAAAATTGTTTAGATCCAGTAATTCAACACATTACATTATAATTACTAATTGTAACCCATCCACTTCGCAATTAATGATAATATATGACTGTATACATGCATTTTTTTTTAAAAAAAACTATTGATATCTTAGTTAAATTATTGATATCTGAATTGGTAAGCTTTCTATTGTATTCAAAAACATTTTTATAACTTCATCTCGTGGCCGCAGTAGCATAGTGGTCGGCGTGTCATGAGTTCGAGCCTACTATTGTTGAAGACACGCCATGTAGGGAGGGCGATGCACGTAAAATCTGTCGAAGATCAAACTTCACGTTGGTGTGGAAGTTAGGAGAGGAAGTGGTGTCTGTTCAGGTGTCGTCCTCGTCACTCGACATGGTTCAAAATTACGTGGTCCGTCTTCGAAAGCCCTCGAGTAGCTGAATAGTGCGACGTTAATATTCACTCACTCAATAATCTCACCTCTTGATTTAAGAAATACAAATTCTGAAACGGAATGTATATTTATCTTTTACGCCGCCGTAACCTCATCCCTTGAGAGTCGATTTCCAAAACACCCGTACTTAACGAAATTCTACTCAACAAAAGAAATATGCTTGTCGAATTTCAAATCTGCAGGTGTTATAGTTCAAAAACGGAAATTTTTATTTGTAATATCCTCCCTTCTCCTTTGAAGAGTCTATTTCCACAAAACACGTTCTTAAGCGTCGTCAAATTGAAAAGATGTCGCCAAATGTAGTAATCGTTTCCCAAACATGAGCTGGAAAGGTTTTCCACTTCGCGCGATTTCGCACACACCGAAACACTTTTTCTAAAGAAAGGGGGTTTTAGAAAAAAATCCACTAAAAATAAATTTGAACATTTTTTTTTTGTTAAAATTATGCTTACGGTTCCTTTGAAAACATCAGCGAAACTATAAGCAAAATTTTAGAACGATGTGATATATCAATGGTGTGGATTTCTATAAGTTTTATACAACATTCAAATTTATATATAAGATAACTTATATATAAAATAATAAATTATTACTAGGAATGATCGAAGTATGATCATTATAGTGATAAATTATATTACCATAATTATATTATAATTGGGCTGTGTGTTGATTTTTATTTTCTTATTATATTTGCAAATAATTGTATTTAGTACTTTATATAAGATAATTTGATTGCTAATTAATTAATTCCTTGGAATTACTTCGTAATAAATTATAGAAATCCAGTATATTATTACATGGAGTTTCCTATTGTAACCAAGGTAATAATATGGGATACTTTTTACATATACACAATATTATTACCTTGAGTTCTCATTTAACTTAACGAACACAACATAAGAAATCACTTTCCCGGAAGATTTCATTTCTTTCTTATACTGCGGGAATGAAAATTTTAAATTAAAAAGGATTGCTTCATGCATTCAAACGATAAAGAGAGATAATTTTGTTCAAGTGCCCGGAATCTCTAAACACATGAGCCAAAATTATTTTCTCGTAGTAATCTATCTATACTCTTCAATTTTAAATTAATTTTAAGAAATCTCAGTATTTGATTAAAAAAAAGAATGATCACATAATCATTTGCACAATTACTCTTTTTTTTAAGACTTCAATAATTATAAATACAGTAATAAGAATATAATACGCGTATAAGAATACAACAGCTGTAAAAAAAAAAGAATAATAAAACACACACACACAATTAAAGATAAGAATTATATTGTACTTTCATTCTAAAAAAATATTTTTTTGGAAACAGAACAGTCGTTTTCAGAATCCGTTATCAAATGTTCGTTCGAAATTCATCATTAGAAACAAAAACGAAATTTCAGTAAAATAGTTTCGGAAATTTGCTTACCGAAGTGTTCGTACACTTGCAATTTCCTATAAAATTTAATGTTTTCTGCTATCAAAAATTAATATTTCGGAATTGTTTTTTTATAATATCCGCAACTTGTTTTTAATAAAATGACGTATATAATCATTTTTTTAAAAAATAGTATAACTATTATTTTTAAAAATTAATCAAAAAGCTTCTAAAAAATTACGCCACAAAAGTCTTCGTACACTTTTCAAAAATCTCAACATAGCTATAAATATTGTATTTCTTTCTTAATTTAGTACTAAATAGGATATATTTTAGTGTCCATAACAACTTTCAAACGTCTTGGTATAGATTTCATCAGTTTTTCGTAATTTCTGTATCGATTTTCCTCCGTGCTTCTGTGATTATTGTTTTTACTTAACATTATGTGTTTATATGTCATGCTCTCTTTTTTAATCAAATTTTGACTAAATATGTTCTACAGGTGATTGAGAAGGTGTTTTCAGAATTTGGGGGACAGTTATAGACACCAGCGGCCTACATTGAGAGCAGTGCGCTTGGCGTCATTATCCTGTTAAAAAATGAAGTCGTCTCCAATATCCAATTTTTGGGCGGATTATTTAATAAAATATAGGAACAAAATCATATTTACTATAAAACTTCCAATCATCTTTCGTACTTACAAGCTACAGAGTCGATCAATTTCGTCAAATCAAAAGACGTCGCCAAATGCGAGATATGCAGTGAATAATGGAAAATGCAAGTGCATGTTCGAACACACTAATAATAACGATAATAGTATTTGGCGATATTTTTTGAATAGGCGTCGTCTTTTAATTTAGCAAAATTTGTCAATATATTAGTGCATACATAATATCATTTGTTTTTAATAATAATTTTTAATTGAAAAAAAAATGATACAATGAATTAACTAACAAGAGAAAGTTTTGAAATTTTTAAGAAAGATATTTAAATAAAACAATGCAAATGTTCCACTAGTTTTGTTTCAGAAAAAAAATGCTTACATATATTTTAAGAAGTCAATCATTTCTACAGCGTAGAATTAATTCAGATCATGGAGAAACTATTTCATATAATGTATTTTCTAAATACTAAGTACGTCACAGTTTTTCGTTCTGTTTTTGGCAATGTAATTATTTTTGAATGTCTTATGTGTAACCAAGCAACCTGTGTATTTTGGTTTCTACAGTGGTTGCCAAGATTATGGACACTTTTTTAAATTATGTTTTTTATGTTTGTATGCTTATAGAAAATTGTAAGCTGCACAAAATGCTAAGTATTTTATATCATGTTAAAGAGAATTAAATACTGAATTCAATAAAAAAAAATTCAAATATTTGCAAAGCAAAAAGAGTTATGCTGCTATAAATGTCGATATACATTGGATACTGATGATAGCAGTGCGTTGTCAGTCAGGTTGCGTTTATTCTTTATTACAGCTTCACATCGATGTTTCATTGAGCTGAAAATAATTTGAAGCTCTTCCTTCATTATTACATGATGCCAGGAAACAATTATATCCTCAATTAGTTTCTTTTTATTTCATAGGTACCTCATTCGGACAAGAGTTTCAAACGGTGCCACAAGTTTTCGATAGGATCAAGGTCAGGACTGCTTCCTAGCCAGCACAACAACGCAATGATCTTAGAACGGTACCAGTATTTCAATACTTTACTGTGTGACAAGGAGTAGAATCGTGTTGAAAAATAAATGAAGCATTGTTGGTAAATAGATCCCTGAAGGAAGGAAGGAAGACGTTTGGGTTCTAGAATGGTGTCAATGTATTTTATGACATTCAGTGTTCCATCGATGATATGAAGGCGACCAATATTATCTGCTGATATGTGTGTGCATGACTAAATAATAAAAATATGTGAATACTTCACAGTTGCCTGTGGACGCAGTCAGGATGTAAAGGGTTTTTGGTTTCTACGTCTTTAAAATTTTGGCTATCACTACTGAAAACGATATTTTAGTTTTCCTCCAAAACCCCGTGAAAAAAAATTATTTGCCGAATTAATGTGTTCCATTGCCCACGGTATCCCCCTTTTGTACTGCTGTAAATTTAGAAGGGGTTTTTTGGGAATTTATTTTCAGTCTTAAACCGTAATCTACTCCTGGTTGTTTTGAACTGATAGAAATACCAGCACCACCGATCACTTTGATGGATGTCTATGAAATTCTTTTTTTCTCTGAAAATAATATTTTTATCCTTCTGTCATCAACAGATGTGGTGCACCTTTTTCTGTCTTTTTTTTTGAATTTGTCTACTGACATCTTAAACAAACGTTCGTCTGTGATTGTCACTGAAATACCCCCCCTCCTTATTTGTAATTTTAACAGAGGAAATAACTTTCTTTCACATATGCGTCCAATCTACTTTTTTATTTATGTCATTGTTTTGACTAAATATCATTTTTTATCCTGGTCGGAAACAGCCGCCCTCAATCCTATCAAAAAAATTTCGGCACCGTTTGAAACTCTGTCCAAATGAGGTACCTTGAAATAAAAAGGAACTAATTGATTATAATTTTTTCCCTGGCATCATGTAATAATGAAGGAAGGGGTTTAAACTTTTTTCAGCTCAATGAAACATCGATGTGAAGCTGAATAAAGAATAAAACCAACTAACAAGATCTGACAACCCTACTATTATCAGTATCCAATGTATATGAAGTTATCCAGTTTAAATTTTTTTGTTGCAAATATTTGAATTTATTTTTTTTTTATTAACTCAATTTTAAAATTTCCCCTTTTAAAATGATATAAAATACTTAGCATTTTGTGCAAATAAAAAATTTTTTATAAGCACAAAAAACCAAAAGCATAACAATTTTAAATAGTCTCTACAATTTTGGCCATCACTGTACATTTCTTTTTGTTTCAGTCCCTTTTGATTCCTTTTTATAAAAATATTCAGTAAAAGAAGACATATTTAAAAAGTTTCATTATATTTATCATGAAATACATAAATATTATCATTAATAATATCATAAAATTTACACATGCATTACAAAAATGCTACCAGTTTAAGAAATAAACAATATATATATATATAAAATTAAATTTACTTGCAACTTCTCTTCTTTTCATGATTGATAAAAAAATCACAGCATCCTAAGTTGCTTGCATCTAGATTTTTACATGAAAATATTACGTATATTTCTCCTGATTTTTCCCCAAGGTGGGGGATTAAACCGAAAATTTTAAAAAACAATAGATAACATAACGTTCTTAATCTATCTGATAAAAAGAGTTTTAAAAAATGAAATGGATTCTCTTTTCCGTTAATGCCATACTTCATTTTTTTTGTGTCGAATTGGCGCATTTTGTTTTGTTTCTAAAAGCAGGGAGGGGCTTTCATGTCATTTCTATCATTGGAATGTAAAATTTACGAGTTTGGTTTTATCATAAAGTTACAAAAAGGTGAGAATGGATAAAAATATAATTATACAGGCATCCATCAAACAGCTTGAACATAATTTCATCTGCAAATAGCAAAAAGGTAAAGTGAAAAAAAAAAAAAAGTAAGTAAAAAATATATTGCGAAATCTTTTTTTTTTTCTTTTTTGGATTGAATTAAATGAAAGCAATGTAACACATCAACAATACACGATGTTCTACGTGAAGAAATCAGAAGAAATTAAGTTTTATTAATATAAAGAAATTACATTGAAACAACTCATTCTTCTTTCTTTACTTCAACCATTACCGACAAATCTTCAGATTTTTATTCTTTGTTTTGTTTGTATTGAGGTTCAATATCGTCTATAATCATTTTCAAATCCATTGTTCGGTAAACCCATCATATTATCACCATCAATTTTTTGCCTATGAATTAAAAGAAAGAAGTTATAATACAATGCTCTGTTGAAGTGTTTAGATTGAAATATATGTTGGTGCATATAAGTTTTTCGGTACTTTACCATCAACCAATTTCGCTAAACAAAAAGACACCACCAATTCAAAAAAGTGTCACCAATGCTATCAACGTTATTGTTACTGTGTTTAAACGTTAGCGGGAACGATTTCCACAATTGACTTATTTTTGCGGCATTTGGCGACGTCTTTTGATTTGACGAAATTGGTCAATGGTGTAATACGTAAGTACCGGTTTTTCTCTTGCTACACTTTCTTAGGAATGGAACATGAATGTCTAAGCCTCACGTAGAATGTGTTTGAAAATTTAATTGAGAATAAAGGTTATACCAAGTTTTAATATTTATGTGTTATCCCAACCGTATTGGCGACATTATTTGAAACGAAGTCATAATTGCCAATTCAGCGCGTACGACACATGTGAAATCGGGGTTTGCAATTTGGCAAATTATCTTTAGCATTGCCATTGTTCCGATAGTACGTAAGTACCCGAAAAAGTTCCTTGTAATATTAATACAACAAACCACGGCTATTGAAAGTAACATATTCAACCATCAGAAGTAAAAAGCCATTGAAACAAACGAAGACCCTAGATATATACAATGCACTTTTCTTCCAACCATCTTTTTGTCCAACCTAGATGTGGGAAGAGAGTAAATTTGTGAACCCACCAGGACTCTACATGGTTTTCTATCATCACTCGTGATCTCAATCTCCGTAATAAGAAAATATTTTTCCTGTCAGCGTTAGTAGCTAAAGACTTCGTTTAAGGGCCCATTTCTTAGAACTTTTGTCTCATTTTATTAATGAATTAATCTAATTTTCATAATTGAAAAGAAGGTCGAATTTTTATTCGATTAGATTTTATCTTTGTTTCTCATTGTTCACATATATTTTTTTTTCTAAAAAGATATCGATTAATTTCACCATTCTCTCCAATAATGAATAATATACTGAACACTATTCGTTGTTCGATGTCAGTGAACTCTGAAATCTCACAGAAAGAATTCCTGGATTCAAATTAGGAATATCTAATTTTTCCTTAAATCGCACTAGAAGTCGATCTGTTTGAAGGACACACATAAATTAATATGAACACAATGGCTGATGAGTAGAAAAATAGAATATATTAACATACTTAAGTAATTTATAATTCATTAGCTCGCGATTTTTTTTTTTTATCATGAAAAGACAAGACAACAACCTGAAATTAGTGAGTTGTTTGACATTGTTTCCATGATACGAACGCTTCGGTGACTCGTGCAAATGCACAGAAGCTACAATTTTCAGAGAATTTTCAAAGCGTCAATTATTTTGGTGCTAGTCGTATTCTTTGTGTACTTCATTCTTGAAAGCAGTTGTTTCAAATTAAAATATTTCCCAACAGTGATGACATGAATAAAGCATCATTATGAACGAGAGATATTTTTTTTCGGGAAGATAAATTTTGTAAAGTAATTCTGTAGAGACACGATTAAATTTTTCTTTTAATTGATTATTAATTTTTTTTTTATTTCGTAAGTGATATGTTCATAATGATTGAAAATAGAATCGAAGCTATGCCAAAGTACTCAAGGGTACTTATGTATTATACCATTGACCAATTTTTTTAAATAAAAAAAAATCTTCTCTAAATGGTGCGATATGTACAGCTAATAGTGGAAAACCCCGTGTTCCACAATAAGCTACATATCGCGTAGCAAGTAGTTCACCGTGCATGTTCGAACATAATAGTGATAATAGCATTTGGCAACATTTTTTGAATTGGCAACGTCTTCTGATTTGGCGAAATTTGTCGATGGTAAATATTTAAGAACCCCCCGATTTAAGAATTCTTCTGGAAATTTTGAAACTTAACTAATTTAAATGAGAGGTTATGAAAATTGAAGAGATCAAATCTGTGAGCTAGTTTCGGTCAAATTTAGTTTCAATTCCAAAACGACTTCGCAAATCATATAGTATTTCAACATTTCGGTGGCTT